>VZQC01013451.1:162283-260787 GCA_009823505.1 Rhizomys pruinosus
CTGTCTCCTGCTCTCCCCCTCCCCCCTTAGTAACATCTGTCTCCTACTCTCCCCCTCCCCCCTTAGTAACATCTGTCTCCTGCTCTCTCCCTCCCCCCTTAGTAACATCTGTCTCCTGCTATCTCCCTCCTCGGGTTCTTTCTTTCCTGTTATCCATTTTCCTGGCTCCCGGATATATCAAGATCTGGCGCTAAGATCCACAACTGAGGGAGAACATACTTAGCTTGTTCTTCTGAGTCTAGTTCACTTAATATAACAGTCTCTAGTTCCATCCATTACCATTCATGATTTTGCCTTTCTTTACCATTGAGTAGACCTCCATTGTGTAAATGTAACCCGTTTTCATTATCCATTTGTCAGTTGAAGGACATTCAAGTTGTTTCTGTTTTGTGGCCCCAGAGGGTGAGTCAGATGCTCTCCAGCAGTCTCAAAGGAGAAGGTCCAAGGTGGGAAGAGATGGGACGAGAACTGATGGCGGGTTCTTTTTTTTTTGGTCCCAGCTGTCCTGGAACTCACTCTGTAGACCAGGCTGGCCTTGAACTCTTGAACTCACAAAGATCCGCCCACCTCTGCCTCCCGAGTGCTAGGATTAAAGGTGTGGGCCACCATGCCCGGCTTAAAGGAATCTTTAAAGACTTGTTGAGACACTCTGGCTGTGACCATTCTCCCAGGAATAGTTTTTGTTGTTTTATTTTTTGTTTTTTTGTGGGTTTTTTGTTTGTTTGTTTGTTTGTTTGTTTGAGACAGGTCTCCTGTAGCCCCAGCTTATCCTGAAACTCACTATGGAGACCAGGCTGACCTTGCTCTCACAGAAATCCACCTGCCTCTTTCTCCTAAGGGCTACCATACCCAGCTCCAGGAACAGTTTTGACATCTGTCAAAAAGTTCCTTGTTTCTTTATTTTTTTAATTTTTAATTTATTTTTTATGTATGAATGTACTGTAGGCATGTAGGTCTGTGCACCCGTGTCGTGCAATGCCGCTGAGGTCAGAAGAGGGTGTCAATTCCCCTGGAAGTGGAATTCTCCTGGAATTACAGTTACAGAAGATTCTCGGTCACCATGTGGGTGCTGGGGATCGAACCCAGATCCTCTACAAGAGCAGTCGGTGCTCTTAACCACTAAGGCATCTCTCCACCGCCATCCCTTATTTCTTTTAAAAAATATTTTATTTATTATTTATTTACTTATTTATTTATTTATTTAGCGTGGGGGGTGGGGGAGTGGGGGGATCACGTGTGTGCAGGTAACCAGAGAGAGCAGAAGAGAACATTAGAGCTCCTGGTCTTGGAGCCAAAGGCACTTACGAGTTGCCTGATGTGGGCGTTAGGAACTGAACGTGGGTCCTCTGGAAGAGCAGCAAGTGCTCCTAACATTACGCCGTCTCTCCAGCCCTCCTACTTTCCTCAGGCTTCCTCAGAATCCACCACATCTAGGGTCCGCTGAGACGGCTCCTGGGCCTGAAGTGACCCTGACGTTCTCAAATAGTACTTGGGTGTTCATAAGAAAAGCCATTGAGAAAGAGTGTACCCTTCCCTTCATATAGACGCAAATACAGACTGACTCTCCCTGTCTGAGGAAGAAATTTGGGCAGGTAGAAGAGGCTTAGAGAGATGGCTCAGCAGTTAAGAACACTTGCTACTCTTCCAGGAGACTGGAGTTCAATTCCCAGCACCCACATCAAGTGGCTCACTACTGCCTGTGACTTCAGCCACAGGGGATCAAACATTTCTGACTTCCATGTACACAGATACACACATATAGACATAATTGAAATAAAGACTTCCAAGCTGAAGAGATGGCTCAGTGATTAAGAAGACTTGCTCTCCATGCCGGGTGTTGTGGCCTTTATTCCTAGCACTTGAGAGGCAGAGGCAGGCGGATCTTTGTGAGTTCAAGGCCAGCCTGGTCTACAGAGTGAGTTCCAGGACAGCTGGGGCTACAGGGAGACCCTGACTCAAAAAGACAAAAAAAAAAAGACTTGCTCTTGCTGGGCGTGGTGGTGCAAGCCTTTAATCCCAGTACTTGGGAGGCAGAGGCAGGCAGGTCTCTGTGAGTTCAAGGCCTGGTCTACATAGCAAGCTCCAGGCCAGCTGGGAATAAAGGGAGACCCTGTCTTAAAAATACTAAAAAAAATAAATAAACTTGCTCTTAAGCAGGGCCTGGTGGCGCATGCCTTTGTTCTCAGTACTTGGGAGGCAGATCTCTGTGAATTCAGGGCCAGCCTGGTCTACATAGTGAGTTCTGGGGCCGCAGGTAGTCACTGTCTCAAAAAGACCAAAATGAGGCATGGTAGCACACGCCTTTAATGGCAACACTCAGGAGGCAGGGGCAGGCAGATCTCTGTGAGTTCAGGGCCAGCCTAGTCTATGTAGTAATTTCCAGGACAACTGTGGCTACAGGGAAACCAAAAAAAATGCTGTCCTCTCTTGCAGAGAAACTGGGTCCAGCTACAGGGACTCTGATGCCCTCTTCTGGCCCCCAGGGGCTCCTACATGCACGTGATACACATAAACTCAGGAAGTCACACATGAATACAAATAAAAATAACACATAAAAAGTTTAAGGAACTTGTGACCAGTGCATGGCGTGCCGGGGTGGGGTGGAGTCATAGGGAGGGATCGAGATCCAGGCAGGGAACAGTAAGCATGTACACTGAGTAAAGTGTGACTTGTCTCTTATCAGGCCACGGACCACACCTTCCTCCAGAAGTGCCACTATCACCATAGTGATCACCCAAGCTACGCCAAGCCCCAGCTGCCCTTGCCCATCTTCACAGTGCATCACTATGCTGGGACCGTCACCTACCAGGTATCTGACCTCAGGGCCAGATTCCAGTTTGAATCAGTGAGACAATGATCTTAGTGTCCCTTCCCAAACTGAGTCACCTGGCAGGTGAGAGTCAGGGAGATCCATTCCAAGACTTCATGGTATATCTCCACCCAAGCCACACCCAGTTCTGAACATTGATTATTAGTTTTGAACAGTTGCTCAGCAAAGGGTGGGGCCTCATGAGCTCTTCCTCCATTCATGCTGGGAACTTTTCTCCCTGTAGCCCCAGCTGTCCTAGAACTCACTCTGTAGACCAGGCTGGCCTTGAACTCTCAGAGATCTACGTGCCTCTGCCTCCTGAGTGAGTGCTGGGATCCAAAGGCATGTGCCACCACGGTGGGCTCATGCTGGAATTTTTTTATTATTTACCTATTAAATTAATTTGGGGGGAGTTACATGCCACCGTGTACTTGTAGAGGTCAAACAGCAACTAACTTTCTTTTTTTTTTTTTTTTTTTTTTTTTTTGGCCTGGAGTTCACTATGTAGACCAGGCTGGCCTTGAACTCACAGAGATCCACCTGCCTCTGCTGGGATTAAAGACATGCACCACCACGCCTGGCTGGCAACTTTCTTTTTAAAATTATTTTTTTATTTATCTCTATTTTATGTGTATAGGTGCACCATGTGTGTAGGTTTTGCTTGTGTGTGTATTAGTACACCATATATGTGCACTGCACATGGAAGCCAGAAGAGGGCATTGGATCCCCCAAAACTGCAGTTGCAGATGGTTGTTAGCCACCATGTGAATGCTGGGAACTGAACCTGGGGCCTCTGCAAGAGCAGCCAGTGCTCTTCACTGAACCATCTCTCCACCCCCAGGGAACAAATCTCAAGAACCGGTTCTCTCCTTCTGCCCTGAGGGGTACTGGGGATGGAACCCAGGTTCTCAGGTTTGTAGGCAAGCACATTTACCCACTGAACCATCAGCCCAGGATTAATTCTTGATGCTGTATAAGGCTGGGACTTGGATCTGGGAACATTGCAGAACAGAACTCTGTTCTCTGGGCCTCCTTTTCTTCATCTGTGAAATGGACCTGAAAAATATCTGTCCTGCTGTATTACCGGGAAGGACAATGCAGAGCTTGGAGATGGTCTGCCAGGAGCCAGACACTCACTAACTAGATCTCCCTTACTCTTTCTGAGGCCCACATCTCCTAGGGAGACCTGCACAGGAGGACATGCACTGAGGGGAGAGTTCTGGTATTCAGTTCAGGACCACATGTCAGGTTTGAGGCGGGGAGAGTCCTGGAAGTCTCCCTAGAGGAAGTGGCATGCTCTGGTTGTAGAAGAAAAAACAACAGCAACAATGGGGCTGGAGAGATGGTTCACTGGTTAAAGAGTACTGGCTGCTTTGGCAGAGGACCCAGGTTTGATTCCTGGCACCTACATGGTGGCTAACAACCATCTATAACTCCAGTACCAGGGGATCTGATGCCCTTTTCTGACCTCTGCAGGCATTGCACAACATGGGTGCACTTGCATACTTGCAGGCAATACAATCATACATATAAAATAAAAATAGCCGGGTGTGGTGGTGCACGCCTTTAATCCTAGCACTTGAGAGGCAGAGGCAGGTGGATCTTTATGAGTTCAAGGCCAGCCTAGTCTACAGAGTGAGTTCCAGGACAGCTGGGGCTACAGGGAGTCTCAAAAAGACAAAATAAATAAATAAATAAATAAATAAATAAAAATAAAATAAAAATAATCGATAATTTTCTTTTGTCTTTTGGAGATAGGGTCTCCCTGCAGCTCTCAATTCCAGCTGGCCTGGAACTCTCTATGTAGACCAGGCTGACCTTGAACTCATAAGATATCTGCCTGCCTCTACCTTCCGAATGCTGGGATTAAAGGCATGCACCACCACACCCAGCATTATAAATAGGCGTGCACCACCACACCCAGCATTATAAATAAAAAATATTTTTATTTACTTATTTATTTATTTTGAGACAGTGTCTCCCTTTAGTCCCAGCTGGCCTGGAGCTTGCTGTGTAGACCAGGCTGGCCTTGAACTCAGAGATCCGCCTGCCTCTGCCTCCTGAGTGCTGGGATTAAAGGCGTGCACCACCACACACTGATTAAATATGGTTCTTAGCCGCCATGTGGATTCTGGGAATTGAACCCGGGTCCTCTGCAAGAGCAGGCAGTGCTCTTAATTGCTGAGTTCAGTTCCCAGTACTCATATTAGGCAGCTCACAACTGCTTGTAACTCCAGCTTTAGGGAATCTGATGCCCTGTTCTGATCTCAGTGGGCACCTGAACTTACATGGCATACAGAGAAACACACACACACACACACACACAATACCAAAAGTAGAGGAGAGGAGGAGGACGAGGACGACAACGAGTTAATCATGGAGAGAAAACCATGTTCTTGTGGGACACCTTATCATAGCTGGTTCTTGCCTGATGAACCTGGAAAAATGATGTTGTGCTAACCTCTCTGGAATTCCTATAGGTGGGGAATGCAGTTTGGTGGGTGTTACTTTGTTTCGTTTTGAGACAGGGTCTCATATAGGTTCCTCTGGCCTTAAACTTTCTATGTAGCCAAGGATAACCTTGAACTTGAACTTCTGATATTTCTGAGCTTGAGAACTCTAGCTCCCAGGTGCTGGGATTACAGATGTGCAGCACTACACCAAGTTTTTGTTTGTTTGTTTTTGAGACAGGGTCTCCCTATAGCCCCAGCTGGCCTAGAACTCACTCTGTAGACCAGGCTGGCCTTGAGCTCACAGAGATCCACCTGCCTCTGCCTTCCTAGCGCTAGGACCAAAGGCGTGTGCCACAATGCCATGTGGATGCTGGGAATGGAACCCCGGTCCTCTGCAAGAGCAGTTGGTGCTCTTAACCACTAGGCTATCTCTCCAGCCCCCTACACCAAGTTTATACAGTGCTAGTGTTTGAACCCAGGGCCTTGTGCATGCTTAGCAAGTATTCTACCAGCTGAGCTATGCCCCATCCCTGGGAATGGATTTTGATAAAAATTCTTCTGAAGTTTTATCTGGAGAAAAAAAAATTCATGAGAGTAACCAAGAAATTATGGAAACAGCAGATGATGGAGAGGTTTTCTCTGCAGGACAGGAACTTCTGTGCCATCAAGCTTAGCAAAGGGACGGACCCATCAGTAGAACAAACCTAAAAGGCAAGGTGCCCACCAGGGCTGTGTAAAGCACTGATGAGGGGTTGCCAGCTTCTGCAATGGAGCTGTGCCCACACCCACCTGTGCCATGCCATGCCCCACCTGCTTCACACACCCCGCCCTCTCTGTAGGTGCACAAGTTCTTACAGAGAAACCGGGACTATCTGGACACCACTGTGATGGAGATGCTCACCCAGAGCCAGCTGCAGGTAACCAGCCCTTCCTCTTGGGTACCAACACACCCTGTCCTCAAGCCCCAGCTCCCTGGATGGAGGCATGAGCATGCCTTGGCCTGGATGCAAGAGCGGGCCCACCAGGCTCCCCAGGGCTGTGCGATGGGCAGGCCCAGGATGGAAACCACTGAGGATTGTCTCACCCCTCAGCTGGTGCGCAGCCTGTTCCAGAAAGCGGAGCCTCAGAGCAGGGGAAGGCGAAGCAAGCCCACACTGGCTTCTGGATTCCAGCAGTCCCTGGGGGACCTGCTAGCTCGGCTAGGCAGGTGGGAACCGTGCCTCTCTCCATGGGATGCCAGGGAGTTGGATGGTGAGCTGGTTGGTGACCCCCTCTTCCACTCAGCAGGAGCCACATTTACGTCATCCACTGCCTCAACCCCAATCCTGGAAAGGTGAACTCCCCTCCCACTGCCACCAGCCCTCCTCTGCCCCCACCCCCGTCCCAGGAGCCTTCCCACCGTGGCGTGGCTGCTCTCCCCAACTCTGAGACCCTTCTCTCATCCCTGAGCCCCTGACTCCAGTTCTCCCTGTGTCTGCGGCTCTCAGCTCCCAACCCTCTTTGATGTGGGACATGTGGCAGAACAACTCCACCAGGCTGGCATCCTCAAGGTCATAGGCACCCGTAGTGCCCACTTCCCGGTGCGAGTGCTCTTCCAAGTCTTCCTGGCCAGGTAGGACCCCAGAGTAGGGTAGCTAAAGACCCAGCAGGTGGGGGCAGGCCTGAAAGGGCCGCTCCTAAATAGGAGGGCTCCTTCACAGTAGAGAGGGACCTGGGCCTCCAGTCCTCTTCCCTCTCTCATTTCTAGCTTCCTTTCTCTACTCATCTCATTTCCTTGCTAAAGATGATGGGGCCTGGGGCTGGAGAGATGGCTCAGCGGTTAAAAGTGCCGACTGCTCTTGCAGAGGACCCGGGTTCGATTCCCAGCACCCACATGGCAGCTAAGAACCGTCTTTAACTCCAGTTCCAGGGGAATCTGAGGCCCTCTTCTGAGCTCCGTGGCATTGCACGACACAGGTGCACCAACCTACATGCAGACAGTACACTCATACACATAAAAATAAATAAATAATTGGGGCTGGAGAGATGGCCTAGCGGTTAAGAGCGCTGACCGCTCTTGCAGAGGACCTGGGTTCGATCCCCAGCACCCACATGGCGGCTGAGAACCGTCTGTAACTCCAATTCCAGGAGAACTCCAGTTCCAGGGGAATCCGAGACCCTCTTCTGACCTCCGCGGCATTGCACGACACGGGTGCACAGACCTACACACAAACAGTACATTCAGACACATAAATAAATAAAAAAAAATTAAAAAATAAAAAATTTAAAAAAAAAAAAAAAAAAAAAAAAAATACATAATAAAAAATAAGGGGGGCTGGAGAGATGTCCTAGTGGTTGAGAATCGCTGACCTCTCTTACAGAAGGACCCGGGTTCGATCCCCAGCACCCACATGGCGGCTGAGAACCATCTGAAACGTCAATTCCAGGAAGAACTGCCAGTTCCAGGGGAATCCGCACCCTCTTCTGACCTCCAGGAATTGCACGACACTGGTGCACAAACCTACATGCAAAGACAGTACACTCATACACATACAAAAATAAATAAAATAAATAAAATAAATAAATAAATAAATAAATAAATAAAGATGATGGGGCCTGCCTTCCCTGAGAGCTTACGGTGTAGCCATGTGGGCATAGCAAGTGCTCATGGAGTGGTGGCTGAGTTAGTGAGATAGGGAAAAAAATGACAACTAGCAGAGCCTTTCAGATGGAGGAGTGAGGGGAGAAGTTGACAGGACAGCAGCATGGGGGGCAGCATCTGGTACCTACCAGGAGAACAGGGGACGTGGAGACAGCTGTTTGGTGGAATTCAAATTTTTCTTTTTTTTTCTTTGTTTGTTTCTTATTTTTTTTTTTTTTTTTTTCTGTCTTGTGAGACAGGTCCGCCCTGTAGCTCCAAGCTGGTCCTGGACCACCTGTAGACAGGCTGGCCTGGAACTCACAGAGATCTGCTTGTCGTGCGTGCCTCCAGTGCTAGAATTAAAGGCATGCGCAACCATAGCGCCGTATTAAAATAATTTTTTGATGTGTATGAAGGAACTGTCTGCATGTAAGGGTGTGGTGTGCACCTGTTGTCAAATGGCCGCAAGTCAGAAGAGGTATCAATTCCCCTGGAACGCGAGGTTCCTCCTGGAACTGGAAGTTACAGAAGTTTCTGTACACATCTGGGCTGGGTCACGAAACCTGGGTCCTCTAGAAGACTAGCTGCTCTTAACACGTTATGAGCCATCTCTCCAGCACCAAGTCATTTTTTCTTCTTTTTCACTTTTTTTTTCTTTTATTTTTTTTTTTTTTTTTTTTTTCTTGAGACAGGGTCTCCCTATTGCCTCAGCTGTCCTGGGAACTCACTCTCGTATGACACAGGCTGGCTTGAAACTCACAGAGATTCTGCCTGCCATCTAGCCTGGTCAAGTTTGCCAGCCACGCCCAGCATTAAAGACAGTTCTAGCCTGCTGCCAGGTGGGTGCTGGGAATCAAAACCCGGTCCTCTGAAGACAGGTCCGGTGCTTTAACCACTGAGGCCATCTCTCGAGCCCCAGGAATTTAAGATTCTTCTAGGACAGTTGGTGACTATGTGTTTGACCTTGGCCACTGATGGACAGCTTCTAGGGGACCCTCCTATGACTCTAGCCACTCTTGAAACACATGGTTATTAAAGTATAGGCACTGGGAGCGTATAGCAGGGCTTGGAGCTGAAGCCAGGGACATAATCGCATGGAATGGTAAACGTGTGCGCTGAGCCATGACTGGACGGAAAGAATAAGTTGCGACATGTAACCGCAGACTTCTCTAGTGAGCAGTCGAGAGAAGGTTCGTCACGAGATAAGCCGTCACAGTGCAAATGTTGCACTCATTGTTTCTTCCCAGGAAGCTCTGAGAACCTGTTGAGGGGAACCTGGGGTGGAAAGATCAGTTGTCACCTTGACATCGTGATGACTGTGGGGGATGGGTTTGGGCCGGCGGTATTGTTTACGCTGTTATAGTTCTTGATATTGAGATCAATGCAGTATGAGTATTTTGAGCTTTGTACTATTATGTATAACTTTCTCTTACCTGTCAGCAGTGTATTATACGTGACGACGGCCCATGTATGTAGCCAAGGCCACATGCGGTAAAGGAGTGTCAGATGCACCCTGAATGGTTAATGGACAAGTTTTAGCTCATCAGGGTCGTATCTGGGACACCAGGTCTCTGTCAGCACAGCAGGAAGTGCTCCGATAATACGATGATAGGACAACGTTTAGGAACTGTCGTCAGGGGAAGAGTTTTTTTTTTTTAAAAATGTCCTGTATGAACTTAAGAACTAATATTCTGGCTGGGGAATGCAGGAGTGGCCCTCTTAAGATGCTCCAGTGTGGTCACAGTTACGTACCAAAAGGTACGCAATTGACCACCGTTTGGAGAATCTATTGTATGAGCACAGATTGTCTGGCTTGGCCAGTTGCGGTACAGCCGGAGCATATGTCGCTGGAGCTAGACGGTAGCTAAGATCACGAGCTGGCTTGCTGGTAAGTACAAGCAAGTGAGTACCAAACAGGGGAAGCGCATGCATGCACTCATGTGCTCTTCTGCTCTTGCCTGTGGCTGTGACGTATCAGGTGCTTTTAAAGTCCTAGCCTTGGCTTTCCTGTAAAGGTGAACATGTAACCTGGAGTCTAAGCCAAATTAGACCCTATATCTTATCTTCACTAAGTGGAGTTTTTGCATTGCCTCAGTATGAATTGAAGACACAGGCCCTTCCCAAGTTCTGAATGATCCCAGAAACTGAACAAATCTCAAGGGGCTTAGGTGTCATTCAAGTGTGAAAGGAGGTCCTTGGCCTCCTGATCTCATCTCTGAGCCCTCGGGACAGGTTCCGGGCACTGGGGCCAGGGAGACAAGAAGATCTCTCTGACCGGGAGAGGTGTGGTGCTATCCTCAGCCACATCCTGGGAGCAGAGTCACCAGCTGTATCGTCCTTAGGAGTCGTACACAGGTTGTGGCCATGACGCTCAAAGGGGCGAGACAACATATACAGAGGAGAAGGCAAGACAAGCTAGTCAAATCTGGGGGTTGGTTTGGATCCCTCTGAGTGGGATGGTACCAGGATGGAAAGGCCAGGTGGGAGGAGGCGATTCGGGATACACCCAAGGCTAGAGTGCTCTCTGTGCAGTAGGCGGTAGCCTAAGTCAGGGAAGAAGAGCAGACGAACCCCCTGGCACTGGGCCTGACTCACCTGCACTGTGCTCCCACCCACAGGTCCTACTTCAGGAGCAGGGCTGGCTGCAGCTGGAGCAGCTCCGGGCCCGGCAGCGCTCACAGGCTCTGCTCACCCTGCACCATGGCCTCCGCACCGACTTGCATCACTCGCCCAGCACGCCTACCGCCCCTCCCTCGCCCGCCCCCTCCAACAGGATGCAAAGCTCGTGTGTCTTGGGCTTTCAAGTCAGGTGGGCAAAATGCTGCATGCGTCAAGGGCCACAGTCACGGAAGGAGGAGGCTGTGGGCAAGCTCCTCAAGGTGTGAGGGCAGACTCAGGGCTGTGTGCACTCTTGGAGCAACTCTTCCTGTCCTATGGCATTCCTTTAGTACTGGATTCTCCAACAGGCAGCCTCTGCTTGACTACCCCGTGCACGAGAGGCTCATCACTCCTGGGGCCGCGGAAACCTGGCTTCCCATGTTCCTTTCTCTGGTCTGTTCCCGTATATGACCGGTTTTAAAAGATATTTTATAAAAAATTTTAGATTTTTATTGTTGTTTGGTGCTAGAGTGTACTGCCTGCATTATATGATTGTTGTACATGCCCATGGTAGGTCAGATGAGATGTTTGGTTCCTGGAAACTGGAGTTAAGGATGGTTTGTAGAACCATGTGGGTGTTGGGAATATTGAACCTTGGTCACTACTGCAAGAGCAGGTAGATGCTCCTAACAGAGTGAATCATCTCTCCAGTCCCTGGTTTGTATTTATTTGTTTTTTTTTAAGTGTTTTTGTTAAATATTATTTTATTTTAGTGTATTATTTATTTTGTGTGTGAATGTAGTCTGCATGAGTTTGCTGCCCACGTGTTGTGCAATTGCCTGCGGAGTTCAGAAGAGTGTGGTCGGATTGCCCCATGGAACTGGATTCTGGAATTGGAGTTTACAGTGCCAGTTCTCAGCCGCCATGTGGGTGATGGGATCGAACCTGGGTCTTCTGCAAGAGCAGTCGTGCTCTTAAACCGCTAGGACTATCTATCGGCTCCAGCCCCTTGGGTTGTATTTTTAAAGATTTGTTTATTTTAGGGCTGGAGAGATGGCCTAGTCAGTTAAGAGCCGCCCAACTGCTCTGTGCAGATAGACCCAGGTTCATTCCCACAGCACCCACATGGTGGCTGAGAACACGTCTTCCTTCAGAGAACTCCAGTTCTGAAGGGATCTCACGCCCTCGTTGACCTCGATGGCATGCCCGATATGGTGCACAGGACCTACATGCAAGACAGTAATTCATACCATAAAAAATATAATTTAAAAGAAGTATTTATTTAAATGTAGTTTTATGTTTGCCCTAATGTATTAATGCACCTCATGAAGTGCAGTGCCCCAAGGGCGACAGAACGGTTGTTGGGTCCCCCTGGACTCGGAGTTACTGCATGGTATTGTAGACTGCTATGTGGGTGTCCTGGATACCAAAAACCCAGATGCTACCTCAAGAGCAGCCATGCCGTAACTCTGAGCCATGCTCTCCAGCCCTGTTTTTTTTTTGTTTGTGTGTGTTTTGTCTTTAGTTTTGTGACAGAAGGCTTTGTATGTAGCTCAGATTGGCCTCATAACTTAGGATTCTCCTGCCTTAGTCTTCTGGGCAGCTGGATTACATGCATGTGCCAGCACCTGGCAATCTGTCTTATTCATTAAGCAGTTGCTCTGTCCACCCTGGGCAGACAGGAGGAGATGAAGACACATTCGTGGAGACAAAGGATGAAGGACAGCAGGGTGTTGGCCGTCCCACGGCTAGTTGCAGGGAAAGGGTTAGTATCAGGTAGTAAAAAAATTGCCACTGACCTTCAAGGGTACGAGTGCTGAGAACACAGCGAAGCCAGTGCCGTGGTGGACGAGCAGCACCAGGGGCAGCCATCGCCACCCATCCGTGCCCAAACATCTCATCACATACACGGAAGCTCAGTCACTGCTGGGAAGGCAGCCAACGCCCCCTACTCCCGCCACCACCCCAGCTGCATTTTCTTTCTCTAGGTTTACCTAGTCTGAATATCTCCTTTTGGCCATCTGATATTCTATTTCCCCTTAGGCCAGGATTAATTTACTTAGCCTAATGCACTTAGAGTTCATCTGTGCTGTCGTGTGGCTCAGAACTTCCTTTCCAGTGTGCAGATTCACGCCATGTTTCTCTGTCCGTCCCATTGTATTGGTAGTGGTTTGGCCTTTTCCCTTTTTTGTTTTATTTTTTTTTTTAAAATTCCTTTTTTTTTTGCTTTCAGATAGGGGCTCCTTGTAAGCCCCCAGCTGTCGGAAACTAGATACTCACGCTGTAGATCAGCTGGCCTTGAACTCCAAAAGACCACCTGCCTCATGCGGCCTACCAAGTGGCAGGAGATCAAGTGTGAGCGCCACCACGCCCGCGCTTTTTCCCTTCTAGATGGTTTTGTTTTTTTTTTTTAAAAGACAAAAAAATAAATAGATAAAAATAAAAAAAAAAGCCGGGCAAGGTGTGAGCTCGACGCCTTTAATCGCTAGCCACTTGGGAGCAGAGAGAGAGCAGAACGCAGGATCTCCATTTGTGAATTCAAGAGCCATGCCTGGTTTACGAGGAGTTCACAAGGACACTGGGGATTCAGAGAGACCCTGTCCTTTGAAAAGACCACAAAAAAAAAAAAAAAATGCTGTGGGACTAGTATCTGTTTCCATTTTCTGATTTTAAGTCTCTGGGGTCTGTACTGAGGAGTGCAATTGCTGGCTCTTGTGCTCATTGTATGTTTAACCCTCTGAGGAACTGCCCTTTGGACTGCCCCCATGGACTCCCACAGCATTTGCACCCGTTTATATTCCTAACAACAATTAATATGGTTCCAGTGTTTCCACGTCCTTGCAAATGCTTCATTTTGTAGGTAGGTAGGTATGTAGGAAGAGAGATTGCTGACTGATTTGAGTAGCTTTCTCTGTAGCACAGGCTGGCCTTGAACTCCAGCAAATGGATCGTTCCTGCCTCAGCCTGCTTGAGTCTAGTGTTACAAGTGTAGACCACCAGAAAATTTTTTTGGCGTGTGCACATGAAATGTGCTGTTTGTGTGTGTGGTGTGTGTGTGTTAGTTGTATTGTATGTGTGTTTGATTTTTTTTATGTTGTTTTTTGCTTTTTCTTTTTTTTTTAATGACTATGGGTAACAATTCTTATTTTTTTTTTTTTTTTTGAGACAGTAGATTACTGCTGTAGTAATGGTTTGGTTTGGACCTCACTAGATTAACCCAGGCTAGACCTCGACTCTACAGGGATGCACCTCGCTGAGCATTCCAGTGCGGTGTAGTTAAATGTGTGCACCATCAGGGCTGGAGAGATGAGCCTAGTGGGTTAAAGCACTGAGACTGCTCTATGCGAGGACACTGGTTGATCCCAGCAAACCGCATGGCAGCCTGAGAACAATCTGCAAGCCCATATTCCAGGATAGAATCCAGTTCCAGGCGGAAATCTGACACTCCTTCTGACCTCTGAGGATGGCAATGACACAGGTGCACAAACCTACATGCGGACAGTACATTCATATAATCATAAAATCCTTAACATTAATTAAAAGCTGTGCACCATCATGCCCAGCCATTAGTTGACACTCTCTTTCTTTCTTTTTTTTTTTTTTTTTGGAGAAGGTCTCCCTTTTAATGTCCTCAGCTGCCTGTAAGAGCTTGCTCTGTGAACAGCTGGTCTTTGAACTCAAAGAGTCTGCCCTGCCTCTGCCTCCAAGTTCTGGATAAATTGTTGAGCAACCACCAATCGCTGTTTGGTGGGTCCTTGACGCGCCATGTGGGTGCTGGGTAGCGAACTCTGGTCCTCTCAAAGCAGTCACTAGCTCTGTACTGCTGAGCCATCTCTCCAGCTCTGAAACTTATTTTCATGTCTGCCTTCTTTTTTTTTTTTTTTTTTTCTTTATTTTTGTCTTTTAGAGAGACACCGGGCTCATAGAGCACAGTGCTCACACTCAAGCCTGTAGCCGACAACTACCATCCCATAGAGTAGACCCGGAAAAAATCTGGTGCCCAAGGGAACGAGTTATGTATTTTGGGAACTACATCAAAGATCTGGCTAGAACCCGTGGCTCGATCGCATAAGCCCTGCCGTATACATAGTGAAAGGCTAGATCTAAAGCGAATCGCACACACACACAGCCCAACCGGGCGGCAACGTATATGTCATGTGCTTCTTAACCATCTGGGTTAAAATGATCTGGTTCCGTTCCATCCACTGCCATCTTTGTTGTTATGTTTGTTTGGTGGTGATTGTGAACAGGGTGTGTCCCTCCAGTAACACCCGAGCTGACCCTGGAACTGCACTATGTGAGAAGTTGATTGGTTGCATTTGATCTCACAGAATCTGACACTAGCCTCTGTCCAAGTCGTGAGGATTAGAAAAAAAAAAAAAAATCATACACAGACTAATTTTTATTTTCTTGGACACAGCGTCTCACGATAGCACCTGGCTCGGCTTGGACTCATATGTAGATTAGTCTGCCTCAATCAGAGAATCCTCGTCCCATCTGTCTCGAAGTTTCTGGGATTAAGGTCATGCCCACACACCCAGCCAGATTTATAATCATGTTTGAGACACAATGCTCCCACACCTAGCAAAACTCTACTACTGATTTGACTAAACTGGCTGGACAGCAGCCTCAGGGATGTCCCCATCTCTAACCTCCTCAACAAAGGGTTACACATGTGGGTTTCCATGTCTTGATTTTATGTATGTGCCAGCTGGACATTGGCAGTCAGTCAGTTTCTCATGCTTTTGTGGCGGTATTTTACCAACTAGTCATCATCCTCAGTCCCTAGACTTTAATTAAATTAATTTATTGTATTTGAAGTTGAGACAGGGTCCTCATGTACATGCCTGACCCCCTGGAAACTTACAATGTAGATCAGGCTGAACCTTGAACTCACGAGATATCACCTTCACTTGCCCGCCTCGAAGCTGTAAAGTAAAGGCCTTTACACAGCCCCAGCCTTAGATTTATTTTCTTTATTACATTTTTGTTCATTTGGTGGTTTTTGTTTAAGCCCCTAGGATCTCTCTTAGTAGCACCTGGTTAGCTTGAACATCAACTATGTTAGCCAAGGCTGGCCTTGGAATTACAGAGATACTCCTGCTCTGCCCTACCAGTGCGTTGGTTAAAGGGTACAGCACCATGCTGGTTTCTTTCAGAATGTCCACCACTACTAAGCCATAAGTCCTATTTTTTTTTTATCTTCTAATTATTTTTTATGTTTGATGAAGGTACTGTCCTGCATTAAGGTCTGGTCGCCTTGTCTTGCAATGCCTGGCGGTCAAAGAGGGTGTTGATTTCCCTGAACGGGAGTTAATGATGATGTTCTCACTGCCCCATCTGGGGGACTGGGGAGATCAGCAACCCTGGTCCTTTGCATAAAAGAGCCAGATCACGCTCTTAACTGCTAGGCCCATCTCTCCGCGCCCAGCCCCCAGAGTCATCAGTTTCTTTTTTTTTTGTGCTTTTTTGAGACAAGAGTCTTCCATATCCTGGATAAGCCCCACGAATGTCCTGGAACTTGCCTGCGAAGTAGGACGGGCTGAACGAGATCCGCGCCTGCCTCTGCCTCCAAGTGCTGGGATTAAAGGCGCATGGTAGCGCACCCACGCCCGGCTCTGAGTCAGTTCTTATATTAATGTCTAGGCTTGGAGGGCTCAGGTACCAGGCAGGAAGTAACATTTTGGAGCCCCCATCCTCTAATGACTCTCATGGTCTCCAGGAACACACCTCACACCGTTGCATGTGATCGACTCATGGTCAAAGCTGAACACTGTCCCTGATCTTTCTGGCGAGCGTTGCCCTTGCTCCTATACTGCTATTCTACATGTGAATGGGTTGTTAGGGGCCTGCTTCCTGGGACATGCTCAGGTGTAGGAACCTTGGTTTACCTAGTGGAACGCGGATCCATGGAGGCGCGTCTGCCCTTAGCCTGAACTTGCAGGACAGACGGTTGTTTCCCAGACAAGCTCTTCCCACTCTCCTCTGCCTGGCCAGGGCACGAGGGCCCTGGGCCATGGTCTCCCTTCCACCCCCGCCAGCCCCGTGTGCCCCTCTGCTCTCCGTCTTGCCTGATGACTGTAAGTTGAGGACCATAAAGCAGCTCAAAGGTCAATCCCCACATTCTCCCCCGGCTCCTCCCTGACCGTCCCTGGCTGGACTGTTGTCCCTGGGACCATTCGCTTCGCAGCTTCCGTACCTCTTGCCTGTGTTCTCTAGCATACAGACAGTGACATTTTTAGCCTGGCCATCCGTGTAAGCGCTCTTGAGTGGGCAGGGGTGATAGAGACAGGCGTTTGTCAGGCAGTGTACCTTTCTAGGTCTATGCTGTTTCTTGGCTACAAGCAGAGTCTCTTGGGGGATAGGAGGGTTGGGAAGGTGCTGCTGGGACACTGCTAGTGCTCCTTCAGGGGATGGTCAGGGACTCCAGCTCGTTCCTGTACCATCACCACAGCTCGGACATTCCCGTGGCCCGCACGCTCAGAGAGTCTGGGAAAAAGCGCCAAAATGTGTTAGCAGTCTGTGAAGCAGGTTGGGTGCCTGAGCTGTGCACGTTTGAGGGGGAGAGTGGGGCCTGCATGTGTTGGTGCCCTGCGGGGTCCTGCCCTTCATGCACCTTCTAGGCAGAGAGACTGGGTGCCCTTGGTTTCCCTCAAGAGGCTGCTGGGGGTGGCGTGACCCTGCTCCTTTGAGTTATTCAGGGTGGTGTCCTTGGTCTTCGGAGTCTGTTATCATCCTGGGGATGAGGAGGGACATTCAGTTCTTCCTAAGCCCTCCCTCAGTTCCTGGAATGTGGTCCTCTCCACCAGGACCGGGGCCGCTGGAGATAGAAAAACAAGAAAACAGAAGCCCTGAGCTGGCTGCCATGCTGAAAACAATGGAAAGTGAGTCTTCTCAGTGCCCAGGCCCTTGATTGGTAGCCTCATTGATCCACATCTGCCTCTTCCCTCTCACAGGTGGAGCTGATGGGGAGGGTGGGAATCTGGAAGTCTCTAGACTGCTTCTTGTGCTCCTTCCCAGGACATCAGGACGCCCCTGTACTCTGAGCATCACCGTATTGACTACTACACACTGAGTGTTCCTGCCCGGCCAGCCTCTGCTCCCTCCTTACATTGACCAGTTTCCCTTGTCTCCAGCGTTGTGTCCACATGCTTTCAGGTGAGGCAACTTGTGGCCTAAGAGCGTGCTGCTGCCCAGCTGCTCCATGTCTAACAACCTGGCCAGGCAAGAGCAAGACCCTTACTTCCGCCAGCACTCCCTGCGGTGATCCTAGGTCCTTGGGAAACAGCCCGTTAAACAGAAATGTCTCACCACAGTGTTATTTAAAACCATAAGGCCACACCTTTACTTTACCTGTGGCATTGTCCTGCTACGGAAGCCATGTCCTTAAAGAATGTTTAACGACAGGGAAGCTTAACGGCAAGGGAAACTGTGCAGGCCAGAGTGTAAATATGAAAAGCAGGATTTACAACTGCACATATAGCAAGGTCCCAATTTTAACAGCATAAAAGGTGTCTGGTTCTTGGGATGGCATCTCTGGTTCAGCGAGAGACCCTGTCTCAAAGCAGTTAAAGCAAAGAGTGACAGAGAAGACGCCTGCTGTCCTTCTCTGGTGCACACCTGCACACGCATGCACACACGCACACACATACATACGGATTGAGCTGTGATTCTAAGATGCTTTATTCGCCAGCACTCTCTCCTTCTTCAGGCCACACTGTCTGTGAGGCTCCTCCAAGTGTCCACTTACTGGTCAGCACAGAGGACAAACACTTTGTCTCCTTCCTTGCAGGAGCCATTTCTGCCTAGCCCAGGGCAGCCGCTGGATACACCCCTGACCCGGCTGAATGGTGAGAACTCTCAGCATGCTCTGCAGATCAACAAAGTGGTGAGTGCCACATCAGGGAGGGACAGCCATTGCAGGGACTGGAAGGGTGTCCTGGGCCTTGGACTTCTGCCCTGCCCTGGCTTTGTGTTGACAGATGCTGCGGCTCCTAGGAGACGGATCCCTCTTGCCGTGGCAGGAGCAGACCATGGGCACGTACCTGGTGCGGCAGGCACAGCACCGGCCCAGTCTGCGGGACGAGCTCTTCAGCCAGCTGGTGGCCCAGCTGTGGCACAACCCGGATGAGCAGCAGAGTCAGCGTGGCTGGGCGCTGATGGCTGTCCTGCTCAGCGCCTTTCCCCCAACGCCTGTCCTGCAGAAGCCACTGCTCAAGTAAGCAGCCTATGTGGTAGGACCTGGTGAATTGGGTCTATGCATCCCACCTTGAAAAAGCCCTGTGTTGTCCTGCAGATTCGATATCTGATCAGGCTCCACAGGGCAATGGCAGCGTTGTGTCAACCACAAGTTGCTGGAGCTCCCATGGAGTCAGACGCCTCTGGCCCCCATGACAGTCACGGTGCCACATCCACCCAGGAGCCCAGCTAGACGTGGAAGAGCTGGATGGCGGCGGAGCCGTATGGCGCTGGACTTTTTCACAGTTCAATGGTGATGTTGCTTCTCTGCCCTTCCCCTTCGCCCCTGTCCACTCCAACCATCATGTCTCAGCCATCCTGCCACCCTGCCCTGCACCCTCCCGTTCCCTTTCTGTCTCAGCCATCTGCACCTGCACTATGACCCTCATGCTCCCTTCTCATTTGTCCAGAGTTNAAAGAAGGATAATTGTAGTTATTTACATTTGTGTATTTGGCGTATTTTTCTGAAAATTAACAAAGTTAGTCTGTCACTTCAAGGAAAACAACTCAATAGTAGAATTTCACATTTTAAGCAAAGTTAAAAATATTAGTTTTACATAGACAAACATAATTTCTTACTATATACTAAGTATGGATCCTATATTTACAGACAAGTATAAAATTCGCCTTTCACCAAAGAAGCTTCTTTTGTCAACAGAGACTATTACAGATTTCCACACACAGAAATAAGTGTCTGTGAGATGCCTAACCCTATATGACACATCTACAATGGAACCAAAACCCAAGGCTCATGGAGTGTAGTGGAATTAAGGTTAGAGAGAATACTAATGCATGTCTCAAGTCTTACTAGCAAAGTTTCCTCATGCAACGCAGGGCAGTAAACACAGAAAGTCATAGCTGGACAAAGTGAGAGAATAAGAATGTATGCATCCCTGGATAGGACTCCTGTATTAAACCTCTGCCACTAAAGCTCAGGCACCATTGCAGAAGAAGGGTCAGAAAGATTGTACGAGCCAGGGGTGGTGCATGAGCATAAGGAAACTGAGTCTTACATGCTCCTGGGAACTTGCTCATATAAACTATAGCACTGGTGACAACATGCACAAGACTCATGCAAATTCAATCAGATAAAACCCAGCATAGAACAGGGGAAGTGGACAGGAGGCCTTAAGCTTAGCAGAAGAACATAACCCACATGAGCAAACATTATTTGAATTCCTCGGTAATATTTTAAAAGTATAAAGACATCCTGAACCCAAACAGTTGAGAACTATTTTTTTTTTTTTTGAGACAGGGTCTCCCTATTGCCTCAGCTGTCCTGGAACTCACTCTGTAGACCAGGCTGGCCTTGAACTCACAGAGATCTGCCTGCCTCTGCCTCCCAAGTGCCACCACGCCCAGCTTAAAGACAGTTCTTAGCCGCCATGTGGGTGCTGGGAATCAAACCCGGGTCCTCTGTAAGAGCAGTCGGTGCTCTTAACCACTGAGCCATCTCTCGAGCCCCAGGAATTCAAAATTTTCTAGGACAGTTGGTGACTATGTGTTTGACCTTGGCCACTGATGGACAGCTTCTAGGGGACCCTCCTATGACTCTAGCCACTCTTGCCTGTGATTGTCTTGGCACTGGGACAGCTGGGCTGAGGCATGGAGCCTGAGGCAGGCAGTAGGTGCTTATGTACCTGTCCTTGAGCCAGAATGCTGAGTACAGAAGGTTCTGTCCCTGCCCTAGGACAGTCGCCAGTTCAGCAATTGTTTCTTCCAGGAAGCTCTGAGACCTGTTGAGGGGAACCTGGGGTGGGATCGTTTTCCCAGCATTGACTGAGTCGTGGATAAGATACTAGCTAGTTGGTTTTTGTTTTATTTTTTTAACTTTTATTATTTTTATTTTATGTGTATGAGTGTATTCCCTGCATGTATTTAAGTGCACCCATGTTGTACAAGGCCCACAGAGGTCAGAAGAGGGTGTCAGATCCCCTGGAACTGGAGTTATGGACAATCGTTAGCTGCCATGTGGATGCTGGGAACTGAACCCAGGTCCTCTGCAAGAGCAGGAAGTGCTCTTAATCTCTTAATCACTGTGTCAACTGGGCACAGCCTAGAATCTTGTGGGAAAAGAGTCTTTTTTTCTTTCTTTTTTTTGGTCTTTTTGAGACAGGGTGTCCCTGTAGCCCCAGCTGTCCTGGAGCTCGCTATGTAGAGCGAGCTGCTCTTGAACTGTGTAAGATAGGACAACGCTGGCTGAGTCCAAACAGGGGAGCCTGCATGCACTCATTGCTCTCTGCTCTTGCCTGTGGCTGTGACGTGACTAGGTGCTTTAAGTTCCTGCCTTGGCTTTCCTGTAAAGGTGAACTGTAACCTGGAATTCTAAGCCAATTAGACCCTTTCTTCACTAAGTGGAGTTTTTGCATTGCCTCAGTATGAATTGAAGACACAGGCCCTTCCCAAGTTCTGAATGATCCCAGAAACTGAACAAATCTCAAGGGGCTTAGGTGTCATTCAAGTGTGAAAGGAGGTCCTTGGCCTCCTGATCTCATCTCTGAGCCCTCGGGACAGGTTCCGGGCACTGGGGCCAGGGAGACAAGAAGATCTCTCTGACCGGGAGAGGTGTGGTGCTATCCTCAGCCACATCCTGGGAGCAGAGTCACCGCTGTATCGTCTTGGAGTCTCCCAGGTGGGCACATGCGCAGGGCAGACACATATGGAAAGAGAAGGGCAAACAGACAAGCTCTGGATTGGTTGGTCCCTCTGAGTGGTGGACAGATGGAAAGCCAGGTGGGAGGCTATTCTGGATACCCAAGGATAGATTCTCTGTGCAGTAGTCGGAGCCTAAAGTCAGGGAAGAAGAGCAGCGACCCCTGGCACTGGGCCTGACTCACCTGCACTGTGCTCCCACCCACAGGTCCTACTTCAGGAGCAGGGCTGGCTGCAGCTGGAGCAGCTCCGGGCCCGGCAGCGCTCACAGGCTCTGCTCACCCTGCACCATGGCCTCCGAGCTTGCATCACTCGCCAGCGCCTCCGCCTCCTCCTGCCACGGATGCAAGCTCGTGTGCGTGGGCTCCAAGTCAGGTGGGCAAAATGCTGCAGTCAAGGGCCACAGCAGGAAAGGGAGGCTGTGGGCAACTCCTCAAGGTGTGAGGGCAGACTCAGGGCTGTGTGCACTCTTGGAGCAACTCTTCCTGTCCTATGGCATTCCTTTAGTACTGGATTCTCCAACAGGCAGCCTCTGCTTGACTACCCCGTGCACGAGAGGCTCATCACTCCTGGGGCCGCGGAAACCTGGCTCCTCAGTTCCTTTCTCTGGTCTGTTCACCGTATATGGTGTTTAAAAGATATTTTATCAAAAAATTTATTTTTTATTTTTGTTTGGTGTCTATGAGTGTACTGCCTGCATATATATATTGTCGTGCAATGCCCATGGAGGTCAGAGGAGGATGTTGTATTCCCTGGAACTGGAGTTAAGGATGGTTGTTAGCCACCATGTGGGTGTTGGGAATTGACCCTTGGTCCTCTGCAAGAGCAGGTAGTGCTCCTAACAGCTGAATCATCTCTCCAGTCCCTGGTTTGTATTTTTATTTGTTTTTTTTTAAGTTTTTTTTTTAGAATTTTATTTTATTTTATTTTATTTATTTATGTGTGTGAATGTATTGTCTGCATGGAGGTTTGTGCACCCGTGTTGTGCAATGCCGCGGAGGTCAGAAGAGGGCGTCGGATTCCCCTGGAACTGGAGTTCTGGAATTGGAGTTACAGATGGTTCTCAGCCGCCATGTGGGTGATGGGGATCGAACCTGGGTCTTCTGCAAGAGCAGTCGGTGCTCTTAACCGCTAGGCTATCTCTCCAGCCCCTGGTTTGTATTTTTAAAGATTTGTTTATTTTAGGGGCTGGAGAGATGGCCTAGCAGTTAAGAGCGCCAACTGCTCTTGCAGAGGACCCAGGTTCTATCCCCAGCACCCACATGGTGGCTGAGAACCGTCTTTAACTCCAGTTCTGGGGGAATCTGACGCCCTCTTCTGACCTCTGAGGCATTGCACGATATGGGTGCACAGACCTACATGCAGACAGTACATTCATACACATACAAAAATAAATTTAAAAAAATATTTATTTTATGTTATTTTATGTTTTGCCTAAATGTATTATATGCACCTCATGAGTGCAGTGCCCTCAGAGGCCAGAAGAGGGTGTTGGGTCCCCTGGACCTGGAGTTACTGATGGTTGTGAGCTGCTATGTGGGTCCTGGATACCAAACCCAGATGCTCCTCAAGAGCAGCCAGTGCTCTTAACTGCTGAGCCATCTCTCCAGCCCTTGTTTTGTTTTGTTTTGTTGTTTTGTTTTGTTTTGTGACAGAGTCTTTGTATGTAGCTCAGATTGGCCTCAAACTTAGGATTCTCCTGCCTTAGTCTTCTGGGCGCTGGGATTACATGCATGTGCCAGCACCTGGCAATCTGTCTTATTCATTAAGCAGTTGCTCTGTCCACCCTGGGCAGACAGGAGGAGATGAAGACACATTCTTGGAGACAAAAGGATGAAGGCAGCAGGGGTGTGGCCTCCCAGGCTAGTTGCAGGGAAAGGGTTAGATTCAGGTAGTAAAAAAATCTGCCACTGATCCTTCCAAGGGTAACGAGTGCTGAGAACACAGCGAAGCCAGTGCCGTGGTGACGAGCAGCACCAGGGGCAGCCATCGCCACCATCCGTGCCCAAACATCTCAGCACATAGACGGAAGCTCAGCACTGCCTGGGAAGCAGCAGCCCCCTACTCCCCGCCACCACCCAGCTGCATTTTCTTTCTCTAGGTTTACCTAGTCTGAATATCTCCTTTTGGCCATCTGATATTCTATTTCCCCTTAGGCCAGGATTAATTTACTTAGCCTAATGCACTTAGAGTTCATCTGTGCTGTCGTGTGGCTCAGAACTTCCTTTCCAGTGTGCAGATTCACGCCATGTTCTCTGTCCGTCCATTGATGGGTATTTGGTTTGGGCTTTTCCCTTTTTTTTTTTTTTTTTTTTCTTTTTGGTCTTTTCAAGTAGGGTCTCCTTGTAGCCCAGCTGTCCTGGAACTCCAGCTGTAGATCAGGCTGGCCTGTGAACTCAAGATCCACCTGCCTCTGCCTCCAAGTGCTCAGGATCAAAGTTGTGCGCCACCACGCCCGCGTTTTTCCCATTCTTTATGAATAGAGTGCTAGTATCAAAAACGAAAAAAAATAAATAAATAAAATAAAAAAAAGCCGGGTGTGTGGTCACGCCTTTAATCTAGCACTTGGGAGGCAGAGGCAGGTGGATTTTTTTTTTAAAAATTAATATCAGAGTGAGTTCCAGGACAGCTGGGGGTTTCAGAGAGACTCCCTTCTGAAAAGACAATATGAAAAAAAAAAAAAAATGCTGTGCTAGTATCTGTTCCATTTTCTGATTTTAAGTCTCTGGGGTCTGTACTGAGGAGTGCAATTGCTGGCTCTTGTGCTCATTGTATGTTTAACCCTCTGAGGAACTGCCCTTTGGACTGCCCCCATGGACTCCCACAGCATTTGCACCCGTTTATATTCCTAACAACAATTAATATGGTTCCAGTGTTTCCACGTCCTTGCAAATGCTTCATTTTTGATAGGTAGGTAGGTATGTAGGAAGAGAGATTAGCTGACTGATTTGAGATAGCTTATTCTCTGTAGCCCAGGCTGGCCTTGAACTCACAATGATCTTCCTGCCTCAGCCTCTTGAGTCCTAGGGTTACAAGTGTATACCACCAGAAAATTTTTTTGGCGTGTGCACATGAATGTGCTTGTGTGTGTGTGTGTGTGTGTGTGTATGTGTGTATGTGTATGTGTGTTTGATATAGCTTCCTCATGTTGTTTTTGCATTTCTCTAATGACTAGTGATGTTGAACCTCTTTTTTTTTTTTTTTTTTGAGACAGTATCTTACTCTGTAGTAATGGTTGGTTTGGACCTCACTATGTAAACCAGGCTAGCCTCGCTCTCACAGGGATGCACCTGCCTGAGCTTCCAGTGCTGAGATTAAAAGTGTGCACCATCAGGGCTGGAGAGATGGCCTAGTGGTTAAGAGCACTGACTGCTCTTGCAGAGGACCTGAGTTTGATCCCCAGCACCCACATGGCAGCTGAGAACAATCTGCAACTCCAATTCCAGGAGAAATCCAGTTCCAGGGGAATCTGACACTCTCTTCTGACCTCTGAGGCATTGCATGACACAGGTGCACAAACCTACATGCGGACAGTACATTCATATAATCAATTAATTAATTAAAAGTGTGCACCATCATGCCCAGCCTTATTGAACTTCTTTTCTTTCTTTTTTTTTTTTTTTTTGAGATAGGGTCTCCCTTTAGTCTCAGCTGGCCTGGAGCTTGCTCTGTAGACCAGGCTGGCTTTGAACTCATAGAGATCTGCCTGCCTCTGCCTCCAGAGTTCTGGGATTAAAGTTGTGCACCACCATGCCTGGTTTAAGGTGGTTCTTAGCCGCCATGTGGGTGCTGGGAATCGAACTCTGGTCCTCTTCAAGAGCAGTCACTGCTCTTAACTGCTGAGCCATCTCTCCAGCTCTGAACTTATTTTCATGTGCTGCTTCTTTTTTTTTTTTTTTTTTGTCTTTTAGAGACAGGGTCTCCCTGTAGCTCCAGCTCTCCTGGAACTCACTCTGTAGACCAGGTTGGGCTTGAACTCACAAAGATCTGCCTGCCTCTGCCTCCCAAGTGCTAGGATTAAAGGCGTGCACCACCACGCCCGGCCTTCATGTGCTTCTTAACCATCTGGGAAAATGTCTGTTCGGTCCTCTGGCCATCTTTTTTGTTTGTTTGTTTGGTTGATTGTGACAGGGTTGCCCTGTAACCCCAGCTGACCTGGAACTCACTATGTAGACTAGGGTGGCATTGATCTCACAGAGATCTGACTGCCTCTGCCTCCCAAGCGTGGGATTAAAAGGTGCATGCTACCACACCCAGCTAATTTTTAATTTTCTTGACACAGCGTCTCACTATGTAGCCCTGGCTGGCTTGGAACTCAATATGTAGATTAGTCTGGCCTCAGACTCAGAGATCTACTAGCCTCTGTCTCGAAAGTTCTGGGATTAAAGGCATGCACCACCACACCCAGCCCTATTTATATATATTTTGAGACACAATCTCCCACTGAACCTAGAACTCACTACTGATTTGACTAAACTGGCTGGACAGCAAGCCTCAGGGATGTCCCCATCTCTACCTCCTCAACAAAGGGGTTACACATGTGGGTTTCCATGTCTTGATTTTATGTATGTGCCAGCTGGACATTGGCAGTCAGTCAGTTTCTCATGCTTTTGGGCGGTATTTTACCAACTAAGTCATCTCCTCAGTCCCTAGACTTTAATTAATTAATTTATTTATTTAATTTGAGACAGGGTCTCATTGTACATGCCTGACTCCCCTGGAACTTACAATGTAGATCAGGCTAACCTTGAACTCACAGAGATTCACTTGCCTCTGCCTCCTGAATGCTGAAATTAAAGGCCTGTACCACCATGCCCAGCCTTAGATTTATTTTCTTTTATTACTTTTTGTTCATTTGGTTGGTTTTTAAGCCCCTAGGATCTTCTTATGTAGCCCTGGTTAGCTTGGAACTCACTATGTAGACCAGGCTGGCCTTGGAATTTACAGAGATACTCCTGCCTCTGCCTCCTGAGTGCTGGGATTAAAGGTGTACACCACCATGCTGGTTTCTTTCAGAATGTCCACCACTCCTAGCCATAATGTCCTATTTTTTTTTTAATTTAATTTATTTTTTATGTTTATGAATGTACTGTCTGCATGTAGGTTGGTGCGCCTGTGTCGTGCAATGCCTTGGCGGTCAGAAGAGGGTGTTGGATTTCCCTGGAACTGGAGTTAAAGATGGTTCTCAGCTGCCATCTGGGTGCTGGGGATCGAACCTGGGTCCTTTGCAAGAGCAGTCAGCGCTCTTAACTGCTAGGCCATCTCTCCAGCCCAGCCCCCAGAGTCAGTTCTTTTTTTTTTTGTCTTTTTGAGACAAGGTCTCCCTGTAACCCCAGCTGTCCTGGAACTTGCTCTGTAGACCAGGCTGGCCGATCCGCCTGCCTCTGCCTCCCAAGTGCTGGGATTAAAGGCATGTGCCACCACGCCCGGCTCTGAGTCAGTTCTTATATTAATGTCTAGGCTTGGAGGGCTCAGGTACCAGGCAGGAAGTAACATTTTGGAGCCCCCATCCTCTAATGACTCTCATGGTCTCCAGGAAGCGACACCTCAGACGGCAGGTGGCTCTGGGTCAGCTGAACACTGTCCTGCTGCTGGCCGGGGCCCTGCTCCGGAGACGGCTGAGGCTACAGGTAAGGGGTTGAGGGGCCTCTGTCCTGGGGAAGCTCAGGGTAGGAGCCTTGGTTGACCTAGTGACCGGATCCTGGCGGCGTCTGCCCTTAGCCTGAACTTGCAGGACAGACGGTTGTTTCCCAGACAAGCTCTTCCCACTCTCCTCTGCCTGGCCAGGGCACGAGGGCCCTGGGCCATGGTCTCCCTTCCACCCCCGCCAGCCCCGTGTGCCCCTCTGCTCTCCGTCTTGCCTGATGACTGTAAGTTGAGGACCATAAAGCAGCTCAAAGGTCAATCCCCACATTCTCCCCCGGCTCCTCCCTGACTCCTCCCTGGCTGGACTTTGTCCCCTGGGACCATTCCTTCTCAGCTTCCTTACCTCTTCCTGGTTCGCTAGCATACAGACAGTGACATTTTTAGCCTGGCAGCCGGTAAGCGCTCTTGAGGGGCAGGGGTGATAGAGACAGGCGTTTGTCAGGCAGTGTACCTTTCTAGGTCTATGCTGTTTCTTGGCTACAAGCAGAGTCTCTTGGGGGATAGGAGGGTTGGGAAGGTGCTGCTGGGACACTGCTAGTGGCTCCTTATGGGATGGCAGGGACGTCAGCTCTTCCTGTACCTCACCCACAGCTCGGACATTCCCGTGGCCCGCACAGCTCAGAGGTCTGGGAAAAAGCGCCAAACATGGTAGGCAGTCTGGAAGCAGGGGGTCCTGAGCTTGGCACGGTTTAGGGGAGAGTGGGGCCTGCAGGGTGCCCCTGGGGTCCTGCCCTTCATGCACCTTCTAGGCAGAGGACTGGGGTGCCCTTGGTTTCCCTCAGAGGCTCTGGGGGTGGCGGGACCCTGCTCCTTTGAGTTTTCAGGGTGTGTCCTTGGTCTTCGGAGTTGTTATCATCCTGGGGATGAGGAGGGACATTCAGTTCTTCCTAAGCCCTCCCTCAGTTCCTGGAATGTGGTCCTCTCCACCAGGACCTGGGGCGCTTGGAGATCCCAGCTGAGCTGGCTGCCATGCTGAAAACAATGGAAAGTGAGTCTTCTCAGTGCCCAGGCCCTTGATTGGTAGCCTCATTGATCCACATCTGCCTCTTCCCTCTCACAGGTGGAGCTGATGGGGAGGGTGGGAATCTGGAAGTCTCTAGACTGCTTCTTGTGCTCCTTCCCAGGACATCAGGACGCCCTGGCTACGAGCATCACCGAGTGCCTACCACCTGAGGTTCCTGCCCGGCCCAGCCTGACTCTCCCTCCTGACATTGACCAGTTTCCCTTTTCCAGCTTTGTGTCCACAGGCTTTCAGGTGAGGCCTTGGGCCTAAGAGCGTGCTGCTGCCCAGCTGCTCCATGTCTAACACCTGCCAGGCAGAGGCAGACCCTTACCTTCTCCCAGCACTCCCTGCGGTGATCCTAGGTCCTTGGGAAACAGCCCGTTAAACAGAAATGTCTCACCACAGTGTTATTTAAAACCATAAGGCCACACCTTTACTTTACCTGTGGCATTGTCCTGCTACGGAAGCCATGTCCTTAAAGAATGTTTAACGACAGGGAAGCTTAACGGCAAGGGAAACTGTGCAGGCCAGAGTGTAAATATGAAAAGCAGGATTTACAACTGCACATATAGCAAGGTCCCAATTTTAACAGCACAGGTGCTGGGTGCTGGGATGTGCATCTCTGGTTCACGAGAGACCCTGTCTCAAAGCAGTTAAAGCAAAGAGTGACAGAGAAGACGCCTGCTGTCCTTCTCTGGTGCACACACCTGCACACGCATGCACACGCAGCACACACATACATACAGGAATTGAGCTGTATTTCTAAGATGCTTTATTCGCCAGCCTCTCTCCTTCTTCCAGGGCACACACTTCTGTGAGGCTCCTCCAGGAGTGTCCACTTACTGGTCAGCACAGAGGACAAACACTTTGTCTCCTTCCTTGCAGGAGCCATTTCTGCCTAGCCCAGGGCAGCCGCTGGATACACCCCTGACCCGGCTGAATGGTGAGAACTCTCAGCATGCTCTGCAGATCAACAAAGTGGTGAGTGCCACATCAGGGAGGGACAGCCATTGCAGGGACTGGAAGGGTGTCCTGGGCCTTGGACTTCTGCCCTGCCCTGGCTTTGTGTTGACAGATGCTGCGGCTCCTAGGAGACGGATCCCTCTTGCCGTGGCAGGAGCAGACCATGGGCACGTACCTGGTGCGGCAGGCACAGCACCGGCCCAGTCTGCGGGACGAGCTCTTCAGCCAGCTGGTGGCCCAGCTGTGGCACAACCCGGATGAGCAGCAGAGTCAGCGTGGCTGGGCGCTGATGGCTGTCCTGCTCAGCGCCTTTCCCCCAACGCCTGTCCTGCAGAAGCCACTGCTCAAGTAAGCAGCCTATGTGGTAGGACCTGGTGAATTGGGTCTATGCATCCCACCTTGAAAAAGCCCTGTGTTGTCCCTGCAGATTCGTATCTGACCAGGCTCCACAGGGCATGGCAGCGTTGTGTCAACACAAGTTGCTGGGAGCCCTGGAGCAGACGCCTCTGGCCCCCATGACGTCACGGGCCCATCCACCCACCCAGCTAGAGTGGAAGGCTGGATGGCGGCGGGGCCGTATGGCGCTGGACGTGTTCACATTCAATGGTGATAGTTGCTTCTCTGCCCTTCACCCTCCCTGTCCACTCCTGTCTCAGCCATCCTGCCACCCTGCCCTGCACCCTCCCGTTCCCTTTCTGTCTCAGCCATCCTGCCACCCTGCCCTATGACCCTCATGTCCTTCTCATTTGTCCAGAGTTGGGACATAGCCACCGAGTGTCAGGGTGGAGCCCTGTCCCTCACCCTTGCCTCACCTCCATTTCTCTGCAGAGGAGAGCTACTCCGCAGAAGTGGATTCCTGGACCACGGGAGAGCAATTTGCAGGGTGCATCTTACACAGCAGGTAGGGGGAGTCCAGGATGAGTCAGCGTAGCCAGTGCTGACCACTGACCATTGTCCCCATCCTTGTCCTCTCAGATCACTCTCTCACTTCATGTCCCCCAGGGCCCAGGGATGGAGGCTGTTCCCTAAGGGACAGGGAAAGGGAGGGGATTTTAAGGTGAGTAGACAGGATCTAACTAGAGATAAGTGGAGTGGTTTTAAGGCACACATCAGAAAGCAGTCTGAGGGGATGGAGAGATGACCTAGGGTTAAGAGCGCTGACTGCTCTTGCAGAGGACCCAGGTTCGATCCCCAGCACCCACATGGCAGTTGAGAACCAACCAGTTTCAGGGGAATCCGACACCCTCTTCTGACCTCCACAGCATTGCATGACACAGGTGCACAAACCTTCACGCAGACAGTACATTCATACACATAAAAAATAAAATTAAAGGGGCTGGAGAGATAGCCTAGCAGTTAAGAGAGCCGACTGCTCTTGCAGAAGACCCGGGTTCGATCTCCAGCACCCACATGGTGGCCTAGAACCATCTGTAACTCCAATTCCAGGAGAACTCCAGTTCCAGGGGAATCTGACGCCCTCTTCTGACCTCCGCGGCATTGCACGACACGGGTGCACAAACCTCCCTGCAGACAATACATTCACACACACAAATAAATAAATAAATAAATAAATAAATAAATAAATAAATAAATAAATAAAATATAAAAAATAAAAAAAGTAAAATTTAAAAAGCAACAACAACAAAAAAAACAAAGCGGTCTGAGCTCCTGACCCTGTGGCTCACTCCTGGGGTAGAGAGGTCACCCAGAAGGGCTCTGGGACTCTCTTCTGAAGAAACCCCTTCTGCCTGTTCTCCACTCCTTTGCCTGCCCTCACCACCCCACTTTATCTGCTACTCTGTCCCATCCAGAGGCCTGGAGGCGCCCCCTCGTGGCTGGTCTGTGTCATTGCATTCTGGGGATGCTTGGCAGGACTTGGCTGGCTGTGACTTTGTGTTGGACCTGATTGGCCAGACTGAGGATTTGGGAGACCCAGCTGGCCCCCACAGCTACCCCATCACTTCTCTTAGCTTGTAGGTACTACCCATCCTCTGCCCCAGCTTGCTCCTGCCCTGGCTAGTAACCCTCACAGCCACTCTGCCATCCTGTGGTGCACTGGCTTGTTGAAGGCCCAGCCTCCCGCCTAAACCTCTGCCTCCTGTTGAAAGCAACCTCCATAGCACCCCTTAACTAGAACCACTGTTTCCTGCAGAGCTGAGGATATACCCCCAGCTCCTGGGGTCCAGGCCCCCTCACTGCCTCCAGGAATCCCTCCAGACCCAGCCCCAACACTACCCAGCAGAGGTCCCCTAGGTAAGGCTCCCTGAGGTTGGCAGAGCCAGGAATGGGCTGAGATGGAGCCCCTTACTCCAGTGGCTGCACCAACTTCCCGTGCCCCACAGGTGAGGCCAGGACATCAGGAAGCTTGGACTGCTTCCTGGACAAGCTGTTCCAGCCCGTGCTCTCCCCAGGCCTCAGTGTGAGCGTCCTCCCCTCCTCCTTTGTTTTGGGGCTGGCTGGGGCTTGGCCACTCCTTCCGTTTCTTTCAGACTTTAGTTCTGACACTGTAACCATCATCCCCTCAGGATTTGGAGCAAGGCTGGGCCTTGAGTAGTCGCATGAAGGGAGGGGGCTCCATCGGGCCCACACAGCAGGGCTACCCCATGGGTGAGTGGAGCCTATGTTCCTTAGAGCCTCCCAGACCCAGCAGCCCGGGCAGGGGTGGTCTACATTCCTTCAGGCTACTGGATGGGTGGTCTGGCCAGCAACACGGTGACCAATGTTGTTCTCTTTGCTTGAGGCCAGAGGGAGGAGGTATGTGGGCCCATGTAGGGACATATCTGAAAGACCCTATCCCCTTAGTGTACCCAGGGATGATGCAGGTGCCTGGATACCAGCCAGCCATGGTGCCCGCGTCCATGCCTGTGATGCCAGGAATGGGCACAGTCCCTACTATCCCAGGTGAGGCTGGGCCAAGGGTACCAGGGGAGAAGCTTCCAGAACTGGAGTGGGGAGGGTTATGATGGGGGTCAGAGAGCACCTGGGATCAAGAGACTCAGCCCCAGCCATAACACTTACCCTCGATGGCCACCTGACCTCCTCACAGCCATGGTGGTACAGCCGCAGCCGCAGCCCCTGCTTCCTGGCGTGGACTCCAGGCAGCTGGCAGTCCAGCAGCAGAACTTCATCAACCAGCAGGCACTGATCCTGGTAAGCACAGGCAGGTCTGTGGGGCTGCCCAGGGGAGTGCAGGTGTTGGGGCAGGGCCAGCCAAGGCTCTCACCTGACCTGCCATGTCTCTTCCTAAGGCCCAGCAGATGACCACACAGGCCATGAGCCTGTCCTTAGAGCAGCAGACCCAGCGACGCCAGCAACAAGCACAGGCTTCTTGGGCTGCCTCCCAGGCCCAACCCTCAGCCGTGACTCCCAAGCCCAAGAAGCCTCCTTCCCCACAAGAGAAGCCAGAGTGTGACCTAGAACCTGCAGATGTCTGTGTTAGAGTAGGGCAGAGGGCTGGGTCTGGGGAGACACGGGGAGGGTGGGCAGGACGGTTCAGAGAAGCCATCAGAGGGGGCGCTGTGAGGATAGGGAAGTGGCTGGCTGCAGCCGCTCTTCCCTTCTCCCTCTGCCAGGAGGGGACCCCAGAGGAGGCCGAAGGCAGGCCTCAGCACCCCAGGAGCTTCCAGCAGAAACGGGACTATTTCCAGAAGATGGGTGAGGATGCCCACATGCAAACTTGGCCGATGCCTGCAGCCTGGCCGGGGAGGGCAGGGCACACTTTGCTCCTCTGTCTGTGTGGCCTGTCAAGGAGCCTGGACAGGGAGGCCCATGGGGCTTCTGGACACACAGGTGAGAGAGCAGAGCATCTGGGGCGTTTACAGGGCAGCAGCAGATCAAGGTGAAGAAAGTGAAGTCTCCAGCCAAGGTTCAGCTCCCTCCGGAGACCGAGGAGGCCGGGGAGGACGAGGAGGACGAGGAGGAAACGAGAGAAGGTAGACAGCAGGCCGGGCGGGGGCCCAGGGCTCCGGCACTTAGGGACAGTGTTTAATCATCTTTCCTCTTCCTGTCAGTGCCGTCCCCTCCTCCTCCCCCAGTTGTGAAGAAGCCACCCAAACAAAGCCAGGTGAAAGCTGCCCAAGAAGACGAGGTGGAGCCTGCAAGGGAAGATGCACTCGCCCAGGACAGGGCGCACACAGTGCGGGGCTCTACCCGTCAGCAGCCCAAACCCTCAGTGCAGAGCTCCAACCCCACATCTCAGCGGCCAGAACCCAGCAAGGCGCCCACAGTGCAGAGCTCCAACCCCATATCCCAGCGGCCAGAACCCAGCAAGGCGCCCACAGTGCAGAGCTCCAACCCAACATCCCAGCGGCCAGAACCCAGCAGGGAAATTCGTAACATCATCCGCATGTACCAGAGCCGCCCAGGCCCTGTGCCTGTGCCTGTACAACCCACCAGGTGGGGCCCAGGGTGGGGTGCAGACTGTTTCTTTCCTAGGGAACCACCCTGTGGACTAGTAACTTCTTCTTTCTTTCATGAGGCCCTTCAAAACTTTTCTAAAGAAAAACGACCCCAAGGATGAAGCTCTGGCTAAGCTGGGAATAAATGGTGCCCACTCGCCCCCTTCGGTGAGAGCCCATTCAGCCCCCCGCCCCCCAGGGCATGGACCAATCTGCTCAGGAGTCCTGAGCTCTTGGGGTAACATTGGCCTTACCCTTAACCTTGTACCTTCTCTGTGTCCCCCAGACTCTGTCTCCTAACCCAGAGAAGGGCTCCCCACCAGCTGTGGCTCCTCGACCCAGAGCCAAGGCCCGGCCACGACTTGAGCTCTCCATCTCTATCAAGGAAAAGCAGGAACCTCTTCGGGACCTGTTTGGGCCAAGCCCACCCAAAGCTCAGGCACCCCCACTTCCACCAGCACCCCCACCACCTCCACCTGAGGAACCCAGGACTCAGTCAGCGGAGCCTCGTGGTGAGGAATCCCTGCCCCCCTGGGCATACAACAGCCTCTAAGGACCATGGCTAAACTCATCTCCGCTTGGCAGAGGCCAGATGTTTGTGCTTCTGGACTTTGGAGCCTTCCGCGTTCCTATCCATGGGCAGGGCTGAGGTGACCTGGGGCCTGTCTGACACTGAGGAACTGATACACTTGGCAGCTGTGGCTGACATGACCAGGGATACTAGAAACGAAAGCAGGAGCTGGTGGTGGTGGTGGGGTGGGGGGTGTGGTGAGGTGGCTAGAGGCTGAGGGTCAGGCAGGGATGAGGTGGCCACCTTCCCAATCCTAGGTCTGGCAATCCTTGCCTGAGGCTCTTTACTCTCCTCCTACCAGCCTTGACAGACCCCATGGAGGACCAGGGGGTCTCCACACAGCTCCTCGTGCCCTCTGGCAGTGTGTGCTTCTCCTACGCCAGTGCACCCTGGAAGCTCTTCCTGCGCAAGGAGGTGGGTATTGGGGTGTGGCCTCACCTAGCCTCTTTGGAGTGTCAGGGAAGCATCAGACTGTGAGAGATCCCCACATGGAACCCCAGAATCCCCTCCTTGTGAGCCACTTTTTCAAGCCTGGTTTTCCAGGTTGGGCCTGGGAGGGCAGAGATGGTCTAGGCATGATCTCAGTCTTTGCACAATGCTTTAGGTATTCTACCCCCGGGAGAACTTCAGCCATCCTTACTACCTCAGCCTTCTCTGCCAGCAGGTGAGAGTCTGGCCCACGTACCCACCTGCCCCAGCTCCAAGCAGACTACATCCTGGGGACCCCTAGGTCAGCACCTGGGCTGGGTTAATAGCTGTGTGAGGGGGACAGTAGCAGCTGGCACTTACGGGACACACTTCCTATGTGCCAAACCCTGCTTCACAACATACCTACAAAGCAGAGGCCATGGTCAACTTAGGATTCCAGGCAGTGTACTTGGCACAGGCTCTAGCATGAACTAGGCACTTCATAATTCGTGGTATATCTCAGCTGACCAATCAGCAGCAGATGGTGAGGCTTCAGGCAGAGAGGCCAAAAGGAAGAGAATGGGGGTCCCTACAGGATGCGGAGGGGAGCTGTAGGTTTGGACATGATCCTGGGCTGCGGAGCCTTCTGTCCCTCCCTGCTCCACTTGGGGCTCTAGTAGGACACAGCCCACCCTGCCAGATGGAGGAGCCCTCCTACCTCTTCTCCACGCACGCGTATGGCTGCTCCTGGGGTGGGCTCTGACCAGCCCAGCATCTGGTGCTGACTACCTGGGTCTGCCTCCAGATCCTGCGGGACACCTTTGCAGAGTCCTGCATTCGGATTTCCCAGGATGACCGACACAAAATGAAAGACTTACTGGGTATGGGTTTGGGGAGCTGGGGTGCAGGGGCTGGGCCTGTACCCTAGGAATACAGGGGATAGAGGAATGGGGGAAGGTGTCCTGGGAACACTCTGCAAGCAGGGACACCGAAGGACATCATGGGTCCCTCCTGCCCACAGGAGACTTGGAGGTGGGCCTGGACTCCCTTGACACTGCCGAAGACAGCGTCAAAAAGCGCATCGTGGTGGCCGCCCGAGACAACTGGGCCAATTACTTCTCCCGCATCTTTCCAGTCTCGGTCAGTGACACAGAGCTTAGGAAGCAGGGATGGAACGCAACTCTGGACCTCAGTGGGCATCGACAGGGCCCTCTACAAGCCTGGGGTGCAGAAGAAAGACAAAGCATGCCAGCAGCCCTGTGGAGCTCCAGGCATCGGCACTGCCAGGAGCCTGCTGTGACCCCCCCGCCCCCACCTTCCTGACAGGGCGAGAGTGGCAGTGACGTACAGATGCTAGGTGTGTCTCACCGGGGACTGAGACTGCTGAAGGTCACTAACAGTCCTAGCTTCCCCCTGGACAGGCTAAAGACACTCTGCTCCTACAGGTGAGCTGGCCCAGGTTCTGGGCAGGAGATGGGGTGGCGAGATGGTCCCTGGCTCACACTCCTCCCTATCCCATGCACAGCTTTGCTGAGGTACTGGGTATAGAGTGCCACAGCAACTCCACCCTGGAGCTGGTGCTGAAGAGCGAGGAGCTGGTGCTGCACACGGTGTGGGCGAGGGCCATCAAGGCCATGGTGGACGAATTCCTGAGTGAGCTCAAGAAGGCAAGTGTGGTGTGATGGGGAGGAGGGGATGTACCTGGCCTGAAGCTTGGAGTTTAGGCAAGGTCCCTGGTGCTCCCAAGTCCGGGGTGGAGGGAGGATGTCCAGGGCAGGCAGTTGCTCCCTGGCCCACTCACCCGCCTGCCTGCAGAACTCTGGCTACGTCATTGCCCTGCGCAGCTACATCACCGATGACCACAGTCTCCTCAGCTTCCACCGTGGGGACCTCATCAAGCTGTTGCCTGTGGCTACTCTGGAGTCAGGTGTGTCCAGGGCCGGCAGAGGGCTTTGCCCAGGGAGTCTACCAAGGGGCAGGGGATGAGGTGGGTGAGCTAACATTTGGGAATGGTTCCTAGGCTGGAGGTTTGGCTCTGCTGGGGGCCGATCTGGACTGTTTCCTGCTGACATCGTGCAGCCAGCTGCTGCTCCGGACTTCTCCTTTTCCCTGGGACAGAAGAACAGCTGGCAACGCAAGAGTAAGCCGCAGCAGCTCAGGGAGCCTGGGCCAGCTCAGGAGGTGAGGACGGCAGGAGGTGAAGGCGAGTCCTAACTAGGAGTCTCAGCAGGAAAGGGCATGTTTGCAGCCCGTGGCCTAGTGGGCAGTCCTCAGTGTGTTGCTGTTCTATCCTGATTTCTTGTCTTGTCTCCCCAGCAAGACTGTAAGCCCCTGTGGGCAGGGGCTGGGTCCTACACCCCTCTGGCTCTCGCATGGTACTTGGTTCAGTGATCCATAGATGATATCTAATAAACAGTTTCTACTTTTCTGGCTTCTTGTGTTAATCCTCTTGGGTCTGACGGGTATGGGAGCAAGATGGTGCAGGGACAGGGCCTCTGGACAGGCTATGGGCACTGGAGTATGAGGTTTCCTGTGCTCCCAGTCCCCTGCCCATCCCAGGAGCCAAGCGCCCAGTGATGACTCGGAGGCCGCCTCCTTCACGACCTACAGCTCTCTATCCTCTGACCCCCACAACTACACCATGCAGGAATTTGCCCTGCGCTATTTCCGGAAGCCTCTTTTCCTGTGAGTGCGCTGAACCAACCCTTGTGCCTCTCTACCCTCAACCTTCCCAATATGAGCCCTCTGCTCAGAGCCCACAGGCCACTGCCCTCGCCACTGGCTCTGCAGCCTGGATCAAGGGCAGAAGAGCCAAGCAAGCAGGACTCTCCCTTTGCTCTCTGTAGGCTGGCCCAGACAGGCAGAAAAGCCAAGAAGAAGGCTGCAGTCAACCTGGTAGAGCACACCAAGGTAAGGGCCAGGTGGGAAGGAATCCGGCCCAAGGATCTGCCTTCTGCCTCCCAGGGCCCCAGCCCCACAGCTAAGCGTCTTTGGCCACAGGCTCCCATCCAGGAGTCCCTCATCGACCTTGGAAATGAGGACATAAGCAAGCAGGCTGTGGCTGGCTTCCAGGGTGAGTGGCTGCCGGCGTCCTTGGACTTGGGCACCCGGCTCCCTTCTCTCCTTGGACTTGGGCACCCGGCTCCCTTCCCTCCTTGGACTTGGGCACCCGGCTCCCTTCTCTCCTTGGACTTGGGCACCCGGCTCCCTTCTCTCCTTGGACTTGGGCACCCGGCTCCCTTCTCTCCTTGGAGTCACTCTTCCTGGTTCTGACCGTCCAACTCTGTTCCCACCATGGGTTCTGGGATGTGTGGCTTTGGGCTGGAAGCCAGTGTCTGGGTCCGGCTGACAGTACCTGCTACATGTGGCCTTGGGCACTCTCCAAATTGCCCTGAGTCTGTTTCATCCTACGAAGGCCGGAGACAACTGTCTCCATGTGTGTTTGAAGAGTGAGACATCACATGTCAGGTGGCCACTTACTATGCTCCACATCCTGCCTGCAGTTCTGATGCAGTTTATGGGGGACCAGCCTAAGCCCCGGAGCAAAGATGAGCTGGCTCTGCTCTATGAGCTGCTAAAGGTAAGCGAGTTGTGAGCTGAGACCTGAGCCTTGAATGCTTCTTCCTGTCCAGGATGATGGAGCCCTCCTCCCTCTTCTTGTCTGGGATGATGGAGCCCTCTTCCTGTTTGGGATGATGGAGCCCTCCTCTTTCCCCCTCCCTCTTCTTGTCTGGGATGATGGAGCCCTCCTCTCTCCCCCCTCCCTCTTCCTGTCTGGGATGACGGAGCCCTCCTCCCTCTTTGGCCTCAGTTCCCCCTCCCTGCCCCATCCCTGACCTGATTGTCCAATTATTTCAGGACACTTTACTTTCTTCTTTTTTTTTTGGTCTTTTTGAGAAAGGATCTCCCTGGGGCCCCAGCTGTCCTGGAATTCGCTCTGTAGACCAGGCTGGCCTTGAACTCACAAAGATCCGCCTGCCTCTGCCTCCCAAGTGCTAGGATTAAAGGCGTGCGCCACCACGCCCAGCTAGGACACTTTACTTTCAAAACAGCTCACAGAATTAAGTTTTGGGGTTAGTCTACTATGGTACAAGCTACAAATTGCTTATCCAACAGCTGGGATACTCTTTAGTAGTATGTCTGAAGACTGAATAAAAGTCCATATAAAACTAATATTCATATAGTTTCCATAGGGGCTGGAGAGATAGCTCAGCAGTTCAGAGCACTGACTGCTCTTGCAGAGGACTCAGGTTTGGTTCCCAGCACCCAAACGACCATCCATAAGTCCAGTTCCAGAGGGTCTGACGCTCTTTTCTGGCCTCTGCTGGTGTCACACAACATGGATACACTTACATACATGCAGGCAAAACACTCATATACATCAAAGAAAATAAAACAAAAAAATTTAAAATAAGTTTCCATAGGCCACAAATGCAACATCCCATCCCCTAAGTTTTACATTTCACTGCCATCTGTGCAACCCATATACCTACAAATACAATTCATTACATATATATATGTTATTTTAGTGCATGAGGGTTTTACCTACATGTATATAAGTGTACCTGTGTCATGCAACATCCATGGAGGCCAGAGATGGCGTCAGATCCCCTGGAATGGGGGTCCTGGGCAGGCGGTTGTTATCTAGCATCTGGGTGCTGGGAACCAAAGCCAGGTCCTCTCTAAGAGCAGCCAGTGCTCTGAACTGCGGAGCCATCCTTCCAGCCCCCACTTCATTGTATTTTTTGTGTGCTCATGCATGCCATGGCATGTATGTGAAGATCAGAGGACTTCTTACATACATGGCACCTATAATATGCTGAGGTCTATGAACCCGGGAGGCTAAGTCCCTGCCGTATATAACCTCGTGAAGGACAGTCAACAGTGGCAACAGTGTCTGGGAATAAAGCATTTTGGACAAATATTAAGCCAAGGGAAGTGGCTGCTGCTGGAGCGGTGGCTTTGTGACAGAGCCCTGAGGAATGATCTGGGTATATAGGGACAGGGCATTGAGGCTGGGTGACAATCCTAAAAGAGGATGGAGTCCTTGGAGGCCACTGGAATCAACCACTGGCTTTCTGATGGGAGCTCCTGTCTGGGTTGGGGGGCTTTGCTCCCATTTCACAGGGTCTGTGATTTGGAGACCAAAGGAAGCTACTGCAATGACCCCAGGTGAGAGAGGTGCTGGCCTGGGCCCAGAGGCCGCAGCAAAGGGGAGACATGGGAAGGTTCAGTCAGCCAGAGCAGAGACCGGCCTCAGGAAGTGGAGGTGCCTGCTGGCAGAGGATCCTTTTTAGACATGGTAGGCCTGGAGTTCAAGGGACACCCAGAGCTGAAGTCAGGGTCTGCATCACATGGGAGAGTTCAGAGGCCACAGCATGTGGTGGGGATGGGGACCAACAACGACAGTCAGGAAAGCTCAGAGAAGCAGGTCGTCTAGCCGGGCGTGGTGGTGCACACCTTTAATCCAGCACTTGGGAGGCAGAGGCAGGGGCATCTCTGAGTTCCAAGTCAGTCTGCTCTACATAGTGAGTTCCAGGCCAGCTGGGTCTACATAGGAGACCCTGTCTCAAATGTGACAAAACAAACAAACAAACAAAAAACAGAAAAGATCCCTAAATTTTATTTTACATTTGCTTATTCAGCGTGTATGTGTGTGTCTGCAGACACCAAGGTTCTAACACAACTTTCAGAGGTTAATTCTTTCCTTCTACCATGTGTTACCCACTAGGCATCTCGCCAATCCCTTGTCTAGCATTCTTCTTTATTTGTTGTTTATGAGTGTATCTGTAATGTGTGTATGTGCACATTGTGTATGGGCACCTGCAGAAGCTAGAAGAGGGTGTTGGATCTCTTTGGGGCTGGAGTGACAGGTGGCTGTGAGGTATCTAATGTGGGTGCTGGGAACCGAACTCTGGTCCTCTGCAAGAACAGCAGTGCTCTGTACTGTCAAGCCACCTCTCCAGCACCACTGTCCATTTTTTTTTTTTTTTTTTTGAGACAGGGTCTCTCTTTAGTCCCAGCTGGCTTGAAGCTCTCTATGTAGACCAGGCTGACCTTGAACTCACAGAGATATGCCTGCCTCTGCCTCCCGAGTGCTAGGATTAAAGGTGTGTGACACCACGCCCGGCTGTCCAGCATTTTTAAGGCCCTAGGTTTTATCCTCAGCATGGTATAAAAAAATTAAATGACCATTATTGGGCTGTGCAGGTGCTGTCGGCTGTCAAGGCAAAGACTGTGAGATGACTACTGGGATGTCACCTTGACTCAGCTCCCAGCCCCCACCATTAGCCACAGTTCTCCCTAACTTCAGGCCCTAATCACCACTTACAGCAGCACCCCTCAGCACTAAAGTCCTGCCCCTGCTCCACCTACCTACTCTTCCTGTTTCCACAGCTGTGCCGAGAGGAAGACCTCAGGGATGAGATGTACTGCCAGGTCATCAAGCAGGTCACAGGACATCCCCAGCCGTGAGTGAGGAGGATGGGGCAGGGGACTCAGGCACCAGGCTACTGTGGTCTGGCCAGCCAGAAACCCAGGCTGTCTGCCCCACAGGGAGCATTGTGCTCTAGGCTGGAGCATCCTCAGCCTGTACACAGGCTTCTTTGCACCCTCCACCACTCTGATGCCCTATGTGACCAAGTTCCTGCAGGAGTCAAGCCCCAGCCAAGGTGCCTATGGGAGGGAAAGGAGAAGGCCTTCTGGGGCTGAGAACTCCCTGCCTGTAAAGCGCTTGGACACACTTGAGACTCTTTCATTCTTGCCCTCCACAGAGCTGGCCCAGAACAGCCAGGAGAACCTCCAGCGCACTGTCAAATACGGGGGGCGCCAGCAGCTGCCACCGCCGGGTGAAATGCAAGCTTTTCTGGTATGAAGGACGGGTGGCCTCATGTGAACACTTTGGTGGAGAGGGTGGGTTGGCAATGTCCACAGGAGAGCTGGGGCCTCGGATGGCTGGTGGCTAACTCTACAACTCACCTGACAGAAAGGGCAAGCAGTCCGCTTGTTTCTAATTCACCTGCCTGGGGGTGTGGACTACAGGACGAAGATCCACACATTCTCGGTGAGCAGAAAGTGCCAAGGAAGAGAGGCCAGGAGCCTGAGCTCTGGGTCCACAGCCTCTTTCCTCCATCATCACGGCCTTGTTCATGTGCCCAGGTGGCAGGAGAAGTGCTGGAAGAGCTATGTGGACAGATAGGCATCACGGACCCCCAGGAAATACAGGAATTTGCCCTCTTCCTCATCAAAGGGGAAGGTGAGCCCAGGGGACCAGGCTGCCTAGAGCGGGGGCAGCCTTATCCATCGGGCCACTGCCTGCTCCATGGGAAGGCAGCTTCTGTGCCAGGATAGTAGGGCAGCCTGTGGTCAGTGCTGGCTTGGGTTCCCTGTGCAGGTGAGCTGGTTCGGCCGTTGTCGTTCCACGAGTACCTCAACACTCTGCTGATAGACCAGGACATGAGTCTGCACAGCCGGCGTCTTGGCTGGGAAACCCCACTGCACTTTGATCACCCCACCTACATCGAAACCCACTATGGCCAGGTCAGCCCCCTGCCCAGAGCCTGCTGTGCAGGGCTGCTAGAGTGGGATTCTTGGGTAGGCAACCTCTGGACCCCTTTCCCACAACAATGTGGGTGTGCGGCAGCCGCAAAGGTCGCCAACGACCCCCTCTGGATCTTACCCCTCAGGTGCTTCGGGACTATCTACAGGGGAAGCTAATGGCCAGTGCCCAGGCAGATGCTCAACTTGCCCAGCTAGCTGCCCTCCAGCACCTCAGCAGAGCCAGCAGGAGCCCTCCCTCAGAGTACGTGAGATCGACCCAACCCCTCCTTTCAGCATCAACCCCCCAACCTCATCACCAACCCTGGGTTTCTCCTGCCCACCACCTTCCCTCCTCTTGGAAGGCCAAGGCCATTCTACTTAACTTTCCCTGCCCCGATCAGATTGGCCTAGAGTACTGAGTCCTTTCTGCCTCTCTCCAACCTGGACAAGGGGCCCTGGGATCCTTATCCACTTGCAGCAGGAGGTCAATGGCCATGGGCCTAACTGACGCAGACTGTGCACCTACCCTAGGCAGGAGCTGCTAGCCTACATTCCCAAACCACTGCAGTGGCAGGTGAACACGGCCAACATAAAGAGCTTGCTGGGCCAGGAGCTGAGGCAGCTGCAAGGACACAGCTCCCAGAGAGCACAGATCAGCTTCATCAGTGAGTCTGGGGAAGGGACTGCTAGGTAGATGCTCAAGGCCCACAAGGGAAGGGGGGGTGAGGGTGGGAAGGAAGATGAGGAGACTTCTATGCTTGGCCACCCTTCACCTGGCCTGGGGGGTAAAGCAAGGCGGGTCCTAGAGATCCTGTAGTCAGGACTCTAGCCCTGGCCCTCTCTATCCCCAGAGGCCACAAGCCAGCTGCCCCTCTTTGGCTACACTGTGTACGTGGTGCTGAGAGTGAGTAAGCTGGTCCTTCCGGGATCTATCCTCTTGGGACTCAACCGCCAGCACCTCGTCCTCATGGACCCCAGCTCCCAGGTAGGCGCAGCCCCTGCTCCTGGGCAGCTTGGGCTACTTTTGGCTATTCCTTCCACCCACCCATCCCCTCAACCCAGGGCCAACTTCTGCTGTCTTTGCTACCCTAGAAACTGTGCTGCTCCATCACCCTAAAGGACCTGCAGAGGATCCACCTGCTAAGCCCGCTGGAGGAAGGAGGGCCACCTGGCCTGGAACTCAACTATGGCTCTGCCGACAACCCCCAAACCATTTGGCTGGAGCTGCCCCAGGTAAGTGGCTAGGGTTTCTGCTGTCCTGGGAAGGAAGAAGTGTGTGTGTCCACCCAGTCCTGGTGGTGTAGCAGGAACCCAGCCCCAGACCAGTGGCCCCTGCCCAGGAGCAGTGTGGGAAGATGGGGGCAGGGGTGGGGACTACGCTGATCTACCCCTGCCTGGCAGGCCCAGGAGCTGCAGCACACCATCATCTTCCTGCTGAAGAGCAGCATGACTTCCACTCAGTGGCCAGGCCTCAAATGAGGACGTGATGAAGAGGTGGCCTCTCCCTGGCTCGGGTTTCATTAGTCTGCCCTGGGTGCTGGTTCTGCTTTGGCCTTCGCTACCTGGCCCTGCTCTGAAACTTGCTGCCGCACAGCACAAGTGCAGGCTGCGAGCAAGAGCTGCTACAGTGACTCCAACTGGGAAAATAAGTGGATGCATTCCCTCTGAGGTGGACTGAACCCAGTAAGGGGGGGAGGGTCATGGGGGGGGCTGTAGGAACTTGGTTTAGACATCTGACACTGCCCAGACAGGGGATCATGCCCACTCAGCTCTAGACCCTGCCCAGCCCCATACTCACTTAAGCTCAGGCCCTGAGAGAAGCAGCAATTGACCAAATAAAACTTCCAAAAAAGGACTGTGTGTGTGCACGTGTATGCATCAGGATAACAGGACTTTATTCTCTCGTAAACACATCAGGCCTGGCTTTTCTGACCAGCAGCCGATCAGGGCCTGGAGTCTGGCTGCTGTCCCTCTTCTCACAAGCTCTGTACCTGGGACAAAGCTGGAGGTGGCATCTCAAGGAAATGGGGGAGATGGGGCAGTAGGGGACCTCAGCAGGCCCAGTACTTTGGAGTTGACCTGGTCCTGGCTGGGAACTTAAGCACATGATGGAGGACCACCACTTTTTTCCCTGAAACATCCACACTGTCTAATCTGGGGATCTGGCCCAGAATACCCAGCCATGAAGGCCAGCGGAGGCTGTAAGAAAGGACCATGGGTTTTGTAAGCAGGAAGGTGGGCTGACCTCTGGCCTCCCACTAGATTTGGGTGTCCGAGGCTGCCTCCAAAGCAAGGGAGGTTTGGTCAGAGAGGGAAGGACCCTGAGAAATTTGGTGCCTTTGGCACAGGTCTGCCCATAGCAGAGCAGGAAGGGCGCTGACCCTGTTCAGCAAGTGGCGGGTCATCTCTGTGGGCCATGCAGGCTATGCCAGTCAGATTCACTCTCGCACCGGGTACGGTCGTGGAAAAACTGCTTGATCAGACCCTGGGCCTCTTCCTTCACTGCAGATTGGGGAGGGAACACATGAGGGGGTGAGGACCAGTTTCCTTCTGGCAGATTCCCCCCAATTCCACCCCTACAGTGCCTCCAGGCCCTGGCCAAGGATGGTGCTCACCACTCCTTCCAGGAGAGACCTTCTGCATCAGCAAATGTGAGAGGTGGCGGGCAAAGCCTTTAAACAACTCCTAGAGGCAGAGGGAGGAGAAAGAGCGCACAGGAGCTGCTCAAGACCAGGGCCGCCCAGCAGCCAGCCAGGCAAACCCAGGAGGGCAGAAGCTGGCACTTGCCCAAGGCTGGTCTGCTCTGTCCCACTTCATTCTGGGGTGCACATTCCCCACCCCCCTCCTTTCCCCCACATCTCACCCAATTGCCCCAGGCCTGGGGACAGCAGGCCTAGTCACCCACCTTGGATGCAAACCTGCCCTCTTTGTAGAAGGGGGTCAAGTACCGGACCACAACATCTGCAGTCTCTTTCAGGGAGACGACAGGAGCTGAGAGCTGACAGGGGTCTTGAGCATTCGTGGTGCTGTGGTCATTGGCCACAGTACTGCCCTTGAGCTCAGCCAAGATGGGGGGCTCGGTTGAGGGACGAGGCCTCTTCTGAGTCCTGTTCTCTGGGTTCTCCTAGATGGACACAGCAAGTAGGGGTCACTCTTGGATTCCTTTTCACTGGCTCTGCCCTGTCTTCCGGAAGCCCGCACCTTGGCCCCCTCCATGTGGCTTCCTCCAGCATCAGAAGTGACTCTCCCTTGACCCTTCAGCACAGCTCCTGCCCTCACTGCCAGCCTCCTGCCTTCCCCAAGGCCTCATCCCCACAGTACCTGCTGGAGTCTGGACCGTTTGCCTGCCTGGGCTTCCTGTGGAGGGCTGGACTGCCCTTCAGGGGGCCCCTGGTCGCTTTGTGAGCAGGTGCTGGTCAGAAGGAGGAACAGTATCAGTGTTCCAGGCCCAGCTGCTCCCTCGCCTCAGCAGCCCAGCAGGGCCCACCTGGGAAGGAGCCTCAAGCTTTGGAAGTCCAGTTAGTAATGAGGTCAGATGCTGACACAGGGATTCTAGAAGATTCTATGACTGCCTGAGCTCTTACCTTGGCCCCTCCCTGGAACGCGCAGTCTGAAGAGGAGCAGTCAAACATCCCTGGGCTCCACCTTCTTCCTCAGTGCACTTCTCAAGCACCATGGAGGGTCTCTGCATGTCTCCACTTTCTGATCTCAGGACTGAAGTGGGTAAAGGTGGGCTTTCTGTTCTTGGGCAGAGGAAGCGGGTGATATTCTGGGAGTCCTTGTGGGTCGCTGCAGCTAGCAGCTGCTGTTTCTTGTTGGCCTGAGTCTTGGGTACAGCACCGCCCTGGAAAGAGCCTTTCGTCTTCTCTTCAGGGGAGGGCCCCCCACAGTGAGCACTTCCTCCAGGGGTCTCTTCTCTGCACTCAGGAAGGGGCTTACTCCCCTTGTCATCCTGGGGGTCACAGCCCCAGCCCAGAGGCTCCTGCTCACCTTCCTGCACAGCCTCGGGTGCTTGCTTCTGGGTCTGAGGCCTCCCCAGCAGCTCTGTGGCCGTCTGGAATGGCTGGCAGCCTTTGGGGAAGCCGGCTCCCACCCTCTTGGCTTTGAACTGTGAGGAGGAAGAACACAGAAGGCTCAGAGCCCCAGGCCTCAAGAGCTGCAATCAATGGGGCAGACTCTCAGCAGTGTGGAGGGCAAGAGTTGAACAGGGCACAGTGGGGTCAGGCTGACACGAAGAGGCCACAGCTGACAGAGCAGAGGTGCTGACACCTGGGGCCAGGACTGTGACCCACCCTGAGGGCAGAGGGGAAGTGGAGTCTGCTTTTCATTAGGTTTGGGGTGTGCTCACCGAGTACACGTGTGAGGTTGGTGGGATGTCGTGCTCCTTGGGCTCTGGGGGCTCGGTCCCACCACTGCAGCTCTGGGTGCCACTTCCCGTGTCATAGAGCTGCCCATCCTTGGAGGCTCTGTGGATCTCAGCCACCTACGCAGGGACAGGCAGGGGAATTATGGTACCACAAGCTCCTCTGAGCCCTGACCCAGGTCTTCTTCTTCCTCTGGGTATAAGAGGGAACTGGGGAGGTTCCAGTTCCCACTGAGTTGTTAAAACTCCTCCATTCCAGGCTGGAGAGATGGCCTAGCGGCGACTGCTCTTACAGAGGACCCGGGTTCGATCCCCAGCACCCACATGGCGGCCGAGAACCGTCCGAAACTCCAATTCCAGGAGAACTCCAGTTCCAGGGGAATCCGAGGCCCTCTTCTGACCTCCGCAGCATTGCATGACACGGGTGCACAGACCTGCATGCAGACAGTACATTCATACACATACAGAAATAAATAAAATTAAAAAACAAACAAACAAACAAACAAACCAAAAAAACCTCCTCCATTCCGCTAGCTGAGAGGGATGAACTTTACTCATTTTGATGGCTCCTTGGCCAGGGGGCTGGCAGGTGGGATCTCAACGCGGTAGCTGGCTTTCCTACCCGAGCCCATGAGCATGCTCTGTCCTGCTTGCCCCTGGCCCCACGCCCACCTTCTTTAGCACGCTGGCCTTGTATAAGTTGGCCATCTTGGCATTTCGGAATGTCTCATATTCCAGCTCCACAGCTTTGGCCTGGAGGTCAACTCTGTGGGTAGGAATGAGAACAAGGCAGTGGGCAGGTCCGAGGCTTCTTCCTGTGGTAACCCCCTGCTGGCTTCTCTAGCCTCATGGCCCAGTGAGGACAAGCACAGGGTTCCAATCAGAGCACTGGGCGCCCCACGCTTTACTGTCTTCAGTGGGCCACTGGCAGCTCTAAGTGCACTAGCGGGGCTGCAGAGACTGTGCCCATGCAATAGGATGGCTCTCAGCCTGCACAGGAGCAGTTTCTGAAGGAAGAACTTTCGCCTCCCTGCTCTGGAGACCTCAGGACACTCACCCATCGGGGGGTCCTACGGCCTGGTGATTATTGTGCAGAGCCTCCTCCAGAAGCCCCAAGCAGTGCTCTCGGGCCTATAAGGAGAAGGAAGTTTTGGTCGCCCACTCTCAAGGTCAGAGAATAACCCCCCTCCTCGCCCAAGCAGGTGAGGAACTGCTTTTCTCTTACCTTCACAGTGAGCCTGGGGACCTTCCTGCTGGAAGCCTCCCTCAGGGGACAGTCTTCAGCTGGGAAAAGGCAGAAGATCTACTTGGCCTCCTGCTCTCTTGAGTCTCAAACCCATATACTGAACCATCCATTATTCATGTCCCAGAAACAGCTCCCACCCCCCTGGGAACAATTCTGTACCAACCTGGGGGTATGAATTCTTCTATCTTGGGGTCTTTGCCCTGGAAGATGGCATGAAGGAAAACATGAGACATACTGCCCTCCATGGGGCTAGGAAAAGGATGGAGAGGGAAGTGGGCAGGGGACCACCTGGGACCCTGCATGGGCCACTGAGCCCCACTGAGGCCCTGCCCCCTGTACCTTGCGCAGGTTCATCTGCTTCTGATAGAAGAGATTCCATTCCCGCTTGTGGGCCTCGCCTCTGCCCTCATCGTCACTACCTCCAGAACCTTCATCATACCTAGAGGAGAGGTTGGATGAGAGCAGTCAATGCTTGGGTTTTGCCCTCCTCACCTCTGCCACTGGTGGGACAGTGATGCTCCTGATACCCTGTCACCTTGAGGCAACACTGAAGCCCAGGCTCCAGGATGAGTCAGGGACACACTACAGGATGGGCATCACTGTGGCCTGGCATTAGTACCAGGGGCTGATTATTCATTTCCTATGGGTCAGAGGACCCTGGCGTCATAGCCCCTCACCTACTGAATCCCCTGTAGCCCCTGCGGCCTCCCTCATACAGCTCAGGATCATCAAAGCTATGGCCCTGGAAGGACCCAACGCAGGTCTTGTTCCAGCTGCTGCTGCGCTCCAGGGCATCTAGCTTCTTCTGTACAGCTGCAGGGCTCTGGCAGTGGTCACAGCCTTTGGAACAGGCAGGTGGTGCATCCCCAAAGTACTTGGCAATGGCAGCATGGCGGCACCTAGAGTAGGCAGTACCATGGGGATGAGGAACTAAGGAAGGACAGTACTTGTTCACCTAACCTGTAAACACTAGCTGACCCACTAGCACCATACTGGTATCTCAAAATGCTTTTACTCATGGGGCCTTTTGAGGCATCACCTGGTGCTGCCCATTGCATAGCCAAGGTCAGTGAGACAAAGCAGCTTTCCTTAGGTCATGTAACATACAAGGTAGGTTGGAGCCAGGATGTGAACCTCCATTCTGTCTGGTTACTCCTCTGAGTTATGGAGCCTGGCTGTTCCCTCCACCACTGGTGGCGAGATGCCCTGGAAGAGCTGAAGCCCGGTGCAGATCCTGGCTCCAACACCAAGGCTATGACAGTGGCTAAACATTTCACCTTTGAATTCTATGGCCTCCTTACTGGTGCTGCTGGTGGGGCAGTGGTACAATGGAGCAGGAAGGTGCTCATCTCATAGGCTGTGTAAACACCAATCAGGAGATGCTCTAAAGAGATTACTCATCACCCTTCTCTGGGTAGGAAAGGAAAGAACAGAAGAGGCTTGTCTTGTCCTTAGTACTCTGGAAAGGGAGGAGAAGAGGCCTGTCTTGTCCTTAGTAATCCAAGTCACAGAACCATTATATTAGGTTTAATATGCAGGTGCAGGGGCTGGAGAGATAGCCTAGCGGTTAAGAACACCGATTGCTCTTGCAGAGGACCCGGGTTCAATCCCCAGCACCCACATGGAGGCTGAGAACCGTCTTCAACTCCAGTTCCAGGGGAATCTAATGCCCTCTTCTGACCTCTGTGGCACTGCACGACATGGGTGCACAAAACCTACATGCAGACAGTACATTCATACACATACAGAATAAAATTTTAAAAAAGCTTTAAGGGCTGGAGAGATGGCCTAGTGGTTAAGAGCGCCGACCGCTCTTACAGAGGACCCGGGTTCGATCCCCAGCATCCACATGGCGGCCGAGAACCATCTGTAACTCCAATTCCAGGAGAACACCAGTTCCAGGGGAATCCGACACCCTCTTCTGACCTCCACGGCATTGCACGACACAGGTGCACAGACTTGCATGCAGACAGTACATTGATACACATACAGAAATAAATAAATGCCAGGTGTGGTGGCGCACGCCTTAAAAAAAAAAAGCTTTAAATATGCAAGCGCAAACCCCAAGTAAGACACAAACACCAGGCTTAGGTCACTTCGGGATATATTTTAGGAATAGCCAGGGCCGAGCCGCATGTTGTTAGCACATGGCAGCCAACAGCAAAAGATGGGGCCAGGGTCAGGCCCCTTTAAATGTCTTGGGCAGGACCTCAGATAAAGAGGAAGCGGTCATCAATTGACAGTTTCTGGAGGAAGTGGACAATCTGTGTGTCCCTTGGAATGCTGGGAGAGCCAGACCTAATACATAGTACTCTGGAAAGGGAGGAATGGAAGAGGCCTGTCTTTCATTTAGTACTCTGCTCTGCTTGTCCTTTTCTCTTTCCTTCTTCCCTTTTTTTTTTTTTTTTAAAAACAAAAACCCAAAACCAAACAAACAAACAAAAAAACAGTATCTCTAATGCTCAGGCTGGTCTTGAACTCATGAACCTCCTGCCTCAGATGCCCAGGATTGTAGTCATGAGCCACACCTGTCTCTATGACCTTTCCCCACTGACCCTGAGAAGCCTCTTTTCTTGCCCATGGCTGAGGGCTGCACCTGGCATAGCTCCTAAGACAGCAGGGAAGTAGGCTGACAGTTCTGACAGTCACTGGGGAATCCATTTAGCCAGGGAGACACAGCTTTCCTGGTGGCAGTAAGCAACCTCCACCTGGTGCAAGAGACAGCCTCTTCTCTAATCCCTAGAGTGAGGCCTGGGAGAGGCCATTGTTTTACCAGGATCCTTGCAGACAGCCACTCCTGCTGTCAGGAGCGCGGTACTGGGTGGGGAACCTGAGAATTGGTGCCAGAGCAGTCGGCAGTCTGAGCCGCCAACCCCAAGGACAAGAACAGCTGGCACCAACTGCTTCTAAACAAAGTTCCACTCAATCTGAGCACTGCCTGGGGCTCTGATCCCGAGCAGGCTCATGAAAGTCAACTGTGACCTAGCCCCTCAAGAAGCAGGGAGGGTCCTAGGATCCTTTCCGCAAAGCAGACAACAGTCCCGAAGCTGGTTAGAAGTAGCAGGAGACAGCAGGGGTAGCCGGCCACCAGAGGGCACTCTTGCAGCCTCCTTCAGCTAGTGCTGAATACATGCCACAAGTGTTCTGCCCAAGGCTGTTGCCTATATAGTGGTGGCCTGCCCTGTCTCTGAGAAGCTCTGGCAATATAAGCGGTGTGGCCATCGGGTTGGTCTCCTCCCTGCCCCCAAGCTCTGACTCACTGCGGTTTTGTGCTCAGATTCAAAGAGTTCCATTGACTTGGAGGCTGGGGTCAGTTTCCCCCCCTGCAGCCTGGTCTGCGGGTGTACAGCAATCAAATGTCAATGGGCCTGACTGTTGAACAGCAGGGCCAGGAGTGCAGCAACAGCTGAGCAGAATGATGCCATCAGTGTCCCTTTCTGGGACCCGATGCCTCCCACCAAACAATCTACTTCGAAGATACCTAGGATCCTCAAATCCCCCTCCCCCAAGAAGCCTGTGGATGCCAAGTGGCAGAGGGCTGCTTGCAAACTCTGCTGACTTACTTGGTGGTCCGGTAGCTACTCTATTTTTCTTTCCTGGGAGAGGTCAGAGGGAGGGACCAGCCAGGGAGTAGCTTGAGGACAGGCTGGGGTGGTCAGGGCCATAAGCCAAAAAGGCTGTTTAGAGGGAGATGGTAGGGAGCTCGGGAGCTTTGGGACAGAAGCTCCCTCTCTGCCCCAGCCTTAGACTGACCCCCTGGGGTTGTTTCCACAGGGAAACACAGCCAACTGCTTCTTTCATCAACTCAGCTCTCAGCCTACAGCCTGGGTCTGAGTGGGGACGGAGGGGCGAGAAGAGGAGGAGGAAGACAGGGAGCGGATTGGGGAGCTGCAGAAGAGAGGATCTTCTAGGCAAGGGAAAGGCACTGAGCATGGTGGATGGAGACATCTGGAGACATCGAGGGACCCCTCCCTCTGACTCCTCCTCACAATGGTAATCTGACACCTGGATCTCCAGGACAACCAACAACATAAAAGCAGCTGGCTGTCAGCAGCCACAGCTTTCTCTGAAAGGTGCCCAGGGCAGAAGCAGCAGAATAGTGAAGTGGCAACATCCCTGAAGGAAGTAAGAAGTGGCGGCGGCCAGGGCACTCAAGAGGCACGCAGAGGCTCCCACTGCGGCACCCCCTCTCGGCTTCCTGAACTATCGGGTAAATGGCACTGGTCCCAGGTAACAGGGTGGGACAGGAGGGGAAGATGGTCTCATGTTCTAAGGGTGAGGAGCCACAATTTACCAGGAACACAGAAAGGTACATCTTGGAGAATACACTGGGTGGCTCCCTATGGGAGACTCAGTCACCTCCTGTGTATACCCAAGCTCTTTCTTGTCCTGGGACTCAGTATTAGAGGAGTGTACTGTGTTCAAAGCACCCTGCAGCAGAGGGTCTGGGGCCTGCTGATCTGGTGTATCAGTTTAAGCCTCTTCTATTCAGTGGGTTTAAAAGAAGGCCAAATGCTTGCTGAGCCTGTTTTCCCCAGGATTCAGCCTAAGCCCTCCCTGTCCCTGTCTAGGAAGCTTGAGACAGGGTATGCCTGCCCACGGCTCGAGACAGGGTACGCCTGCCCACGGCTTGAGACAGGGTACGCCTGCCCACGTCTCGAGACAGGGTATGCCTGCCCACGGCTCACAGCCCCAGGATCCAACTGCACCTGAGCAGAGCAAAGCAACAGCTTCCATGTCTTTTGTCTTGAACTGCTGACTGCCAGGCTCAGGGGCGTCTCTGTACCTGTTTAAGACTCCCTAGGCCCTCTATGGTAGTGAGCTCTGAACCTCAACTGGGGGACATGTATGTGTGCCTGATTTTAAATCAAGGGTTGGAAATTTTTAAAAAAATAAAAAATAAAATAAAAATAAATCAAGGGTTGGCGAGGAAGATGCTGATGACAGGAATGAGGCTAGGGAGGGACCTCAGGACTTGGTTCTAGGCTGCACCAACGCAATGGCTACCCTGAGATGGTTCTTTGGTTCATTTTTTGGGCAGTAAAGTTCGGGCAGGGCATCATGACAGGAAGCTGCTCACTCCTCTGCCTCCTGTCCTCACACTAGTTTTCAAGTACCCCTAGATATTTCTTCCAAAGCAAACAAGCTATTATCCGGCAAGAAAGAAAAACATCCAGGTTTGGAAAGCATGGAGTAGCCAAGTGTCCTTAGTGGGCTTTGGTTGTGCTGGGCGCTGAGAAGCCAACTCCTATGTAAATGTGGGGGGCATGAGCCCAGAGGGGACTGGACTGGAGCTGAGCTGAGCGGAGAGCAGGTCAGGACAGGTGAGAAAGGGGCGTGGAGGACACTGTTACCCACAACATCCACAGGCAGGCGAGGGCTCTGCATCCATAGGACAGGGGCTCAGGAGTCCCTGAGCAGGAAGGAAGGCCAATGCCCAGCTTCTGCAGCTGCAGCAAGGTGCTAGTCCAGTTTCTAATGGTCACTAGAATGGCCAAGCACTGACTTTTAATTTCAAATTTCTGTCATGGCAGAGAGGGACTCAACCAAAGAGCATAGTGCATGGTAGGTATCTCCACCCTATTGGTCAGGCCTCTGGGCCCCACAGATCTTAGTTATGCCTCATTAAAGCTGCTTCTCAAACAAGATAATGCCCCACAGGGCAAGGGTGGTTTTAACCCTCCATGTCAAAACCACAGGGGTACAGCAAGAAGCCCTTTGGGGCTGAAAGCCATCTGTAACACTGTGCTTATCAGGCATAGACACACTGTCTGCTCCCTTCCACGTGCAGACCCTGCAGGTGGACTATCAGGTTTGCAAAGGGGAAACAGGGAAGTTGTGGTACCAAGTGGCAGCTGTCTGGCCCACAGGATACCTATCTGCTCTGTGGCAAGATTCTCTGTGCCAAGACATGCCACACAAAGGAAACTGCTGCAGTTTCTCCAGCTCTGCCATGTTCCTCCTGTCCTGCTGACTGTCCCTGACAGTCCCTGACTGCCCGTCAGCCAGAGAGCACCCTCAGAAGGCTCCAAGTATTCTGAAGCCTAGGCAACAAGTGGCAGAGCTGGCTGTTACTCCTCTCTGGACCAGGCGGCCACCACTCGCTCTACTGAACATGAGACCAGGAGGCACTCTGGTTTCCCTGGTTCTCAGGCAGACAGTATGGCTTGAGAAGGGATTGAATGAGATAGAAAGACTAGGAAAATACAGAATGATCAGTAGCTCCATTTGGCTTCCTTACCTTCCTCCCCTCAAACATAGGAGCGTTATTCAGTCAAGAGGGGCCGGCCAGCCCCAGTGCTCTCACCCTTGCTACCCCCTCCCCACAGCTGGGAACATGCAGAACTCCTTCAGAACAGGAACAGCACATGCCACAGGGTCACCTGATGGCCACTGGTTATATTGGGCACCAAGCATCTGTTGGCTCCGCTTTAAATAGCCCCTTGGGAAGACGCCTGGGGACCTGGTGGAATGTGCTTCTTTCCTTTTGAGGGAACAAGCCCCCTCAGCTCCCCCTCCTCCATGCGTTTGTTCTATTGGATTAGAGGCCCAAGTTTGAAATTACAAAATTATCAACTGCTACCCCAGGAGGGCTCCTCTTCAGCTCTCTGACAGCAGGATGGCCATACCCAACAGCCCACTTCTGTTGGCAAGGAGAGAGGGTCCGTCAGGCAGCGGGGGTCAGATCCCAAGGCTGCTGCGGCTGGCCAGATCTCACTGTTGCATTTAGCATCCAGTGGGCTGCCTAGAGAAGCCCTGGGTGCAAAGCTACAAGGCTGTCTACACCAGCTGGCCCACCTCTGACATGGGCGAATACTCTTCTCAGAGGAGAGCCCAGGCCCCCGGGCATAAATCTGCAGCACTCCAACTTTACAATGCAGGAGGACCCTGCTCTTGTAGCTGGAACTTCTAATCAACAAATTCTGCCTTTCCTGCAGAGCAGGTCCAGCCTCAGTTCACTGCCTTCTTCCCTGCTCTGGAAATATAGACACTGAGACCTTTCAGCCAAACCCACGGTCCCAATACCGCAATCCCTGAGCATCATCTTTCCCCAGGTCTCTCTCCTGACCACTGTCTGCCTGCTTCCTCTCTATCAGTGCTAAACATGGTATAGTTCCAGGCAGGCTGAGCCAGCCAGACCCAGGACAGATGGGGGGGGGGGTTGGAAGAACAGCAGGCCTGGCTCTAAATCATGTGCACACCAGCACTGCAGGGTAGGAATGGCAGAAGTCCCAGAGCTTGTGCAAGCATATACCAACTGAACAGAGGCAGGTTTTCTTTTGGTCTGACCAGAGGGATGATCCTACATGAACATCACCAGGACACAAAAAAATCTGTCTAGTGACAAGTACCATGTGTTCTTCTCAAAAAGTTTAGTGTGTAACATTCTGGTGGTAATGAACTGATAGAATCTGGGCTCCAGGCCCACATGAAGGCCAGCTGATCGTACACAGCTGATCGTACACAGCTCATGGGCTTCCAAAAAAGGGTTTGGGGCCTGGATCTTGCACAGAGTCCACACACGGGCCATGCCTCAGCTGTGCTGCCTTATGTTGCTTCTCAAAGCCAGACAGGCCTCCCTCCATCAAGAGGGTGGGTGTAGGAGAGGTGCTGGCTTGATCCATGCGGGCTGTGTTCTCTCGGGACTCAGGTGCCCCCTGTATCAAAGTCCTCTCCCCCTCAGAGGTGCTCAGGCAGGAGCAATGACCAGAAGTATGCCAGGATTCTGCTCCCTCCTGCACTGTGCAAAGTGGAATGTAATCTTCATTGAAGAAGAGTGCAAACCCTAGAGTAAGGCATGAGAGAAGCCGGAGTAACTTAAGGAACCTCCCACTTCTGACAGGGCCTCATCTACGCTCCACCATGGAGCCACACCTGCCTGCTACTCCACTGTCACCAAAATGACAACTTCCTTTGTCTAGCTTGCCCATCTTCCTTTGACACATACCATAAGCATCCTGGGAATGGACAGATGACATTCCAGAAAGGTGTTTGGGTGTTAAGAGAAGGAAGCAGATGGCAGCTCCCAAAGCCAGTGAGACCCAGGGCTGCCTTGACTCTCTTGCCCTGCTGGGCCTCACCCAGAAAGTGTTCCAGCAACCAAGCCCCTCCTTCAGGCTTCTCATCTCCTCCTCAGCACAGGTGAAAAAGCCTGTCCATGTCACAAGAGGGAGAAGGGGGGAGGCAGCATGATTAAAATAATGTTCCATGAGGGTGGTGGAAGTTAAAGAAGGTGCAGCAGGGATGGAGATGCAGCTAGGGGCAGCGCCTGCTTAGCATGAGAGGCCGTGGAGTCTCTCCCCTACAACAAAAAAGTCTAGAAAAAGTACCATCCGTGGGCTTTGTAGAAAGGAGGTTCATGTGGTTGTCAACTAGATCCAGGTCCTCAAGAATGGTTAGAAGGGCAACCCTGTTGGCTGTGGTGGCATACAACTTTAATCCCAGCACTCGAGAGGCAGAGGCAAGTAGATCTCTGAGATCAAGTCCAGCCTGGTCTACAGAGTGAGTTTCAGGATAGCTGTGGCTGCAGGGAGACCCTGTCTCAAAAAGACAAAAAAAAAGGCAAGCATGGCCTAAAGGACTCACTGGAGGTGGGCATGGGCCTGAGCTTCCACAGTGGGCAGCTGCCACCTCAGCAGGCAGGGCCTCTCACCTCAGAGGCACTCAGGCTGTACAGTTGTACAGTACACATGTGGGGTGACTCCATCACATGACCCTCAGGGAAATTTGAACCTGCTAAGTCAGGCAGCAGTGCCGGGAGTGCCGGGCTTCCCAGTCAACACCCAACTCAGACAGAGCTCCAGCAGAGACCAGGGCCTGCCTGGTAGAGACCAGGGCCTGCCTGGTAGAGACCAGGGCCTGCCTGGTAGAGACCAGGGCCTGCCTGGTAGAGACCAGGGCCTGCCTGGTAGAGACCAGGGCCTGCCTGGTAGAGACCAGGGCCTGCCTGGTAGAGACCAGGGCTAGGTACAAGCCCCTGGCTACCTGCTACCATCCCTCAGTATTAAAGTATCTGCTGTGGCCAACCAGTTTGCCTCCCTGTTCCCTCATTCTCAGGGGAGAAAGAAGGGGAGAGAAGCTCTGGTGCCATGAGCTCATGAATTCAGCCGAGAGCTTTGCCTGTGGTCATTCGGGAAGCCCTAGACTGGACACCACGTTCTGGACAGAGGCCTTTCCTGGTTAGGACGGGAGAGCAGGTCCAGCCAAGAGAGGACTTGGCTGAGGCACCCCCAGAGCCCATGGTCCCATGTGATCAAAAAGACCCCAGGGAATACTGAGCACTATGTGGTCCCTTCTTCCTTACAGGGCAATATAAATAAAGAAATTGGGCTGGTAGTAGAATGGGGCATCCTTGGGCACTCGGCTTTGTATAACTGAAGTCAGGTCAACTCATCCATCAATTTTTACCTACAGCTGATCCAGCTAGAGTCCTAAGAACCTTTTCTTGGAGCATGATCCTCTTCCCACATGGAATTCTAAGGCCTGTCTAGCCACCCTGAAGGCATGGGGCTGGTGGGGGTTGGGGGGTTGGGGGGTATGTGCACTAAGTCCTGAATAACCTAGAGGTTGGCCAGGGAGCTCTTGTCGGTCCAGGTCACCTGTTTTATCTTTTTTTTTTTTTCTTCTTTTTCTTGTCTGTAAACCAGCTGCCGCCTGGTGCTTACTATGTAGACCAGGCTGGCCTTGAACTCACAAAGGTCCACTTGCCTCTGCCTTGCTACTGCTGGGATTAAAGGTGTGTACCATCACTCATGGCTTGCTTACCTTTTTTTTTTTTTTTTTAATATTTTTAGATGGGGTTTCCCTTTAGTCCTAGCTGGCCTGGAGCTTACTATGTAGACCAGACCTTGAACTCACAGAGACCCACCCACCTGCCTCTGCCTCCCAAGTGCTGGGATTAAAGGCCTGCACCACCACACTGGCTATTCCTGTTGGTATCTTAAAACAAAGGAATGTAACTGCAAAGCCACAACACCTGATGGTCAGAAACCTTCAAGAGCCATACATAGCCTGGGCTAGTAGACCTTCAAAGAAGGCTTTCAAAGTCACATTAACATCTTTCCTTGCTCTTGGCAGTGCCAGCCAGATAGAGGCTGAGGGCTGCCACTGAACACAGACTTCCACAACTCCCTGTCTCCCTCTCCCTGTGAGCCATCAGTGGTGCAAGAGTAGACCAGACAAACCAGTTCTGCCGGCTACGGTGGGAGAGAGGCCGGTTCACTGGTGCTGCCTCAGTCTGTGGCAACTCCATAGGGCTTCTAAAGTGCTCTCAGTCTCTGCTTTGTTACAGGCCACGGGAGCCCTAGCAACATGGTGGCCTCAGACTTCGTACAGGAGATCCAGTCTGTGTTTGAGAGGCTGTTGCAGAAGCTTCGAGGACTGCCCCAAGCTGAGGTTGTGGAGGTTCTGGCCTTCTTCTTCATCGTTCTTTTCATAGGCAAGTGGGGCACCTGTACCCTGACCCCTTGGCCCTGTCCCCTCGATCCTCCAAGGGAACACTGGAAGACAAGACTATGGTGCTATCTGGAGGGCTGGAGAGTGTCCATCAGCTAGAAGTAAAGCAGTGTCCTGGGAGAAGCTGAAGGATTTGCCATGTGTTCTCACACTACCTGGGTGACAGGCAGTGCTAGGCAGTGCTAGGCGCTGGGCACCATCAGCTGGCGACCCATGAGTCAAGACTGGGCAGTGGAATGGGAGACAACAGGGTCAGAGGTCAAGGCCTGCAGCCAGCAAGGACCACTGTCAGCCTCTCAGGGCCTTTTGAGCACTACCCTGGACCTGAGGTAAGGCCCCAGCATGCCCTGGGAGGTTCCTCAGAAGGAAGGTAGGAAGCCTGTCTTTCCCTGGCTTCTCAGCTCTGGCCTCTCTTCCTTCAGCCACTTTCCTGGTGCTGCTGCTGATAGCCTGCAGCTGCTGCTGCTCTTGCTGCTGCTGCTGTACCGAGCCCAGAGGCAGGAAGGTCCAGGTGCAGCCCATGTTACCCAGATGAAAGGCAGCAGAAGCTGGACAGGAGCCTTCCAGAACTGTGACCCAGCTGTCTTCATGGCCCTGAGGCCTTCACTGCCTGCAGAGATTCCCTGGCCCTAGTTCTGGCACTGCCCAGGTGACAGGACACTGATGCCTGGAGTCTTAGCAAGGAAACAGGGGCAGGTGCACGCATAAGACTCCATCTGGCGGTAGACATGTGCCAAGGAGAAGCCAACTGTTTCGAAGACTCTCGGACCCACCTAAGTCCTCTGCTAAGCACTTTTTAACAAAATATGGATGTATGGATGTATGGACCCCTGTAATTTAATGGGGAAAAGCCCATACTTGTGGGGAGCTGGTCCTTGGGGCACTGTTGATTTATGCCAAAGAGAAGCAGGCCAATCAGGGATTTTGTGGGATTCACTGGAATCCACAACTCCTGCTGAGGGGGAACATGTCAGTATTCTAGCTGAAGTGTCTGCTTATTTCTAAGTAAAAGCTTTTTGATTATGTGTTTGTGATGTTGGGCTGGGCTCTATACATCAGGAGGGTAGTGCCACAATTCCACGGGCATGACCAGTGACTACTCTTTCCAGGTCACTACTCTCCCTGTGCCCATGAAAGCTGGAAAACCACAAAGGAGAAATGTCACACAGATGGCAGTGACATAAACCAGGGGCTTGGCAGCACTCCTGTTTCCCATTAGCTGCTAACAGCACTGCTGCCAGAGCCCCGCTCTGCTGACACAGGCTGCTGCCCTAGGGCAGGTGCTGGGCCCAGGATGCCACTTAAATTTATCTCCCTGTATACTTCTTTTTATCATTTTTTTATTTTTTGGTCTTTTTGAGACAGGGTCTCCCTGTAGCCCCAGCTGTCCTGGAACTCACTCTGTAGACCAGGTTGGCCTTGAACTCACAAAGATCCGCCTGCCTCTGCCTCCCTGAGTGCTAGGATTAAAGGCGTGCGCCACCACGCCCCGCTCCTTCCCTGTATACTTCTGCCTGTATACTGATATTAGCAGGCTCAGGCTACTGGATCCTTGCACATTTTTCCAGTCAGAGAGGTAAGGCCCTTAGTGCTGTCTACTGCCTGCCTGCACCCTGACCCTCTGGCTCTCTACCTACTTATTTGTCTGGGCCCAGCTCAGAACCTCAGCTGCTACTTGCTAGTATGTGACTCAAATGTCTTAAACCAGGTCTCCTCCTGGTAAGATGGGTTAATCTTGGTATCTGCCTCCTGGGGTATGCTAAGAGGATAATCAAGATGACCTAAGTCTAGCACAGTGCTGGGCATGTCATAAGAGCTTGGTAACTATAAACTGTCACTATTGGCCCCTCTAAACAAGGGGCCAGCTGGGTGTGGAAGCACATGCCTTTAATCCCAGCACTTGAGGGGCAGAGGCAGGTGAATCTCTATGAGTTCAAAGCCAGCCAGCCTGGTCTACCTAGTGAGTTCCAGGACAGCTTGCAGTTACAGGGAGACCCTATCTCAAAAAGACCAAAACCAAAATAGAACAACAAACAACCACTACCACCACCAACAAGTGGTCAACTCAGCACACAGTGGACCCATTTTATTTAATTTTTAATTTTTTTTATGTGTATGAGTGTACTGCCTGCATGTAAGTCTGTGCACCCATGTTGTGTAATGCTGCAGAGGTCAGAAAAGGGTCTCAGATTCCCCTGGAACTGGAGCCAAAGACGGTTCTTAGCCGCCATGTGGGTGCTGGGGATTGAACCCCGGTCCTCTGCAAGAGCAGTCGGCCCTCTTAACTGCTACCCCATCTCTCCAGTCCAGTGGACCCATTTTAAAAAATGGTATTACCAGAAATGGATGGGGGGGAGGCAGAGGTGTGGTGTGGGTGGGTCTCCACTCATGGCAACAGAACTAGGACTGACATTCCTGAGGGGCTTCCACACTACTGCTCCAGAAAGGGCTCTAATTACTCAATGCTGCTGTCCTTAAGTCTGTGCAGCACACATTCTGCTCTGCCTATCTTGAAAACAGGTCATGGTGAGAGGATACCAGCCCCTGCCATCTCCAGTTGGCAAGCCAGGTCATACAGGCAGGGACAGGCAGGCAGGAGTTCTCACTGACTGGTGTGGCTTCCTGGTATACACAGACTTGCCTCACAGGTTTGGGTTGAGGACTCAAAAAGAATTTCCAAATAAGAAAAGAAATCAAAGAAGCCATCTGTCCTTAGCCCATAATGATGGGGTTCAGAATGGTGAGGATGATGGTAATTATGATGAAAACAGAGAAAATTTCAGAAAGCTTGTATATTTTTTCTTTTCATTTTTTGAGACAGGATCTCTCTGTAGTCCCAGCTATCCTGTAACTCACTATGTAGACCAGGCTGTCCTTGAACTCACAGAGATCTACCTGCTTATCAGGTGCCAGGACTAAAGGTGTACACCACCACCACACCCCACTTAGATTTCTTTTTCTCTTTTTCTTCCCTCCCTCCCTCCCTCCCTCCCTCCCTCCCTCCCTCCNTTAAAAACTTACAAAATATAACTTATCTTGAAAAAATAAAAGTTAGTGCCTTATCTCTTAAAATAAGGCATCCTTTACTGGATATGCAGTTCATTGGTGAACTCAACAAATTTTTTTTTTTTGGTCTTTTTGAGACAGAGTCTCCCTGTAGCTCCAGCTGTCCTGGAACTCGCTCTGTAGACCAGGCTGGCCTTGAACTCACAAAGATCCACCTGCCTCTGCCTCCCAAGTGCTAGGATTAAAGGTGTGTGTGACCACGCCCAGCTTCTTTTTCTTTTTAAATGGTGCTTGGAATCAAACCCAAAAGGCTGTGTATGCCAGGTACAAATGCTCAACCACAGAGCTATATCCCTAGTCCTCAGGAATTCTGTTTATTATTTCTTTTGAGACAGGATCTCACTACGTAGTTTAGCCTGGCTCCAATTCATGATCTACCTGATTCAGCCTCCCAAAGTGTTAGAATTATAGGTATGTGTCAACTTCTGTGTCCAACCTCTTAAACATTTTTTTTTTTTTTTGAGATGGAGTCTATATAATCCTGGCTGACCTGGAACTTTAGATATAAACATTATTATCCCTATTAAGAGATGAAGTTCCAGGGCTGGAGAGATGGCTCAGTGGTTAAGTGTACCTACTCCTCTTCCAGAGGACCCTGGTTCAAATCCCAGCACCCACATGGTGGCTAAGAACTGTCTTGGGCTGGGCGTGGTGGTGTATGCCTTTAATCCCAGCACTTGGGACGCAGAGGCAGGGGGATCTTTGTGAGTTCAAGGCCAGCCTGGGCTAGTTCCAGGTGGCTGGGCTACAGACAGACCCTGTCTCAAACATACCAAAATAAATAAATAAATAAATAAATAAAATAAAAAAGAAAAGAAAAGTGGCAGAGCCAGCTTCTGGGTCCAGCCTGCCTGGCTCCAGAGCCCGGCCTTGCCACACCTAGACCTTGGGGCCTCTGGGACACAAGACAGAAGGTTTTGTGTCCATTATCTCCATTAACCAACCCTATATCCAAACACCCACACCCAAACTCTGTCTTAAAACTGCTTCCAAATTAGTGGGTGTAATCTAACAGGTAAGAGCTGGTATGGGGCTCAACTAAGTGTCAAAACCCCAGGGATAGTGGGAGGGCCTGGAAACCCTGTATTTTTTTCACTCCTAGCACTTGTCAGCTGGAAGTTCCTGGAAGCCCTTGCTTCCTTCAGGAGCAGCAGCCTAGCTCCTTCCTGACTCTCCTTAAGCAAGGCTTCATTAGCATTAACAGCCTTCCTGCCAGGCATAGAGCTGCACCCCTTTAATCCCAGTGCTCAAGAGGCAGAGAGGCAGGCAGATCTCTGTGAGTTCAAGGCCAGCCTGGTCTATATAGTAAGTTCCAGGCCAGCTGGGGCTACAGGGAAACCCTGCCAAAAAAGAAAGAAAGAAAGAAGAACTTCCTATAGGGTGACTAAGGCTGAGATCTTTTGCTGGAGAAAGATTCTGGTCCCTGGTCTAGTTGTGCAGAGCAGTGTGTACCATGAATAGCCCTGAACAAAGTCAGCAACAAACAGCCAGTTCATTTGCACCTTCCTGTCCCATGCCAGGCAGTGCATAATTGCTAGGTTGGAATAAGAGGCTGTCTCTACCCAGGATATTCAAATAACCAAAGCTGCTCTGACCTACCAGCAGCCTGGCACACTCCTGGGATGGGCAGATCCTAGCACCAGACTTCCCTGGAGAGGACAAAGATAGTCGGCCATTATGGGAAACAGAACACACAGTATCTGCAGATCTGGCCTGCCTGAAGACAGCTGATAGCCACAGAGGAGACTAGGCATCAGGTGGCTTCAGGCTATAATTCTAGAACAAGCCATCACAGTGTACAGTGGCCAGGAGTGGCCTCAAAGCCTCCTCATGCCCACCCCCAAACTGTGGCCTCTATTCTACCAAAGTCTGTTCTCAGTTCCTCAAAAGGGCTGCACTTGCTCCACAAGGAAGAGCTGTATGCTTTAGCCCAGCACATGCCTCATTATAAACCACAATAAAGCCAAGGCAAGAGTTGTGTTAGGAACATTTGGCAGAGCATAGAAAAATATTAACATCTTAAAGCAGTTTATAATAAAAATCATACTAACACAAAAGAGTAACACAAAGTTCAAATCATTAAAAATATGCACAAAGGCCAGGCCTGGTGGCACACACCTTTAGTCCCAGCACTCGGGAGGTAGAGGCAGGCAGATCTCTGTGAGTTCCAAGCCAGCCTGGTCTACATAGTGAGTTCTAGACCAGCTGGGGCTACAGGGAGACCCTGTCTCAAAAAGACAAAAAAAAAAAGTACCAATTAATTTTTTCCTAAAAAAGACCCCCTCTTTGGGCCCTGTACCAAACAATGGAATGCTGTCCTTAACTCTCAGCCTTCATGACACCAATTCCACACCACTTGTCACAGAGGAATCCCTCAGTACACAGACCAGGTCACCTGCCTGTGCCAACAACACTCTCCTGTTCCCATCATTTACTCTCTTCACAGTGATGATGATAGTAGATCAATCCAGTTGTGAACAGCAGTGCCCAGGTAATGCAACTTTTCTATGAATAACACATACTCTCTATACCTTTCTTACTTTTTTTAAAGAATTCATTAAATAATTTAATCCTAGCACTTGGGAGGCAGAGGCAAGCGGATAATTGTGAGTTCAAGGCCAGCATGGTCTACAGAGCAAGTTCCAGGACAGCTGGTGCTACAGGGAGACCCTGTCTGGAAAAAAAAAAAAAAAAAAAAAAAGAATTTATTCGTCTGTGTGTCTGTATATATGTTTATACACCAGGTGTGTGCCTGATGCCCATGGAGGTCAGAAGAGAGTGACAGATGCTTTCGAACTAGGGAAATTATGAACCAGCCAATGTGGGTGTTAGGAACCAACCCAGGTCCTCTGCAAGAGCAGCAAGTGCTGTTAACCACTGAAGCGTTCCTCTGGCCCCTACATAATTCATTTTAAATGGAGACAGAAATGGATTTCCTGGCACTTTTCTGGTGTGGAGCTGGTTGTCTTCTTGGAGCACGGTCTGACCACACAGTACCCCTGGAGTACTTATTTTGTAGTTTTGGTTTCATTTGAACACAGTAAGATTTTTTTTTTTTTTTGGTCTTTTTGAGACAGGGTCTCCCTGTAGCCCCAGCTGTCCTGGAACTCACTCCGTAGACCAGGCTGGCCTTGAACTCACAAAGATCCGCCTGCCTCTGCTTCCGGAGTGCTAGGATTAAAGGCGTGCGCCACCATGCCCAGCTGAACACAATAAGAATTTAAAGACATTTGCAATGGAATGTGTGTGTGAAATGTCACTAGAGGGGTTAAGTAGGTAAAGGTGTTTGCTGATAGTCTGACAACCTGAGTTCAATCTCAGGAATGCATAGGGAAGAAGGGAAGTGACTCCTCCCAAAGCTGTCCTCCTCACACACGTGTGCACTCACTCATTCACATTAAATAAATGTCTAAAATTTTTTTTTAATTTTGGGGGATGAGGTCTTACTATTTAGCCCTGGCTTGACTAGAACTCACTATGTAGACCAGGTTGGCCTCAAACTCACAGAAATCTGTTGCTTCTACCTCCTGAGTGCTAAGATTAAAGAAAGGCAGGCACTGAGGACATTTTTTTTGTCATAAATTTTATAAAATGTGCCCAGTTTAGTTATCTTTATACTTCTTTTAACAGGAATATGAATAACATTAAAGTGGTCACACAGGTATGAATAGAAACAACAGCTTTGTCTGTTCTGAGGTTTAGAGCCTGAGAGCTCAGACTGTACAGCTGGCTCTGGACTCCACCCTAGCTGCACTAGCTACACCTCCCTAGTGAGCTTCGGAACCTCTTCGAGCCTGCTCCCTTCGAGCTTCAGCTATCATTACTGCTTCATTTGCTTGTGAGACATTGCATTCAACTTTGTAATTATAACAAGTACAACTATCATAAATGGGTTTGGAACAAACAACTGACTCTTGATAAGAACCTAACTTAACTGATAGAACACAAGTAACAGGGTGTGCCAGAGACCAGCCTGCTGACTGTGTGCATTTGGCAGACCAGGGACATAAATCAGGTTTTACACAAGGAAATGGAAAGCATCAGGTGAGCCATGGGTCAGTTCAGTCCATGACAGTAAAGAATGCTTTGTTGAACTTACCATCTGTCAAACACCCCTGGGTACCTAAGGACTCACCCTGGGAGGTTTAGAACAACAGGGTACTCTGGGATCCCAGAGACTGATGTAAGAGGCCATTTCAGAAAACTCCCAGGGGGACTTAAAAGCAGTCTAAGGAGCTGTAGGCTAGAACACACAAGCTGTGTTGGAGAGCCAAGGCCTGCCTCTTCTCACCTCATGATGGGCCTCGGTGCCCAGCAGCACTAGCCCCATACATCCAAGTTTTAATTATTTATTTTTTTGAGACAGGGTCTCCCTATAGTCTCAGCTGGCCTGGAACTCACACTGTAGACCAGGCTGGCCTTGAACTCACAGAGATCCACCTGCCTCTGCCTCCCGGGTGCTGGGAATCAAACCCAGGTCCTCTGCAAGAGCAGTCAGAGCTCTTAACTGCTGAGCCATCTCTCCAGCCCCCACATCCAGGTTCTTTTTTTAATTTTATATAATTTTTTTTTTTTGGTCTTTTCGAGACAGGGTCTCCCTGTAGCCCCAGCTGTCCTGGAACTCACTTTGTAGACCAGGCTGGCCTTGAACTCACAAAGATCCGCCTGCCTCTGCCTCCCGAGTGCTAGGACTAAAGGCGTGTGCCACCATGCCCGGCTAATTTTATATAATTTTTTATGTGTATGAGTGTACTGTCTGCATGTAGGTTGGTGCAACTGCCTCGGAGGTCAGAGAGGGCGTTGGATTCGGATTCCCCTGGAACTGGAGTTAAAGACGGTTCTTAGCCTCCATGTGGGTGCTGGGAATTGAATCCAGGTCCTCTGCAAGAGCAGTTGGTGCTCTTAACCGCTGAGCCATCTCTCCCCACATCGAAGTTTTAAAAGGAGTCAAAGGAGTCAACAGTGGCCACCAAGTTTCAAGCACTGCATGCATGATTAAGTTTTTCCTCCTAGGTTCTCTATCAAATTATCTACACAAAGCAGTAGCTGAGGCTGCTCTTGAGGCTGGCACCAGGGAGAAGATAGGCTGCGATGATAAACACTCCCACCCGGAAACCTGGTTCAGGAAGCACCAGCTGGAGCTGTAGTTAATCATTCACCCAAACATAAGAAGGGATCCTTTCTGGGTGAGCTCTGGACAAGTCATCTGAACTGAGAACTAAGACTCAGCTGTGCACAGGTGAGGTAGACGGGTGGCCTGGTGCATAGGTCCTGCACCCAAACTCTTCTCTCACCACCCAGTTTGACTTCTCTCAAGAATAACTCCTTAAAATGTGTCCTGAGCGTCTCTACATTGCCATCACAAAAGGGCAGAACACTGCTGAAGGGAATGAAGAGGGGAAGGCTGTTGCCAGGCAACCGCCTAGCCCACCTTTGTTTACTCTGGTGGCCTTAGAAGGGTAAGTTGGGGCGATCTGGCAATGCTAATGCCTTCTCTTGCCAACAGTTGTTTCTTTGACTTGGGGTGCAGCTGTGGTCATCTGGCAGCCTCTTCCATCCAGGACCCCGCAGTGTGAGGATTGAAGGACAACCCTGAGTTGCCTTTGCTCTTGAGAGACCCAGGACTGTTAACAGAACCAGGTACTTGCTTCTTCCTTTTTTCTCCATACCCCCTTCAAATGGCTCCACACTGACAACCACTAAGCCCAGCTCCACTTCCAGAGATGGCTAGGCCTCCTGTTTTTAGCTGCCTCTAGGCCACATCTGTTCTTTTCCATTTTTTTTTAGCTTGCATTTGTGTGTATCTTGAAGGCATGTACATATGTGCATGAGGTACATGACTGTTGCTCCTAGAGACCACAGAGAGTGTTATATCCCCTGGAGCTGAAGTTATAAGTTATAGTCTGCCATGTAGGTCCTGGGAACCAAATCTGGGTCCTCTTGCAAGAGTAGCCAGAGCCTTTAACCACTGTACCATCTCTATAGCCCTATGTATCCTTTTTTTTTTTTTTTGGTCTTGAGGCAGGGTCTCCCTTTAGTTCCANGCTCTTACAGAGGACCTGGGTTAGATCCCCAGCCCCACATGGCGGACGCGAGAGCCGTCGGAAAACTCCAATTCCAGGAGAACTCCAGCTCCAGGGGAAGCCGAGACCCTCTTCTGACCTCCGTGGCGTTGCAAGACACGGGTGCACATACTTTGCATGCAGGCGGTACATTCACACACAACAGACCAAATAAAAAAAAAAAAAGTTAGCAGATTTGAAAAGGAATCTTTACTTTGTTCGATGGTTTTGTGTCCTCTGTCAAGGACTTACAAAATTGCTGGCTAGGCAAAGAACCTGTTAGAGGACTTTGTTGGCTGTTGCTACTGTCATCTGAGGTAGAAGAGAGGCCCCATGCATGTGCTTGCAGTGTTCTGCTGGCAGTGGGGTGGGAGACCCAGAATTGGTATCAGACCAGCCTTCCTATCTTGCTGTCTGGCCAGTCACTAAGCCAGATCCAGTATTTGAAGATTCTTTATTGAGCCACGGGGGACTATGGAGAGCACAACTGCTGATATGGGCCAGCTGGCCTTTGCTTGCTGTCTTCTAGGCTCCCAGGAAGTCAGCTCACTCTTCAAATTCTTTTGTCTTTTCCATATACAAAACACAAAGACAAATTGATGAAGAATATGAAGTGGAGACGAATAGCCAATCACCCGTCAGGCCGCCCACATCCAGGGTTTTTCCAGAAGTCATCCTGAGTGGTCTCTGGGATTACCATTTGGCACCTGTAAATCTGAGAAGAGACAGAGTCCCTGAGCACAGAGAGCTCCGAAGGCTTTGTCCTTGGTGCTGCTCTGTATGTAACCAACCTCAGCCTCTGTGCAGTTACATTGAATGGCTGGACATCTCTGTGGCTAGTCAACACTGAAGGGATGATTTTTTATTTTTTTTTGTCTTTTCGAGACAGGGTCTCCCTGTAGCCCGCCAGCTATCCTTGAACTCACAAAGATCCAAAAGCATCTGCCTCCCAAGTGCTAGGATTAAAGAAGGCGTGTGCCACCACGCCCAGCAGGAATGGTGAATCTTTGGGGTTGAATGTATGAAAAACCCTTGCACACTTGTAGGAAACACTTGTATAAGCCGCAGCAACAAAGCACCTCTCGCGCGTTCTTCTCAAAGCTGTTTATCATTCAGGCAGGCAGGTCTTGTCAGAATGGTTTATTCAGAGAGGCAATATCTTTTTTTTTCCTTCTCCTTCTCCAAAGCTTCGCCCTCTAAGAGCCTTCTTCCCTTCGCCCAGCCTTCGCCTTCCTCAGGCAAGCAAGCTCCTCTCCTAAGACTAGAAAGTCCCTCTATCTATCCACCTTCCCAGCCCAGATTTCGTGGCCTCAGTCTATTGGTAACATCTGGCCTCATCTTGTTAAGGATAACACCTGCACGCTCGAAGGGTGAGCGTGGCTTTATTTTGAGGTAGGAGGGAATCAGGTTTTAGTCATAAAACTTTGCTAGTCTCGGGTGCCTTCTTGGAACTGTCGCCACACCTGCTTCCCCCACAGTTGAAGTCTCCAGCAATGAACAAATGTGCTTTCCTGATTGGTGGCGGGCCCTGCATCCTTCTGGAGGCTGCCTTTGGAGGCTGGTTCTTTAAACAGTCCTGATGTGAGCTAAGATGTCTTCCCTATACCTGAACCTTCCTACCTAGAACCTTAAATGCCACCCCACACACACTTTTCCTGCCAGGTGTTTAGGAGGTATTTTGAGAGATCAGTGTAGCCCAGCTGGGAATGGCAGTAATCCATTTTAAAGTCTTAGTTCTCCCAGGCTGAAGCAGGATGATTGTTTGAACCCAGGAGTTCTAGGGAAGCTAGAAAACATATTAAAGTCATGTCTCTAAAAAAGGATACATAGGAGTCAGATTGTGCACACCACCTTTAATCCCAGCACTCAGGAGGCAGAGGCAGCAATCTCTGTGAGTTTCAAGGTCACAGCCTGGTCTACAGAACTACTAGCTCCGGGCCACCTTTGGTCTTTTCGAGACAGGGTCTCCCTGTAGCCCCAGCTGTCCTGGAACTCACTTTGTAGACCAGGCTGGCCTTGAACTCACAAAGATCCGCCTGCCTCTGCCTCCCGAGTGCTAGGACTAAAGGCGTGTGCCACCATGCCCGGCTAATTTTATATAATTTTTTATGTGTATGAGTGTACTGTCTGCATGTAGGTTGGTGCAACTGCCTCGGAGGTCAGAGAGGGCGTTGGATTCGGATTCCCCTGGAACTGGAGTTAAAGACGGTTCTTAGCCTCCATGTGGGTGCTGGGAATTGAATCCAGGTCCTCTGCAAGAGCAGTTGGTGCTCTTAACCGCTGAGCCATCTCTCCCCACATCGAAGTTTTAAAAGGAGTCAAAGGAGTCAACAGTGGCCACCAAGTTTCAAGCACTGCATGCATGATTAAGTTTTTCCTCCTAGGTTCTCTATCAAATTATCTACACAAAGCAGTAGCTGAGGCTGCTCTTGAGGCTGGCACCAGGGAGAAGATAGGCTGCGATGATAAACACTCCCACCCGGAAACCTGGTTCAGGAAGCACCAGCTGGAGCTGTAGTTAATCATTCACCCAAACATAAGAAGGGATCCTTTCTGGGTGAGCTCTGGACAAGTCATCTGAACTGAGAACTAAGACTCAGCTGTGCACAGGTGAGGTAGACGGGTGGCCTGGTGCATAGGTCCTGCACCCAAACTCTTCTCTCACCACCCAGTTTGACTTCTCTCAAGAATAACTCCTTAAAATGTGTCCTGAGCGTCTCTACATTGCCATCACAAAAGGGCAGAACACTGCTGAAGGGAATGAAGAGGGGAAGGCTGTTGCCAGGCAACCGCCTAGCCCACCTTTGTTTACTCTGGTGGCCTTAGAAGGGTAAGTTGGGGCGATCTGGCAATGCTAATGCCTTCTCTTGCCAACAGTTGTTTCTTTGACTTGGGGTGCAGCTGTGGTCATCTGGCAGCCTCTTCCATCCAGGACCCCGCAGTGTGAGGATTGAAGGACAACCCTGAGTTGCCTTTGCTCTTGAGAGACCCAGGACTGTTAACAGAACCAGGTACTTGCTTCTTCCTTTTTTCTCCATACCCCCTTCAAATGGCTCCACACTGACAACCACTAAGCCCAGCTCCACTTCCAGAGATGGCTAGGCCTCCTGTTTTTAGCTGCCTCTAGGCCACATCTGTTCTTTTCCATTTTTTTTTAGCTTGCATTTGTGTGTATCTTGAAGGCATGTACATATGTGCATGAGGTACATGACTGTTGCTCCTAGAGACCACAGAGAGTGTTATATCCCCTGGAGCTGAAGTTATAAGTTATAGTCTGCCATGTAGGTCCTGGGAACCAAATCTGGGTCCTCTTGCAAGAGTAGCCAGAGCCTTTAACCACTGTACCATCTCTATAGCCCTATGTATCCTTTTTTTTTTTTTTTGGTCTTGAGGCAGGGTCTCCCTTTAGTTCCAGCTGGCCAGGAGCTAGTTCTGTAGACCAGGCTGGCCCTGAACTCACAGAGATCTGCCTGCCTCTGCCTCCTGAGTGCTGGGATTAAAGGTGTGTGCTACTACATCTGACTCCTATGTATCCTTTTTTAGAGACATGACTTTAATATGTTTTCTAGCTTCCCTAGAACTCCTGGGTTCAAACAATCATCCTGCTTCAGCCTTTGGAGAAGCTAAGACTTTTAAATGGATACTGCCATTCCCAGCTGGGCTACACTGATCTCTCAAAATACCTCCTAAACACCTGGCAGGAAAAGTGTGTGTGGGGTGGCATTTAAGGTTCTAGGTAGGAAGGTTCAGGTATAGGGAAGACATCTTAGCTCACATCAGGACTGTTTAAAGAACCAGCCTCCAAAGGCAGCCTCCAGAAGGATGCAGGGCCCGCCACCAATCAGGAAAGCACATTTGTTCATTGCTGGAGACTTCAACTGTGGGGAGCAGGTGTGGCGACAGTCCTAAGAAGGCACCCGAGACTTTAGCCAAGTTTTATGACTAACACCTGATTCCCTCCTACCTCTAAGTAAAGCCACGCTCACCATTCGAGCTGTGCAGGTGTATCCTATATACAAGATCAGGCCAGATGATACCAATAGACTGAGGCCATACAACCTGGGCTGGGAAGGTGGATAAATAGAGGGACTTTCTAGTCTTAGGAGGAGAAGCTTGCTTGCCTGAGGAAGGAGAAGGCTTGGAGAAGGGAGAAGGCTTAGAGGGAGAAGCTTGGAGAAGGAAAAAAGATGTGCCTGAATAAACCATTCTGACAAGACCTGCCTGCCTGAATAAACCGCTTTGAGAAGAACGAGCGAGAGGTGCTTTGTTGCTGCGGCTTTATACAAGTGTTTCCTACAAGTGTGCAAGTGTTTCATACATTCAACCCCAAAGATTCACCATTCCTGCTGGGCGTGGTGGCACACGCCTTTAATCCTAGCACTTGGGAGGCAGAGGCATGCGGATCTTTGTGAGTTCAAGGATAGCTGGGGCTACAGGGAGACCCTGTCTCGAAAAGACAAAAAAAAAAAAAATCATCCCTTCAGTGTTGACTAGCCACAGAGATGTCCAGCCATTCAATGTAACTGCACAGAGGCTGAGGTTGGTTACATACAGAGCAGCACCAAGGACAAAGCCTTCGGAGCTCTCTGTGCTCAGGGACTCTGTCTCTTCTCAGATTTACAGGTGCCAAATGGTAATCCCAGAGACCACTCAGGATGACTTCTGGAACCCCTGGGATGTGGGAGGCCTGACGGTGATTGGCTTATTCGTCTCCACCTTCATATTCTTCATCATATTTGCTCTTGTGTTTGGTTATATGGAAAAGACAAAAGAATTTGAAGAGTGAGCTGACTTCCTGGGAGCCTAGAAGACAGCAAGCAAAGGCCAGCTGGCCCATATCAGCAGTTGTGCTCTCCATAGTCCCCCGTGGCTCAATAAAGAATCTTCAAATACTGGATCTGGCTTAGTGACTGGCCAGACAGCAAGATAGGAAGGCTGGTCTGATACCAATTCTGGGTCTCCCACCCCACTGCCAGCAGAACACTGCAAGCACATGCATGGGGCCTCTCTTCTACCTCAGATGACAGTAGCAACAGCCAACAAAGTCCTCTAACAGGTTCTTTGCCTAGCCAGCAATTTTGTAAGTCCTTGACAGAGGACACAAAACCATCGAACAAAGTAAAGATTCCTTTTCAAATCTGCTAACTTTTTTTTTTTTTATTTGGTTCTGTATGTGTGTGAATGTACTGCCTGCATGCAAGTCTGTGCACCCGTGTCCTGCAACGCCACGGCGGTCAGAAGAGGGTCTCGGATTCCCCTGGAGCTGGAGTTCTCCTGGAATTGGAGTTTCAGACGGCTCTCGGCCGCCATGTGGGTGCTGGGGATCGAACCCAGGTCCTCTGTAAGAGCAGTCGGCGCTCTCAACCGCTAGGCCATCTCTCCAGCCCCCAAATCTGCTAACTTGTGAGAACACACTTTCTATATTGACATGGTTACTGGAGCCAACTTCCCTAGCAAACCTCACCGAAGCCTGCAAGTCCTCAGGGGTCTGGTCTAGTAAGCAGCACAATCAGTTTTATCAGCTGTGTGCCAGGAACCCCTTGGTTCACAGCACGATGTCCAGTTCCTAAATATGCTATGTTCTCTCGGGGACTTTGCATATATTCCCCCTGACTGGGATGCTGTCTTTCAAACCACATCCTCCTCAGGTCTCAGTCTAACCCTGCCTGCTCAGATAAACTTCCCCTTACTAACCCAGTAAGACTGTGATAGAACTACTTGCTACTCTCGAGCCGGGCGTGGTGGCGCATGCCTTTAATCCTAGCACTTGGGAGGCAGAGGCAGGTGGATCTTTGTGAATTCAAGGCCAGCCTGGTCTACAGAGTGAGTTCCAGGACAGCTGGGGCTACAGGGAGACCCTGTCTTCAAAAGACACAAAAAACAAAAAAAAAAAAACTAACTTGCTACTCTCAAAACACCCCTGTTTAACTTTTTTTTTCTCAAAGGCCTCTTTAATGAGTACTGTAATACATATATACATAACACACAATACCAAATACAGGTACAACTCATACACGTCTTTTTCGATACCGGCTCTCCCTATAGCCCCAGCATGTACTGGCTGGAACTAATATGTAGCTAGGCTGGCCTTCACATCTAATGGTAGATCCCCAGTCTCTGCCTCACTGAGCTGCTTGGGGATTGTACCATGCTGGGATATGTACCCCCATGCTGTCAGGTGCTTCGCACAGACTTGGCCACTCAATCTACATTAGTTGGCTGAATAAAGGAATCAAGGAGTAAATGAACACACAAATGGATAAACTGGAGGATGCTGAGCTGCTGGGCTTCCCTAGTCTGGAGCTAGAGACAATTCGACCCTGGCCAAAATGCAGAGCTCTTCTTGCATCTTAAAATGCTCCAGAAGGGGGCTGACGAGGAGAGATGGCCTAGCGGTTATTCTAAGAGCGCCGACTGCTCTACCAGAGGACCACCGGTTTCATCCCCAGCACCCACATGGCGCAGCTGACGAACCATCTGTAAAAACAACCAATTCAGGAAAAAAAACTCCAGTTTCCAGGGGAATCCAACACTTCCTTCAGACCTCCTATCCAGCATGCACGCGACAGGGTGCACAAATTTGCATGCAGGCAGACATTCATACACATACAGAAAATAAAAAACAATCCAAAATGCCGCCGGGCTTGGTGGCACAGCCTTTAATCCCCAGCACTTGGGAGGCAGGTAGTGGATCTCTGTGGGTTACAAGGCCCAGCTGGTTACAGAGCGAGCCCAGGACATATTGGTACTAAATAGCGGAGACCCGTCTCAAAAAAAAAAAAAAAAGCCCTTAGAAATCGCCAAGCCCAGAGGTATTTTAAACCTAATCAACTGTTCTTGTCGACCCCAAAGGTTTAACGGGCTCTGCCATGGCTGCAGCTCGGAGAAAGCGGCCGCACAGCGGAGACAAGATGAAAACCTCTGGCTGCCCACACCGGCCTCTTCAGAACACACATGACTGTCTCTTCTCTTGATCCCAGACCTCAACCCCATATCCCACCCATACACCCCAACCCCTATGACAGCTTCCTTTTAGAAATGTAACCACCTCTGCCAAGCCCACCCCATGGTCTGTTGAGTCCTGCTTCCTGCCAGGTGCCCGCCCTATGGGACACGGGTGGGAACAGCCACCTCAACCTCGGCCTCAAACCAGAACTACTCTTAGAAAAGGAACAACTATTTGGCAAGGACGGAAGGGCTTTTTTTTTCTTCTTTTTAATCTCTTTCTGCTACTTATAGATTATGAATTGTACTGTATGTTAGTGGGGGTGCTCCCGTGCTCGTGCAATGCCAGGGATTGTCAGAAGAGGGTGTCCGGATCTCCCCTTGACATCTGGCTGGTAAGGATGGTTTTCAGCGCCATGGGTGCCTGGGGATCGACACCCTGGTCCCCTCTTGCAAGTAGTCAGTCGGTGCCTTAACCGCTGAGGCTATCTCCCAGCCCCAGGAAGGGGCTTTTTTTTGCGCTTAACGTTATGCACCTGTTTAAGCAAATAAACATTCTCTCTTTCATTCAAGAAAGGGCGTAAGCAGACCCTCTATGCCATACAAGGTTTCCTCCACCTGATCCCAGGAATCCTGAGACAGAACTGTCACACGGCAGCCAACAAGATATGAGATCGCACACAGTGGTGGGGGAGGCTACTACATGGGATCTGGTTTCATGGATACATACTCCCACAACCTTCAACTGGTCCATTCAAGACCTTTTTCCAGACCAGTCCAGAAGGTGGGTGAGGAGATGGCCTAGCAGGTTTAAGAGCAGCTCACTGCTCTTACAGAGGACCGTGGTTCGATCCCAGCAACCTACATACGGGGCGAGGCAGAGAAACCGTATGAAATCGCAAATTCCCAGGAGGAACTTACAGTTCAGGGGAATCACGACACCTCCTCTTGACCCCCGGGCATTTGACGAGGAACGCGGTGTACACAAACTTGCATGGCAGACAGTAACATCTACCATAAAGACAGGAAATAAATAAAATAAAACTAAATCTAATTTAAAAAAAGACATTTAGTCCCAGGAAGTACCTAGAAAAATAAAAAGAGAGGCCCAGGACGACAACAAAAATAAAAAAACCATGTCTCTTGTGCCCGAGTCTAGACAGACCCAGCACAGGTGGCCCAGCCGGGACTGTTGGCCCACTAGCAGGTGGCACTGGCCTCCTTTCATTCCTCACCGAGATGAATGCCTCTGCTCACAGGGCCGCAAGCTGGACTGAATTGAGTAACTTTTTTTTTGTTTTTTAATTTTTTTTTTTAAATTTTCTATATTTATTTTTATGTGCTATGAATGAATGTATGTCGCATGCATGGTTCTGCCGCACCCCGTGCGTGCGATTGCGAGGAGTTCAGAAGCCGGTCTAGGACTTTCCCTGGAAATGGAGTTCTCCTGGCACAGTAGTTCAAGACTGTTCTTAGCCGCCATGTGTTTCGGTTGATGGGATCGAACCCGGTCCTCTGCAAGAGAGGTCGTCGCCGGACTTGAGAAACTTATGAAGTCTCAGTGTCCTAGAGAGGAGGGACTGCGGTGGTTATGGCCCTAGCGGAAGTGTTGGGCCTCGGTACTAGGCACCACCCAAAATTATGTGGCGCGTGGGTGTGATCTTGTCACAGAGGCCAAATTAGAGATGCCCTTTCCAAAAGGAAATACCTCAGTCTGAGCCACCAACTCATCAGTGGGTATGACGAAGATAAGAATCTAAATGTAGGGCCCAAAGAAATGTCTCCCTGGTTTGTAGAGGAAAGCCTAGAACATCTGCTAGATACTAGTACTATGTGTATAATCAGCATCCTGTTCATGACTATAGCATTGGGGATAGGGTACAACTCATTGGCAGTATTTGTACATCCAAGTACAAGTTTCTGGGTTCAATCCCCAGTATCATAAAAGACAGACATTACCTCCCTCCGGTCAAAAGACTCTAGTCTTAAGCCGGTCTCGGTGGCGCACGCCTTTAATCCTAGCACTTGGGAGGCAGAGGCAGGTGGATCTTTGTGAGTTCAAGGCCAGCCTGGTCTACAGAGTGAGTTCCAGGACAGCTGGGGCTACAGGGAGACCCTGTCTCGAAAAGACAAAAAAACAAAAAACAAACTCTAGTCTTATAAAACCCAAGATGACATCACATAAAATGAACACTTCCCCTGAAAATCAGGAGGCCCAAGTTTAGTAGATTCTACCAGGACCTTTGTGACTATGAGCTGTCTGGAGGCAATCGCTTCTGTTTGTCAGCTCCCAGAATTTTTTCATGAGATCAGATGAACAGACAAAAGCTTTATAGACAAAAGTATATTGCATCCTCTTGAGTGCCTTTCACATAGGACGTTAATGACTGCATATGCCTAGCCACAACCTGTCACTGAACAACTATCAGGTTCTTTGCCTTGCTCACAGCTCCTGACCCACTGCCTTAGATGCAAACAAAATAGCTGTATAGGTTCCATAGGGAGGCTAGTATTCTGTTAGAAAGGCCGATTTCTTAAAAGCACGTGACACCACCTCCCACCATCACCCAGGAGATAGGCAGGCCCCAGGCTTTGACACCTGTGTAAGAGTGAGGACAGCTCGGGGCTGAAGAGATAGCCTAGCAGTTAAGAGCACCGACTGCTCTTGCAGAGGACCCGGGTTCGATCCCTAGCACCCACACGGCGGCTGAGAACCGTCTGTAAGTCCAATTCCAGGAGAACTCCAGTTCCAGGGGAATCCGACAACCTCTTCCGACTTCTGCGGCATTGCACGACACGGGTGCACAAACCTACATGCAGACAGTACATTCATACACGAACAAAAAAATAAATAAAATTTTAAAAAATTAAAAAAAAAAGAGTGAGGACAGCTCACCAGGTGTGGTGATACATGCCTATAACCCTAGCACTTGGAAGGTGGAGGCAGGAGAGGCAGTCAGGAGTTCTAAAGGCCAGCCTCTGATACATGACACATTGGAGGCCAGCTAGGGTGCATGGGACTCTATTTCAAAACAAAAAAAGAGTACAACTTGACGGCTGGGGAGATTGCTCAGTGGTTAAGAGTATTGGCTGCTCTTATAAAGGACCCAGGGTCAGTTTCCAGCCACAAATGGTGGCTAACAACCATTTGTAACTCTAGTTCCAGGGGATCTGATGCCCTCTTCTGGCCTCCTTGGGTACCACACAGGCGAAACATTCATGCACATTAAAAAAAAAGTACAACTCAAATTCAGCCAGAAGAGCCAGCTCAGCTATTCATTACCATGGCCTGAACTGCTGAATGGGGCCAGCCATCCTAGAAAGTAGAGTAGAAGAATGGATGGCTACCCAAACAGAGGGGCCTGCACACATGTGCACCGTGGTTTCAGTGGTCTCCAGAAGGTTTAACAAAGGGTCTTGTCTTCCACACTGCCTGATATATGTATGACCTTTGCAAGCAGAAGGCCTTGGAGACCCAAGAGCTAGCTTATATTAGTTGGTGAAGGAAACAACCTGATACTTTGTTCTACATCCAAAATAAGTCACTCACCTTTGGGAAGCACTATAGGATTAAACTCGGGATCTTGTCCTGTTGAGTGAATTCTCTACCACTGAGCTACATTACATTCCTAGCCTCACTTACCCCAGTTCTTCACAGAAGGTCACCAGGGCATCAAAGGCCAACAAAGTGGCTTTATCAGAGGCTTTGTTCCCTCTCTTTTCCTGGAGAGAGAAAACCACCACTTAGCAAGTCTTCCAGCATCATACTACCTTGATGTCACAATAAGTAATGAAGGAGAAAAATATTAAAGAACAAAAATACAGCCATTTACTAAGCAATAGCCCTAAACCTGACATGTATTGGAATCTCCAGACCACTGAATGGAACTTTTTAGAATGGGAGCTTTTGAGAGCTAATATTTCCAAAGCATTTCTCAAGATCTCAAGATACTCTCAAGCAAACGCTTGAGCTAACATTTGAGAAACTGTAATATGATCTAATTTCCAAAGAGTAAATATATGCACTGGTGTTAGATCCCTACCTAAGTGTGAACATATATGCTAATGTATACAAAGAAGATATAGATGCCCCTCAACTGACAAGAGGATAGAGAAAATGTGGTACATCTACACAATGGAGTTCTATGAAGCGGTAAAGAAAGATGACATCATGAGCTTTGCAGGTAAATGGCTGGAGCTAGAGGACATCATGCTGAGTGAAGTAACACAGTCCCAGAAAAACAAATGACGAATGGTATCCCTCATCTGCAGATGCTAGCACCAATTACCTAATTGTATGGCAAACTGAGCAACGTCAATGTGATCTGAAAACAACTGTGCTCTTATATTGTGAATCCCTTAAAATATAAGAAACAAACAAAAAAACCAAAGAAGATATAGACTAAATGCTGATCCCAATTATTTATGAGTGGTAAGATTATGCATAATTGGTCTTTTCTTTGAACTTTTTTGGTCTTTTAGAGACAGGGTCTCCCTGTAGCCCAACCTAGCCTGGAACTCACTATGTAGACCAGGCTGGCCTTGAACTCACAGGGATCATCCTGCCTCTGCCTCTGGTTGGTCTGGAACACGATATGTAGACTACTCAAACTCAGAGATCTTCTTGCCTCTGCCTCCCATCTGCTGAGATTAAAGGTAAGCACCCAGGCCTTAAAATTCTATTTATTTATTTATTTATTTATTTATTTATTTATTTATTTATTTTGGTCTTTTTGGGACAGGGTCTCCCTGTAGCCCCAGCTGTCAATGTGTATGAATGTACTGTCTGCATGTAGGTTGGTGCACCATGTCGTGCAATGCTTCAGAGATCAGAAGAAGGCATTGGATTCCCCAGGAACTGGAGTTAAAGACGGTTCTTAGCCGCCATGTGGGTGCTGGGAATTGAACCTGGGTCCTCTGCAAGAGCAGTTGGTGCTCTTAACCGCTGAGCCATCTCTTCAGCCCTAAAAAAAATTTTTTTTAAGGAGTATTGGCTAGGTGTATAGCTCGGTGACAGGAGTGTTTGTCTACCATTCATGAAGACCTGGGGGTTCAATCCCCAAGACTGAAAAAAAAAATGGTAATTTTTATTTATTTATGTGCAATACTAGGGATAGAATCTAGGACCTCGGTCATGCATGTTAGGCAAGAGCTCTACCACGAATTTTTGTCTCCAGCCCCCAATCTGCAATTTCTTGTTATACTAATATTTTCTTCATCATGACTATGTCAAAATTGTTCCAAGCTAAACCACATGATTACACTTTTACAACTCCCATGATCACATTTCCTTTCTTATACAATTTCATTTCCTCTAAAATTAGTACTTTTTTCCACTTCCTTACATTTCAGGGTATCAGTGAATTTTCATCTTCAAATGTTCTGATATAATAATTCATTTCAAGAGGAGCCAGGATGTCAGGTCAATTTGATTTTTGGAAAACTTGGAGTCTTCAGGCCCCCAGGTGCATCTGTCATGACTCTTCTCCACCTGAGCTGTCTGTCTCTCTGGCTATTGCTGAACCCTGTCTAGGGTGTTCTCTGTGCCTTGCTCCAACTCACACCTCCATTTTCTTCTCTAGGCCTCATTTTGGCAGAGAGCATCCTTTAGGAGCCTGGGAGACATGACACACTGGAGGAATTTTTTTTAACTTTGTACATGAAAATGCCTTTATTCTACCTTTATACTTAAGTGGTTGGCTGAATGGAAAATTCTAGAATGGAAATCATTTATTTAGAATTTGGAGATAGGGCTTTTTAAAACGTATTTTTAAATTTTCATTTTATATTGTTTCTCGGCCTTTTGGCTAAGATCAAGTGTAATTTTTATTTTATGTGTATGAATGTATTGCCTGCATGTATGTAAGTGCACCCGTGTCATGTACTGCCTGTGAAGGTCAGAAGAGGGTGTCAGAGCCCATGGAACCAGAGTTATGATTGGTTGTTAGCGACCATATAGGTACTGGGAACCAAACCTGGGTCCTCTGTAAGAGCAGCCAGTAGCCGGGCATGGTGGCACATGCCTTTAATCTCAGCGCTCGGGAGGCAGAGGCAGGTGGATCTCTGTGAGTTCAAGGCCAGCCTGATCTACAAAGCAAGTTCCAGGCCAGCTGGGGCTGCAGGGAGACTCCGACTCAAAAACACCAAAAAAAAGAAGAGCAGACAGTGCTCTTAACTGCTGAGCCAGCTCTCTGGTCCTGACACTGCTTTATAGGAGTCTCTGAGGAAGGGTAGTTTTAAGAACATGCTAGGTAAGTACTTTACCACTGAGCTATATCTCATTTTACTTTTTGAGATGGAGGGTCATTAAGATGTACAGGATGCCAGTTAACTCACTCTCTAGCCCAGGTTGGCACTGAATTTACAATCTTCTTTAACCCCCAGAACAACTGGATTAGAGCCCTGCACTACCAGGCTCGGCTTTACTTTGGCCTTATTTCTGGTGTTATAGTGGGGGACATGGATGCTCTTCTGGTTCTCAATCCTTATATACTACCAGAGCTATCTGAAGCTTTACGGGTCTTCTATCTCAAATTATCTGAAATTTCTCAATGATGAGTCTGGTGTGAGTTCTTTTAAAAAAATTTTTTTAATTTTATTTATTTCTGTATGTGTATGAATGTACTGTCTGCATGCAGGTCTGTGCACCCGTGTTGTGCAATGCCGTGGGGGTCAGAAGAGGGTGTCAGATTCTCCTGGAACTGGAGTTCTCCTGGAATTGGAGTTTCAGATGATTCTCAGCTGCCATGTGGGTGCTGGGATCAAACCTGGGTCCTCTGTAAGAGCGGTCGGCGCTCTTAACCACTAGGCCATCTCTTCAGCCCTTGGTGTGAGTTCTTAAAGTTCATTGTTTTAGTAAGATTTCTGTTTTTGTTGTTGTTTTTGTTTTATTTGTTTTTGGGATGAGAGTCTCATGATGAAGTCCTAGCTAGCCTAGAACTGGGTATGAAAACCAGGCTGGCCTCATATACTGATACACCTCCCTCTGCCTCCCAAGTGCTGGGATTAAAAATGTATGCCATCACATGGGAGCTTGGATTTTTTTTGTTTTTGTGTAGGGAAAAAGGAGGCTACCTGTGGCTTCTTTTGTGCTATTACCCCTTTGTCTGTTTACACCAAAACCTGGCCTAAGGAAGGATTTGCATATGTATTAGCAAGCCTGTGACACCTTGGGATCAAAGGCATTGACAAGTACTCGTGATGTTATGGAACATGAGGCACGGGGTCTGAAACCAGGCCCTGAGATATGATGTCACTCTGGGTATAAAAACAGAATGCTGTGAATAAAAAGATGGAGTCCTTCTTACCATCAGACATGGACTACCGGCTGTTATTTGCATGTGTAATATTAGCCCATCAGGGTTTTATAGTAGTGACCAGTGGGTTGGACGGCAGTCAATCACACAAATCTGGGAAGCTGGTGTGGGGCTGGAAGAAGACCTATTAGGTCACCAGCTGTGATGTATGGTGAGTGCCTGGGCAGGAATTAGGTGGCAGTCTGGCATTAGGCTGTAGGATCTGGGAGTGCCAATAGGGCATTGCCTGGTGTAGATGTTAGACGAGACAGGTGGGCAGTGGAAGGCTGTCAGCCTTTGGCCCCATGGTTTAGGACAGCTGCTGGCAGCTGCCTTGTGTTTTCCCTTTTTCCTGTAATCCAGTGGATGGGGTTCAAGGGTCCACCTCTATGTGTGGCAGAGTGACACCACATTTTTGTTTTTGTGTTTTTGTGACAGAGTCTCGCTTTGTAGCCTAGGTTTGCCTTAAACCCACAGTGAGACTTCTGCTTCAGTCTCTCAAGTGTTGGGATTCCAGGAGCATCCATCCATACCTGGTTTATGCAGTGCTAGAGATCAAACAGTGCATTCTAGGCAAGTACTCAAGTAAGCTATGGCCCTAGCCCCATCCCCATTCTGGGAAGGGTTTGAGATTGGGCCTATAGGTCAGGTTGGCCTGGAACTCCTTATGCTAGGAGGCCTCAAATTTGCACAAATCTTTCTACCTTAGCTTCCCACCTGATAGGATTTTAGGCATGTGCCACCATACCTGGCTTAGTAAACTTTTTTTTTTAAAGATGTTTATTTATTTATTTATTTATTTATTTATTTATTTATTTATTTATTTATTTATTATGTGTGTGTGAGTGTACCGTCTGCATGTAGGTTTGTGCACCCGTGTCGTGCAATGTCGTGGCGGTAAGAAGAGGGTGTCAGATTCCCCTGGAACTGGAGTTAAAGACGGTTCTTAGCCGCCATGTGGGTGCTGGGGATTGAACCTGGGTCCTCTGCAAGAGCAGTTGGTGCTCCCAACCGCTAGGCCATCTCTCCAGCCCCTTAGTAAGCTTTTATTATATTGTACTAGTAAGTTTTGTTTTGATTAAGACAGGGTCTCATGTAGTAGCTGCTCCCCTCCTGCCTCTGTCTCTCAAGTGCTAAGATCACAGATAGCTTTGTGTTAATAAGCTTTAAATTTTATTTATTTTTATTTTATGTGTAAAAGTGTTTTGCATACATGTAAGTGCAGAGGTCAGAAGAGGGCACTGGGTCCCTTGGAACGTGGATGGTTGTTAGCCATAATATGGTACTGGAAACCAATCTAGGGTCTTCGTAGGCACAGTCAGAGCTCTTAACCACCGAGCCATCTCTAGCTCTTTGCTTTTTTCTTTCTCTCTCTTTTTTTTTTTTTTTGGTCTTTTTGAGACAGGGTCTCCTTTTTGTCCCAGCTGGCCTGGAGCTCTCTATGTAGACCAGCTGGCCTTGAACTTACAGAGATCTGCCTGCCTCTGCCTCCCAAGTGCTAGGATCAATGGCTCTCTCTCTTTCTTTAATGTATAGAAGTTGTATTGCCTGCATGTTTAAGTGTATCATGCAATGCCCTCGGAGGTTAGAAGAGGGCATCAGGTCCACTAGAATTAAAGTTAGGGATGGTTGGTAGCCACCATGTGGGTGCTGGGAATCAAACCCAGGACTACTGAGCCATCTCTCCAGCCCCTCCCTACAACCTTTGTTTTTTTTGAGACAAGTTCTTACTATACAGCCTAGTTGACCCGGAACTCACCATTTAGCCAGGTTAGCCTCAAACCCTCAATCTCTCTCACCTTCTGATTCCTAAGAGCTGAATTACATGTACGTTCAACACCATGGCCAACTATTTTTTGCTTTTGAAAACCTTGAGATAATAGGCTCATAAATTGCCCTGACAGGTAAAAGTGATTACTGTTGTAAAACTGACTCCTTCCAATTGTCTTGATGTGATGTAAGCTATGATGTGCCTGCCACCATCGGGGAAAAAAAAGCCAGACATGGTGGTACACGGTTTTAATCCCAGCACTTAGGAGTCAGAGGCAGGTGTACTTTTGTGAGATCAAGGCCAGATTGGTCTATATAGGAAGTTCTAGGCCAGTTGGGGTTACAGGGAGATTTTGTCTCAAAAAACAAACAAATAGAAGCAGAGGCAGGCAGATCTTTGTGAGTTTGAGGCCAGCCTGGTCTACATAGTGAGTTCCAGGACAGCTTGGGGGCTACAGGGAGACCCTGTCTCAAAAATACAAAAAAAAACAAAACAAAAAAACAAAAAAACAAACAACAAACCAAAACTGAAACACAAATAAAACTTCTCCCAAAACAAACAAAAAGAATCTTCAAACAATCTTCCCTCCCTCAAAAACATAAACTATTTCACCCCTCCCAGGCATGGGCTCATACCTTTAATCCCAGCACCTGGGAGGCAGAGGCAGCCAGGTCTCTAGAGAGATGGAGGCCAACCTGTTCTATATAGAGTTCAGGTCAGATAGAATTACAGGGAGAGTCTGTCTCAAAAAATTTTTTTCATCCCTTTATTTTAGACACTCTTTGAAGTATCTTGCCCATCTGAAATTCATGCACATATAGTATCACGTAGCGACCTAATTTTCTTCCAGCACTGATTATTCAAGTTCCTCCTCTTCCTTTTGACTTATAATGTAACCTCATTCCATTCCTTTATAAGTCTGGGTCTGCTTTTAGGCTTTATATAAATAACTACAGAACAGCTAAAAAAATTAGGTGAATAGAGACAAAAACAACTTGGGAAAATATGTAACAAAACTCAATAAAATAAGGCAAGATCTTTTTTTGTTTGTTTTTTCTGTTTTTTTTTTTTTTTTTTTTTTTTTGAGACAGGGTCTCCCTGTAGCCCTAGCTGGCCTGGAACTCACTATGTAGACCAGGCTGGCCTTGAACTCACAGAGCTCAACTAACAGAGGCCACTGGTCTCTGCCTCTGGAGTGCGGGGATTAAAGGTGTGTGCCACCAACACCCAGCCCCAGGACCCGTTTAATCCCAGCACTTGAGGAGCAGAGGCAGATGGATCTCTATAAGCTCAAGACCAGCCTGGATAGCCAGGAATATACACGGAGATGCTGTCTCAAAAAAACCCAAAACCCCAAAACTTGACTACGTAATACAGCACATGTACAAAAGATGGTATTCGAGTAAATTACATGTTGACAAAGTCTAACCAACTTGTTACCAGCTGACCCATTTCCCCTGGCTACATCTTCCAGGCCAGGTCTGACTCTTGTAGCTTATGGACACTCTACCTAGATTCAGGCATAACCTGTGTGAAATTGGAGAGGTGGGTTCAGACAGTAAGGGTTTCCTCTGCCCAGGACTTACCTGGAGTTTTGCCATTTCCTTTCTGATCAAGAAGCTGACTTGGTCCCGATCATTTCTAGAGTAATACAAACGGCACCAAGAAGGCTTCCCATCCCTGCCAGCCCGTCCAGACTCCTGGTAGTAGCCAGCCATTGACTTGGCAATATTCCAATGGGCAACAAACCTGTGGAATTCAAAAGGACATATGATGTGGTAGAAGAGCTAAGTACTCCATACAGGAACTATCTGGTCAGAAGAAAAGGGCTTTCTCTGTAGCGGCTATGTGCAGGAAAGCTAACACAGGGAGGCATAGAGATCCCAGAGTAAATGAGAGTAAGCCGGATAAGACACCTGTGACCCGTCAGAAGGCCTTTCACCATGGAGCAGCCCAGCTTGGAGGCCACAGCAGGAGTTAAGGAGGGAAATTCTAGCACAGATGGTGATGGCAAAACACTTGTTTTGAGGCCAGCGGCCAGAATAAATACTAGACTTAAAAAAAAAAGCTGGGGCTAGGGAGATGGCTCAGTGGTTTGGAGTGCCAGCTGCTCTTGCACAGGACCCGAGTTCGATTCCCAGCACCCACATGGCGGCGAGGAACCATCTTTAACTCCAGTTCCGGGGGAATTCGAAGCCCCCTTCTGACCTCCGAGGCATTTGCAGGACACGGGGTGCACCGACCTACATGCAGACAGTACATTCATACACATGAAAAATAATAAATAGGGCTGGAGAGATGGCCTAGCGGTTAAGAGTGCCAACTACTCTTGCAGACGACCCAGATTCGATTCCCAGCACCCACATGGCGGCTGAGAACCATCTTTAACTCCAGTTCCAGGGAAATCCAATGCCCTCTTCTGACCTCCACGGCATTGCACGATATGGGTGCACAAACCTAAATGCAGACAGTACATTCATATACATAAAAAAATAAATAAAAAATAATAAATAAAAAATTTAAAAAAGAAATAGATTAAAAAAAAAATCTGGGTGTGGTGGTGCACGCCTTTAATCCCAGCACTCGGGGAGGCAGAGTTCAAGGCCAGCCTGGTCTACAAAGTAAGTTCCAGGACAGCTGGGGCTATGGGGGAGACCCTGTCTCAAAAAAAAAAAAAGGTTTAGGGGCCTGGAGAGATAGCTTGCCAGCTAAGAATATATATTGCTCTTGCAGAAGATCCAGGTTCTATTGCCAGTACCCGAACTAGATGGCTCAAATCACCTGTAATTCCAGTCCTAGAGAATCCGACACTTTCTTCTGACCTCAGTGAGCATTACACTCAAAAGTGTAAATCCACACAGATATATATACACACATACTCATATATATATAGATATATAATTTAAAAATAAAAGGGACTAGAGAGAGATGGCTCAGCTTTTCCAGTTCCCAGGACTCAAAACAAGTGGCTCACAACCACCTGTAATTCCAGCTCCAAGGGACCCAATGCTCTAGTCCCTGTAAACACATCCACACATACAAAAAAATAAAATAAAAAATAAGGATCAGGGACTGGAGAGATAGCCTAGCGGTTAAGAGCTCCGACGCTCTTGCAGAGGACCCGGGTTCGATCCCCAGCACCCACATGGCGGCTAAGAACCGTCTGTAACTCCAATTCCAGGAGAACTCCAGTTCCAGGGGAATCCGAGACCCTCTTCTGACCTCCGCGGCATTGCACGACACGGGTGCACAGACCTGCATGCAGACAGTAACATTCATAAACAGTAAAAGAGAAATATAAAAAAAAAAAAAAAATTTAAAAAAAAAAAAAAAAAAAAAATAAGGAAATCCAGGAGACAATGGCTCAGTGGTAAGGGCACTGACTGCTCTTGCAAGGACCGGGTTCAATTCCCCAGCACCCACATGGCAGCAACAACATATCCACTCCAGCCGCGTGGTGGCACATGCCTTTAATCCTAGCACTTGGGGAGGCAGAGGCAGCGGATCTTTGTGAGTTCACAGGGCAGCCTGGTCTAATACATAGCGAATTCCAGGACAGCTTGGGGCTACAGGGAGACCCTAGTCTTCTCGAAAAGACAAAAAAAAGAAAAGAAAAAAAAAAAAGACATAAAGGGCTTTAGGTGGTGGTCCAAAAGTTGTCCCAAAGTCAGACCATGGCTGGAAATTAAAACAAAACAAAACAAAAACATTTTCCAGAGTTGCCAGAGTGAGGCTAGGAGGCTAGGATAGGATGAACCCCAACTCTTCAAGGTTTCAAGTAGAAATAAGGATACTTGTTGTCTTTGTCTTCCCCCAGGGAAAAGCTTCGTTACTTAGCCCTCTTGGAAGTTTACCTGAAAGATGGTGAACCAGACTCTGTTAGTGGACAAGCCTGATAGCCTAAATGCTATCAGCTTTCCTGGGAATGAAGAACCATGCTGTGAAGTCACCTGGGAACAGGCCACTCAGAAACACATTTGTGCTGTATACTAAGGACTCTCCTGTAGCCTCCCTCCTCTGTGGCACTTGGCAGAGCACAGGTGTTGGGACTTTGTACAGAACATTGGGTAATCCCCCATAAGCCAAGCCTCAAGAACACCAGGCAATCCACCATGAGCCAAGCCCCAACTGGGAATGCAAGTTAAGAACCAGAGCTCACCGGACATTGGCTTTGTCCACTCCCATCCCAAAACTGATGGTTGCAACAATTACAGGGACCTTCTCTTCCATCCATTCACTCTGCACCTGTGTTCTATCAGAAGCCTTCAGCCCTGGAAAACGGGAAAGTGGTCAAGGAAACGCAATTTCCCATGGGTTTACCTTCAGGTTTATCTTGGGCTTGATATGGTCATGGACACTTTACCTACTAGGTAGTTACTATTGTGGAAGTGGCTGCTGATTGTTCTATGGACACTTTAGCCTATTAGGTAGTTACTATGGGATGAGGTCCTTAGGTTGGAAGGCCAAAGTGCTCTCTGTAGCACAGAAATGGAAATGGGTTTTCAAAGCCCTGTGATTTTCTAGTTATCTTAGCAAGCCTCCTTAAAATTTGTGTGCAAAGGTGTTAGCTGTCCCTTTTTTGAAAAACTTGGCATTTCTCTCTTTACTGGGATTCTCTGGTCCTGGACCCTACTGAGGGAGGCAAGCAGGCAGTCTCCTGTGTATGTACCTTCAGTCCATCACTTCCTATCTATAGGACCTTGGACCAGGCACTTAACCTCATGGAACCTCAACTAATAAAGACCTTAGCTACCCCTTAGCTCCTTAGTGGCAGAGAGTACTTAGTAATGTGAGAGCAAGGATTAAACTCAAGTTCCCTGGTCTCCAGAGTCTGTGCTCTTCCAACATGACTTTTTATAATACTGGGGCCTATAAAACTCACTTGTTGCTGCATGGGCACAGGGTAGGAGAAAGAATCAGGATTCACAACCCCTATTTTAGACCTCATGTCTAGACTCCTTTTAATGGATTTAAGTAAATTACTTTAGCTCCAGATGAATATATCAAAACAGTTAACAGACCAGCTGATATTAAGAATTCGTAAGAGGGGCTGGAGAGATGGCCTAGCGGTTAAGAGCGCCGACCGCTCTTGCAGAGGACCCGGGTTCAATCCCCAGCACCCACATGGGGGTCGAGAACAGTCTGAAACTCCAATTCCAGGAGAACTCCAGTTCCAGGGAATCCGACACCCTCTTCTGACCTCCGCGGCATTGCACGACACGGGTGCACAAACTTGCATGCAGACAGTACATTCATACACATACAGAAATAAATAAAATTAATTAAAAAATTGTTTAAAAAAAAAAAAGAATCCGTAAGAAGCAAGAGACAAGTTCAGAAGCAAGAAAATGTGAAGAGGACTGAAGGGCCTGGCACCTCTTACCTGCATGGTAAGCCTTGGCATTCACACCCCTGATGCTGAGCTCTATGGCCAGCTGTTCACAAGACTCTCTAGTCCTGCAGTAGACAATGCCGCAGCCAGATAACTGAGCAGGAAGAGATGGGAAGACAATTAGGGAAGAACAGCACGATCAGCCCACTTACTGTAGTGCGGCCTGCTTTTAAAAGTTTGGTGCTTTCTCAATGTCCCAGTCTTCTCTGAGGCAGGACAACCAGCAGCCACCCTTATCATAGTAACTACCTAATAGGATTATGGTAAGAAATAAATGGGGGGTGTGGTGGTACATGCCTTTAATCCTAGCACTTGGGAGGCAGAGGCAGGTGGATCTCTGTGAGTTCAAGGCCAGCCTGGTCTACAGAGCAAGTTCCAGGACAGCTGAGGCTACAGGGAGACCCTGTCTCAAAAAAGACAAAAAAAAAAAAAAAGAATTAAATGGAACTTTAGGTGGATGAGAGTCAGGCATGGTACTATATGCCTGTAATCTCAGCACTTTGGAGGTAGAAGCAAGAGGATCAGGAGGGCGAGGGCATCTTTGGCTACTCATTAAGTTTAAGGCCAGAATGGGTTAAATGGGACACTGCTTTTAGACAATAAAAAGGGGGAGGGGAGTGAATGTGTTTAAAGTACTTGGCACAAAGCCTATGAGCATCATTTTTAAGAAACAGGATTAGCTAGGCATGGTGGCACACGCCTTAGATTTCAGCACTTGGGAGGCAGAGACAGGCAGATCTCTGTGAGTTCAAGGCCAGCCTGGTCTACATAGTGAGTTCCAGGACAGTTGGGGCTACAGGGAGACCTGTCTCAAGACCTGCCTGGTCTGCATAGTGAGCTCCAGGCCAGCTGGGACTAAAGGGAGACCCTGTCTCAAAAAGACAAATAAACAAATAAATAAATAGAAACAGGACCAAAGCAGTTCAAACCCAACTTTTCTGACTGCTCTGTCTCTTTTGTAGGCAAGGACACACACACACAAAAGACTGCCTACTTGCCTCCCCATAATAGGATCCAGGAATAGAGAATCCCAGGAAGGAAGGACATACGAAGTTTAAGGAACGAGTCCTTTTGCACACAAGTTTTAAGGAGGCTAGCTAGGATAACTAGGAAATTAGAGGGCTCTGAAAACCCATTTCCATTTCTGTGCTGCAGAGAGTATTTTGGCCTCCCAATCCCAGAACCTCACCCCTTTATCAGCCTTCTGTCCAAGAGCCTTAAGGCAGAAGTCCCTCAGATTCCCATAGAGATCAGGAATCAGTTCCTTAAACTGCACATCATAGAAGAGGTTGGCCCGGAAGCAGGGAGTCTTGAAAGAGGCCACTGGTTGCTTCAGGTGTAGGGCAGTAAACACATCCTCTTGGACCTGTGGGGTAGCTGTGGCAGTCAGAGCCACACAAGGGGCATGTGTCAGGCGGGAACGCAGGGCACCCAGGCGCAAATAGTCAGGACGGAAGTCATGTCCCCACTGGGAAACACAATGAGCTTCATCCACCACCAAGTAGGAGAGCAGGTGGCGGGACACAAGAGAATTCAGGGTCGGCTGGAAGGAGCCTGAAGCTGCCATCTCTGGGGTGATGTACAAAAGCTTGGTCCGAGGTTTTTCTTGCTCGAGGTCAGAGAGCAGTTCCTTCCTCTCCTGTGCTGAGAGCTTTGAGTTCAGGGAACTAACTCGTACCTTCAAGGCCAGCAAGTGATCCACCTGGTCCTAAGCATAGAAGAAGATAAGCCCAGAGGGGGGTATAATTAGCCCTCATGACCTGGCAGTGAGCAAAACTCTAAAATCCCCAGGGGATTTCTCAGTCATAAAACAGTCTCCTTCCACCTTCCAACATGTCCTCTCTCTGCCCTGAAGTATGGAAGGCAAAACAGTTTGGAGGGGGGAACAGGCTCTGGAGTCAGAAAGAACTGGATTTAAACTAGGCTCACTTAATTGCCACATGCTTTCTGGCTATTTCATAACCCCTGACATTCAGTTCATTCTCATTCAACGCACTGACCCCCACCCCCCACAGTAACTACCTAATAGGATTATGGTAAGAATTAAATAAAACTTTGAGCAAAGATGAGAGGAAAGCCAGGCATGACAGTATATGCCTGTAATTTTCAGTACTTGGGAAGTAGAAAAGGATTGGGAGTTTAAGGCAGCTTTATTAACAAGCTGTTTGAGGCCAGCCTGGGCTACATGAGGCCATGCCTCAAAACACCAAGAAAAGAGAGAAAGAAAGAAGGAAGAAGAAAGGAGGAAAGGGAGGGGAAAGCTAGAGAGAGCAAGAATGGGAGGGGGAGAGAGAGAGAGAGAGAGAGAGAGAAGCACTCAGCTCAAAGCCTGTGACCTAGTGAACCTTCATTATTACTGTTGTTCTCCATTTGTCTTTTTTTTTTTTTTTTTTTTTTGTGTATTTTTTTGTTGAGACATGGTCTCCCCGAGCCCCCGCTGCCTGGAACTCACTGATGTAGACCAGGGCTGCCTGGAACTCAGGGATCCATCTGCATTGGCCTCCCAAGTGCTGGGACTAAATGCATGTGCTACCACACCCCGCTTGTCTATCTTTCTTAGGTGGATGGCTATTAACCACATGGCTATACTTCCTCAATTCTATCAGCCCAACTGCAGGTGCTAAATATAGTCAGAACATCTGTAAAGCAGATGTTAACAAGATTTCAATAAGTTTCCATTTTTCACTGCTGCCCATATCTTTGTCTGTGCTACAATAAAAATAAGACATCAGACACTCCCCATATCAACTTAGCTATCTAGTCACCTGCATTTTCTTTTTTTTTCTTTTTATAAATGTTTTATGTTTACAGAACAAATTTTTTTTTTTTGAGACAAGGGATCTCGCCATCGCCCCCCAGACTTGGCCTTGGAACTCACAGAGACTCCCACCTCTGCCTCCTGAGAATGCTGGATTACTTCCATAGTGGTAGGATTAAGTGTGCGCCCCCTGGCCCAGCCTAAGACAGTTCTGAGATGCCATGTGGGTGCTGGGAACCCGACCAGGATCCTCCTGCAATGAGCAGTTGGCACTTCCCAACTGCTAGAGCCAACCTTCCAGCCCCATTTTTTTCCTTTTTTTTTTTTTTTTGTTTTCAAGTACAGGGTCTCCTGTAGCCCCGCTGTCCTGTGAACTCACTCTGTAGCGGCTCTGGACCTCTGTAACTCACAAAGAGTCCACCGTGCCGCGTGCCTCACCGAGGCGAGGAGATAAGTCTTAGTCGTGAGCCTCCACGCCCAGCCCTCCCCATTTTCTTAATCTATGTCATTAGTACAACAGTACACACATGAGAGTGAACATATAAATGTACAGACATAGCTTCACACTCCACAGGACAATAAACAACAGAGGAAAGTAAGGGAATCAGGCTAGCAGACCATGAAAGACTCATTAACGACCTACCATAGAAACAAGCACCAGTGGAGAACCCTACATTTGGGCAACTGAGAAACTCAATATACATCATAGGCGAATCAGAGAAAGTAAAAAGCAAAGACCAAATAAAGAAGTAAAATTTCCTGTGGTGGTGCACGACCTTTAATCCTAGCAAGTTCATTAAGGCATAGGCAGGTGCAGAGCGTTGGTGAGTTCAAGGCAAGCCCTGGTCTACAGAGTAGTCGCCGGACAGACTGGGGGCTACAGGGAGACCCCGGTCTCCAAAAGACCATAAAAAAAAAAAAAAAACAAAAAAAAAAATGGGAAAAATTCATAATAAATCCACACCAAAAAAAAAAAAAAACTTCTTTATTTTTATTTTTATAAATGTATGTACTGTCTGCATTTATTTTATGCCCCCCCATGTTGTTCCGTCTTGCGGAGGTCAGAACTCGAGTGCCCGATTCCCCTAGAACTGGAGTTAAAGATGGTTCTCTCCCAGGGCACCATGTGTTTCTGGTGATCAACCCTTGGTCCTCGGTAAGTTTACTTCATAGTGCTTTTAACCACTAAGGCCATCTCTCCAAGCCCCTATAAACAAAAGCCGTTCTTAATAATGGCAGGCATTGTGGCACATGCCCTTTAATCCCACCACTCAGTAGGCAGATCTCTTTAAGACAAAAAGCCGATCCTGAACTCCATGCAAGTTCCATGCTAGCTGGTACTTACAGAGAGAGAAAAAAAAAGCAAAACAAAAACCCCCAACCAAAGAAAACCATTCTCAAGCTGGGCATGGTGTCATAAACTTACAATTCCCGAGGTTGAGGTGGGAGGTATGAAAGTTCAAAGTCACCCAACGCCGGGGGGGGAGTGGGGGGATAAAACGAGAACCAGTGAGGGGTTAGGAGATGGCACATGGTTAAGAGCACATATTGGTTCTTCCAAAGGACCTGGGGGTTGCGGAAATTCCCTAACCTACACCAGCAGACGCTATAACTGGGCCCCGTAAGTCCGTTCCAGATACAAACGACCTCTTCTGGCTTTCTCAATAACTATATGCACATGGTATCCACATGGAGTCATGGAGGGCAATATACATGTACATAAACAAACAAACATACAATTTTTTCAAAGAAAAACAAAAAAGCCAGTAGGTCGGATCAGCATGTTAAGATGCCAGTTGCCAAACAGGACAACCTGCATTTGGTCCCCAGTATTCCACATGGCTGGAGAGAACCAGCATGTGTGTGCCTCCTGCAAATCATCCTCTGACCTCCACATATTTGCTGTCACAGTGCATACAAAACCAACAAATAAAAGGTAATAAAAATGTTTTTAAAAAAACATTTTTTTTTTTTTTTGAAGCAGGGTCTTACTGCATAGCCTTGGCTCATCTAGAACTCATTATCAGACTTGTCACTAACTCTTAGAGATCCACCTGATTCTGTCTTCCATGTGCTGGGATTAATGGCTTGCTCCACCACGCCTGGCTAAAGAGGGTTTTAGTCGCCATGTGGTGCTGGGAAATCAACACGGTCCTCTGCCGAGAACAGTATTGGCTCTTAGGTCGGTGCTCTTAAACCCCTGAGCCATCTCTCGCTCCACCCCAATAGGTACAACAAAACATTGGATAATCTCCCAGCACTTGGGAGGCAGCCAGCAGAAGGATCTCTGTCAGTTTCAAAGCCAGTCCTGGTCTAGAATAGGGTAGTTCAGACCAGCCCTGGACTACAAAGGGAGACCCTGCCCTCAAAAAAAAAATTTTTTTAAGGCATATGTGGCATGAAAGTACGGACAGATAAAAATGTTGTAAGGACAGAGGTACTACACACACTGATATGTGAAAGGCGGGCCGTGGCTTATTGGGCTTATGTTGCAACATAAACCATATCTAAAAAATTGCATCAACTTGTAAAAATAAGTAAAAAGACAAACACAAAACAATTCCTTTTTTCAACAACCACATTTCCTTTTTTCATCCTCATCTTTTGGGCTCTTCTGCTGTTCATGGATCACCCGCACAAGGCTAAGCCTCAACCGTGGAATCCGCGCAAGGAGAGGGAGAGACCACAATGGTGGATCCCTTTGGCCAACAGGTGCACAAGGCGCGAGCTGATAGCAAAGGATTTTCCTGCCACCTGTGGGCATGGCACACAAAAACACATCCTTTCACCAAACCCGAGATGGCAAAAATAGAAGAATAACATTTCAATGCATCACCGGCCTTTCACTAAGATTTACTTGAGAACATTTATGACGGTTCCTTTAGAAGGGCTCGTTGCTGGGGCGTCGCTGAGAGGAGCTCCGTAGATGGTTTAAGAGTTCTGGCTGGGGCTAAAAGAGCTGGGCGCAGCCGTTCAAAGGCTCAGGCTCACATCAAAGAGCTAGAAATTGCTGCTCTTGTAGAGGACTTGGGTGTTGATTCCCAGCACCCACATGGCAACTAACAACTCAGCTGTTCAGGGGGAGTGGGGATGCAACATCTTCTTCTGATTTGTGCAGACACTGAATGACATGAGTACATTTTCAGACGTTTGTTTCAGGCAAAACCCAAATTCAAGAATAAAAATAAATAAGGGATCTTGAGAGGCTGGATTTGAACTTGCTTGATCTTCTTGCCTTATAGGCCTACATCACTACTAAACACAGCCTTGGCTATTGAAAAGCAAATGAAAATATAGGGATAAGGCAGCTAGCAGCGCATCTGGCCCATCCTTTTATGATAAAAGTGCTGGAGAATCTAGAAGATTTCAGATGTAGCACAACTGTGGTTGTCTAGTAATGGACACTATAACCAAAGTAAAGAAAACAATTTTAGAAAAGAAAGCAAGATGTGGCAGGGGAGGGGAGAAAGCAAAAAAGCAATGATAAGAGTGTACTGGCTTGAGTCACTCACTGGGACTGTTTATTGCATGAGCAGCCATTACGAGCACGCATCTTGCGGAGTTATTATATGGCACACCTAATGTAAGAAATCGCAAAAGCCCGGCCCTTGGGTTTTGTTTTGGGTTTGTTTTACCTCTTTTTTTTTCGTCTTTTCCGACAGGGTCTCCCTTTAAGTCCCAGCTGGGCCATTGAACTCACAGAGATCCGCCTGCCCTAGCTTCCTCCCGAGGCTAGGCCTAAAGGTGTTGACCACCACGCCTGGCGGACTCGTTTTTTTATAAGCCAATCATGAATATAACACTGCTGCTTCCTTCCTTCCGCTGGATGAGTTCCTCTAATCGCCATGTCTCTTACAGTTATTATTCTTTCCTTCTCTGAGACCCAAACTAGTCAATCTTCAGTAAGAGGTTCACCTAGAAGGTCAATGACAAGGTTAGTCTATTACTGCCACCCTTACTGTTGCTTACAAACAAAAAAGAATGGGAGTCTACCAACAGACTTGAAAGACAACTGGTACTCCTGGCTATGAAAAATGAGGTTCTGTCATTAAACTTTGTGGCCCAGCAAGGTAGATTACACCTGTAATCCCGGTAGTACTCAAGAAACAGGAGGCTCACTTCAAGTTTGAGGCTAGCATTGAGCCTATATAACAAGTTACACCAGGCCGGCCACGGCGACATATAAAGGCTTGGTCCCTCAAACACAAAACAGACACAGACAAACAGACACAGTAAACAACACGACACAACAACAGGTACTCAACAACAGCTGGTGCATTCATCCAGGGACTCTGGAGGCGCAGAAGCAGATGGAGCTCTGTGAGACGTAAGGACAACGAATCTACATATCTACATAGTGCGTCTGGCCCAGCTGGACTACAGGGAGAACCCACACACGCCCCCCCCCTCTCTCTCTCTCTCAAAAAAAAAAAAAAAAAAAAAAAAAAAGAACAAAGCGGAGGATGGCTCAAAGGTTAAGAGCATGGGCTGCTCTTGGAGANGGGGGGGGGGGGGGGATAAAACGAGAACCAGTGAGGGGTTAGGAGATGGCACATGGTTAAGAGCACATATTGTTCTTCCAAAGGACCTGGGTTCGGTTCCCAGAACCTACACCAGACAGCTCATAACTGCCCGTAAGTCCAGTTCCAGGATATCCAACACCCTCTTCTGGCTTTCTCAATAACTATATGCACATGGTATCCACATGGAGTCATGGAGGGCAATATACATGTACATAAACAAACAAACATACAAATTTTTCAAAGAAAAAACAAAAAAGCCAGTGAGGCGGCTCAGCATGTTAAGATGCCAGTTGCCAAACAGGACAACCTGCATTTGGTCCCCAGTATTCCACATGGCTGGAGAGAACCAGCATGTGTGTGCCTCCTGCAAATCATCCTCTGACCTCCACATATGTGCTGTCACATGTGCATCCAAAACAAAACAAATAAAAGGTAATAACAAATGTTTTTTAAAAAAACATATGGTAAAAATCATATAGCTGGGGAAAAAAAAATATGGGCCCTCACTCTGTAGACCAGGCTGGCCTCAAACTCAGAGATCCACCTGCCTCTGCCTCTCAAGTGCTAGGATTAAAGGTGTGTGTCACCACGCCTGGCTTAAAGATGGTTCTTAGCCACCATGTGGGTGCTGGGAATCAAACCCAGGTCCTCTGCAAGAACAGTCAGTGCTCTTAGGTGCTCTTAACCCCTGAGCCATCTCTCCAACCCCAATGGTACACAATTTTAATCCCAGCACTTGGGAGGCAGCAGCAGGAGGATCTCTGTCAGTTCAAAGCCAGTCTGGTCTAGATAGAGTTTCAGACCAGCCAGGACTACAAAGGGAGACCCTGCCTCAAAAAAAAAATTTTTTTTAAGCATATGTGGCATGAAAGTAGAAGTAAAATTGTGTAGAGGGACAGAAGGGACTAAAAACAAGGAGAGGTGAAAGGAGGGCAGTGGAGTATGGGAGGGCTTATGTTCAACATACCATATATATTTGCATGCAAACTTTAAAAAATTAAGTAAAAAGAAAAACAAAAAAATTCCTTTTTTCATCATCTTTTGGGATATTCTGTTCATTCCCCTAAGCCTCACCTGGATCAGAGCAATGAGAGGAGAGACCACAATGGTGATCCCTTTGGCCAACAGGGCAGGCAGCTGATAGCAAAGGGATTTTCCTGCCCCTGTGGGCATGCACACAAAAACATCCTTGTCACCTGCAAAAATAGAAGATAACATTTCAATGCATCCTGCCTTTTCACTAAGATTATTGAGAACATTTGCTTTCCTTTAGAAGGGCTCTTGCTGGGGTAGATGAGATGGCTCAGTAGTGGTTAAGAGTTCTGGCTGGGCTAGAGAGCTGGCGCAGCCGTTAAAGGCTCAGGCTCACAATCAAAAAGAGCTATGGCTGCTCTTGTAGAGGACTTGGGTTTGATTCCCAGCACCCACATGGCAACTAACAACTCAGCTGTTCAGGGGGAGTGGGGATGCAACATCTTCTTCTGATTTGTGCAGACACTGAATGACATGAGTACATTTACAGACGTTCAGGCAAAACATTCATAGATAGAATAAAAATAAATAAGGGATCTTGAGAGGCTGGATTTGAACTTGCTTGATCTTCTTGCCTTATAGGCCTACATCACTACTAAACACAGCCTTGGCTATTGAAAAGCAAATGAAAATATAGGAGAGGCATCTAGCAGAGCATCTGGCACATCCTTTCTATGTAAAGGGCAGAGATCTAGAAGATTTAGATGTGAACAACTGTTTCTAGTAATGGAACTAAGAACAAAAGTAAAGAAAAACAATTTTAGAAAAGAAAGCAAGATGTGGCAGGGGAGGGGAGAAAGCAAAAAAGCAATGATAAGTGTACTGTCTTGAGTCACTGGGACATGGTGATTGAATAGAACAGCCATTAAGGCAGAATATTGCTAGGTTATTTGGCACATCTATGTAGACATGCAAAGCCAGGACTTGGGTTTTTGGGTTTTTTTACCTCTTTTCGGTATTTTCCAGACAGGGTCTCCCTTTAAGTCCCAGCTGGCCTTGAACTCACAGAGATCCGCCTGCCTCTCCCTCCCGAGTGCTAGGAATAAAGGTGTGTACCACCACGCCTGGCGGACTCGTTTTTTTATAAGCCAATCATGAATATAACACTGCTGCTTCCTTCCTCTGGATGAGTTCCTCTAATCGCCATGTCTCTTACAGTTATTATTCTTTCCTTCTCTGAGACCCAAACTAGTCAATCTTCAGTAAGAGGTTCACCTAGAAGGTCAATGACAAGGTTAGTCTATTACTGCCACCCTTACTGTTGCTTACAAACAAAAAAGAATGGGAGTCTACCAACAGACTTGAAAGACAACTGGTACTCCTGGCTATGAAAAATGAGGTTCTGTCATTAAACTTTGTGGCCCAGCAAGGTAGATTACACCTGTAATCCCGGTAGTACTCAAGAAACAGGAGGCTCACTTCAAGTTTGAGGCTAGCATTACCTATATAACAAGTTCCAGGCCTGCCACGTCGACATATAAAGGCTTGGTCTCAAACACACAGACACACAGACACAGTACACACACAACACAGACTCACACACAGCTGGGCATTCATCCCAGGACTCTGGAGGCAGAAGCAGATGGATCTCTGTGAGACGTAGGCCACATATCTACATATCTACATAGTGCGTCTGGCCCAGCTGGGACTACAGGGAGACCCTCTCTCTCAAAAAACAAAAAAAATTTATTATTTTTAT
>VZQC01013451.1:260995-363113 GCA_009823505.1 Rhizomys pruinosus
CCAACAATACTAAAAAAAATAAAAAAAAAAAAAAAAAAGCAGCTGCCGGACCTCTGTGAGTTCAAGGCCAGCCTGGTCTACAGAGCAAGTTCCAGGACAGCCAGGTTGGCAGGGAGACCCTGTTTCAAAAAGACCAAAAACAAACAAAACCCCAGCAGCAACAACAAAAATGTAATAACTTTGATAATTCTAAAAGATTTACAAACTAGCTATGGATCAAGAGTGAGCAGGAAGAGTCAAGAGGAGGGCGTTCTGCTGCAGTGCTATGGTACAACCAGGAGATATGCAAAGACAGGTAGCTTGATAATGTTACCTTTTATTACAGCCATGGTAGCACTCTCCTGTAAAGGCGACTTAAAAGAATCAAACCCAAAGACCTTCTTCAATATGCTCCGGACACGCCGTTCTGGATCAGCCGGAGTGGAGGAAGGGTGGGTACTCATCTTAGCCAAAAATAATAGCCAAGGAATAAGGCAAAGGTGGTCAATGACTATCAGGAAAACCGTCTGTTCACTTTTAAAATATAGCTTGTTTCTTCTGTCACCACAATATGCGTTAAACAATATATTATTATTTTCAAGTAATAAAACTGCAGCTTAAACTGTTCAAGTAATACATTCCGGGGTAATAAACATTACTTTTATGCTTAATGGGGGGAGGGCAGCCGAACTATTCGAGCCCTCAGTAAAGCAGAACTAGAAACTGGGTCACGACCAAAAATAAAAATAAGAAAAAAAGCCCTCCGAATCGTTCAGAGAACGTGGAATCTTTTTTCCTAGGATCCACCGTCTACATCTGGTTCTATAAGTGCAGCCATGACGATTCTTCCCTCCAGGAGCCCGACCCCCTCCCCTCTGAGCCCCAAAGTCAAAAGTTTCTGCCCTTCATCAGTCGAATGCTCCCTCGCTTCACCCCAAACTATCAGAGCCGGTCGTGGGTCTCCCAGGCTCTCCGGGCAGCCAGGGTGGGCGGGCTCTGCAGCTTGTCAAAGAAGCAGTCACCCTACTTCCAATTCAGAATCCAAACCACTAGAGAAGTCAAAGACAAACCCTATAACCTTACATCCGTCGCGTAATGATGACGTAAGAGGACGCGTGTCAGTTTCAGAATCTGCCATTTTGATTGGCCTTCGTTCTGGCGCGAGGCCTCCTGGGATCAGGAAGTAGTTTTTCCGGCCGGAAGTGAGCTTGTGAGTCATAGGCCCGAGCCTCACCGGCTCGTGGGAGAAAATGGCGGGGAAGAAAAATGTTTTATCGTCTCTTGCCGTGTACGCGGAAGATTCAGAGGCTGAATCTGATGGCGAGGCTGGAGTCGATGCTGTGGGCAGCGCGGCTGGTGAGTCCCGAGCTGGAAGGCGGCTCAAATGTCTGTTACGATCCAAAATACTGCTTCTCTAGCGAGGTGGGTGGGAAAGAGATGCTTATTGTGCCCCGCGCACTGGATCCTGGAACCTCGAAGAGCACCCTGTTCCCCATGTTAGACAATTAGAGACTCTAGTGAAATGACCACGTTTTTCCTACTATTCTGAAACTTTCTGTGCACGTCTGTGCCAGGCATCCTACTTGGTAGAGGATGGACGATGGGGAAAGGTATTCCATCCAGGTTGCTGCATCACTGCCCAGACCCACTTTGGTTGATTGATGGGGTAGACATGAGTGAGATGTACATAGAGGATGATAAAGCTTGTGTCTCATTAAATTGGTAACTTTTATTTGGGAATGGGCCCCAAATGCATCTTAGAACTTTTTAAAAGTACATGTTTTCGGGGCTGGAGAGATAGCCTAGCGGTTAAGAACACCGACTGCTCTTGCAGAGGACCCGGGTTCGATCCCCAGCACCCACATGGCGGCTAAGAACCGTCTGTAACTCCAATTCCAGGAGAACTCCAGTTCCAGGGGAATCCGAGACCTTCTTCTGACCTGCGGCGTTGCACGACACGGGTGCACAGACCTATATGCAGACAGTACATTCACACACATACAAAAATAACTAAAATTTAAAAAAAATTAAAAGTACATGTTTTCAAAGTAAGTCCGTAGATCTAGGACAGAGTGTGCTAGACATTCTGAAGCTTTTTTTTTTTTTTTTGAGACAGGGTCTCTCTTTAGTCCTAGCTGACCTGGAACTCTGTAGACCAGGCTGGCCTTGAGCTCACAGACAGAGATCTGCCTGCCTCCACCTCCCGAGTGCTGGGATTAAAGACTTGGGCAAGCTCTTAGGTGATTCTGTTACTTTGTGAGGTTTAGTTTTGAGACAGGCTCTCCCATTAATCTGTCCTGGAACTTGCTATATATATAGACCAGGCTGCCCTCGGTCTCACAGATATTTCACCTGTGCTGTCTCCCAGTGCTGGGATTAAAGGTGCTGGCTACTTTGTATGTTTTTAAAGTAGTAATTGTGTTGCCTTCCCACAGAATATTGCAGTGGGAACAGAATTCTCAGGAGGAATAAAGAAAGCACACTACCTAACATATCCAAGTTTGGGTTTCCTGATTTGTGGAGGGGTGTACAAAAATGAGCAAAACAGCCTGTCTTGTGAAGAGAACACAAATTCACAGTTTCCTATGAAACAAAGTAGAGATGTGTGTATGTGTCAAAAGAAGAGTTTAGGTAGGCTGTAGTTGTGCATGTTTTTAATCTCATCACTCAGGAGACATCAGTGAGTTCAAGGCCAACCAGGGCTACATAGTGAGACCCTGTCTCAAATTTTTTTTTAAGCAGCCTATTGGTCTGCCTCAAAGAGGGAAGGAAAGGCTTCCACTGGCATAACAGGTGGACTGACAGCATATAGGTTTATTCCCCATCTCCCCAGGTTTGGACTCAAACCCAGGGCCTTATACATGCTAGGGAAGTACTCCATTTCTGAACTGAAAAAATTAGAAACAGAATTTAACATAAATTAGTGTTTGGTTTCCTTTCCTGTTCTTTAAGATTTAAAAAAATTATGCCGGGCATGGTGGCACACACCTATAATCCCAGTACTTAGGAGGCAGACAGGCAGATCGCTGTGAGTTCAAAGCCAGCCTGGTCTACATAATGAGTTCCAGGACCACTGGGGCTATAGGGAGACCCTGTCTCAAAAAGACCAAAAAACAAAAACAACAGTTATATGTTGTGGGGAGTATGTGAACATATGAGTGAGTGCAGTGCCCGTGGAGGCCAGAAGTGGATCCCTGGAACTATAATTACAGGTAGTTATGAGCTGCTGGATATGGGCATAGAAACTAACTCAGATCCTCTACAAATGCAGGACAGTCTCTTGACCTCTAAGCCATCTCTCCAGCACCCACCTGTCCCCAACTTTTTTATTTTTTTAATTTTATTTATTTATTTTTTTTGAGACAAGGTCTCCCTGTAGCCCCAGCTGGCCTGGAACTCTGTAGACCAGGCTGGCCTTGAACTCACAGAGATCCACCTGCCTCTGCCTCCTGAATGCTAGGATTAAAGGCGAGCACCACCATGCCCACCTTAAAGACGGTTCTTAGCTACCATATGGGTGCTGGGAATCAAACCCCTGTCCTCTGCAAGAGCAGTTGGGGCTCCTAACCAGTGAGCCATCTTTCCAGTCCCCCTCCCAGCTTATCTTAATTTGGTCTTTAAGTGCAGAATCTGGGCTTGTAGTCACTTATCTGAGGCTTAGATTCCCCTTTTATCTTCAGAAACAATCTTGGTAATTGAATTTTCAGGAAAGTTTTGCATTTTTTTCTCCACTTCCTTCCCTCCCCCACTTCCTTACCCCCCACCCCAACTCTATTTTCAGAAGAGAAAGGTGGATTGGTATCTGATGCATATGGAGAAGATGACTTTTCTCGTCTAGGGGGTGATGAAGATGGCTATGAAGAAGAAGAAGATGAGAATAGCAAGCAGTCGGTAGGTAAATCTCCCAAGTCCAGAGCTGTTCAGAATAGCATTTCATTGTGATAACAGTATTCCATTATATGGATAACTTCATCCCTTTGTCCTTTTTATCTGGTATCACTTCCTAGGAGTTGGGGATGTTGCTCAGGGGAGAGTGCTTTTGTTTAGTATGTGCAAGGGTTTCATCCCCAGTACCATGGAAAAAAAGAAAACATTGATTTGGTTGAGTAGCAGTAGCTATGTTTGAAAAATAGTTTTTCAGCTAGGCCTGGTGGTGCACCCCTTTAATCCTAGCACTCGGGAGGCAGAGGCAGGCGGATCTTTGTGAGTTCAAGGCCAGCCTGATCTACAGCTGGGGCTACAGGGAGACCCTGTCTCAAAATGACAAAAAATAAAAAATAGTTTTTCACCTGTTCCATATCGTATTAACCTTGGAATTGAAATTTGGAAGAAATTTGTTTGTTTGTTGAGACAAGGTTTCCTGAAGTCAGGCTGGCCTCAAACTCCGTGTGTAGACCAAGGCTAGCCTTGAGCTCCTGATCCTCCTGCTGCTTCAGCCTCCCAAGGACTGGGATTATAAGCATGAGGCACCATGCCCAGCTTGGTGGACTGTTTTATGTAACCCAATATCAGTGGCTATTTTATATTGGTTCTCCATGTTTGAATAGTTTATCAACATTTGTAACAGTGTCTTCATCCTAATTGGTCCATCATTTATATCTGTAATCTGCTCTGTAGTATTTTTAATCTTGGTTGGGGCTTATTCAAATACTCTAGTCTTTTTAACAAAGCAAGGAAGAAAAACATTATCATCCACTTTGCTGCTGCTTCTGTTGTGATACTCTTTGGAGTTTTTGTCTGAGTACCCTTGGCTCTTGATCACCAATCCTGTCAGAGATACAGAAGGTGCTTGGGTAACAAAGAAAGGAGAATGTGTTTTTTGTTTTTTTTTTTTTTTTTTTTTTTTTTTTTTGTCTTTTCCGAGACAGGGTCTCCCTGTAGCCCCAGCTGTCTCTGGAAACTCACTCGTAGACCAGGCTGGCCTTGAACTCACAAGATCCGCCTGCCCTTGCCTCCCGAGTGCTAGGATTAAAGGCGTGCGCCACCACGCCCGGCGAGAATGTGTGTTTTTATTAACAGGAGAGATTTAGGATGAATAATCACCTGGGCAGTACAAATCAGAATTTTGAAGTTTGAACAAAAAGCAAGGAAATTGAGGCTCTGTAGTACAAAGACATACCAAAGTGAAATTGGATATCGATTCTGGCTATTTGGCAGCAATTTTCATTGAAGCATAACAAACTTATTTTTTCTTTTGGGGAATTTTTTTATCATCACTGATAATGTAAATGTTAGGATTAAATGCTTTCTAGCATGGCACAGTGGGCCATACCTATAATTTCAGCATTTAGAGCACCAAAGCAGGAAGATTTGAGAGGTCAAAGCTAACCTGGGCTACATAGCAAGATTCCTTTCTCAACTAAGTAAATAAATTAATAAAAATAAGGGCTGAGGATGTGGCTCAGTGACACAGTTGTAATGCTTGCCTAGCATGCACAAGCCCTGACATTACTGCACACCACTACAAAAACAACCATTCTACAGGATTAATTAATTATTTATTACTATGCCATGCTATATTTTAGTTTAGTTTTTTTTTTTTTTTTTTGTCTTTTTGAAGACAAGTCTTCCTGTAGCCCCAAGCTGTCCTGGAACTCGCTCTGTAGACTAGCCTTAAACTCACAAAGATCGCCTGCCTCTGCTCTCAAGTGCTAGATTAAAGGCGTGCGTCCACCACAAAAAAAAACCAAAACACTGGTTTATTTTTATTTTCTTTTTTTTTTTTTTTTTTTTTTATTTCTGTATGGTGTTCATTACTGCTGCATGCGGTTTGTTGCACCCATGGTTGTGGCAAATGCCGTGGAGGTCAGAAGAGGGTGTCGGATTTCCCTGGAAACTGGAGTTCTCCTCCTGGAATGGAGTTACAGAAAACTTCTTGGCTGCCATGTGGGGTGCTGGGGATCGAACCCTGGGTCCTCTGTAAGAGCAGTGGGCTCTCTACCGCTAGGCCATCTCTCCAGCCCTTAATTTATCTTTATGTGTTGAATGTACTGCTTGCATGCAAGGCTCTTGTGCAGCCCGTGTGCGTGCAATGCCGGAGGTCAGAAGAGGGCATTGATTCCCTGGAAACTGGCTACTTCAAGTACTGGTTTTGGTTTAGCACACATGTGGGTGCTGGGGGATCGAAACCCGGGTCCCGTAAGGGGTCAGTGCTCTTAACCACTAGGCCATCTCTCCAGCCCCTATACCTTCAGTTTTAAGAAGCTCTGTATGCTCTCCTTGATTCTAGAGACCTCACTCATAGCCAGCAAAAGTGGCCTTGCTCCACAACTGTCTAGACATAGTTGCCTTTTAGGAGTCCTGTTCCCAGCAGGCCTCCATCCATGCCAAGACGGTGGAAAGAGGAAGGCAAAGTCTGCCACATCAGAAATGTATTCTTCTATATTTTGTTCTTTTGTGAGACTTTTTCATACTTTTCACCACACTTATTAGTGACAATAATTCAGAGTTGAGTAAAATTGCTTAGGGAACTTTTATAGGCTGAGGATATAGCTCATTTGGTACGTGTGTTTGTCTAGAATACATGAAGCCCTAGGTTTGGGCATCTCAAATCAGTCAAAAATTGGCCCATTTTCCTAGCAATGCCTGTAATCCCACCACCTAGGAGCTGGAAGCAGGAAAATCAGAAGTTCAATAGGTCCCCCTCAAGCTCTATAGTGCGTTCAGGGCCATTTGGGAGTAATGGGGGACCCCTGTATTATTTGGCTTTTATATTTTTATTTAATCTTTTTTTTTTTTTTTTTTTTTTTTTTTGGTCTTTCGAGAACAGGGGTTCCCTGTAGCCCCAGCTTGTCCTGGACCTCTCAAAGAATCCACCTGCCTCTGCCTCCCAAGTGCTAAGGATTAAAGGCGTGCGCCACCCACCATGGCTTTTTTTGTTTCTTTTTTTTTTCGTCTTTTTGAGACGGGCTCCCTGTACGCCCCAGCTGTCCTGAAACTCACTCGCTAGACCCAGGCTGGCCTTGATACTCACAAAGATTCTCCGGTTCTGCCTCCCAAGCAACTAGGATTAAAAGGTGTGCACCACCGCGCCCGGCCCACTATTTGGCTTTTTAAAAATATGTACTTGTTACCTTAATATCCAAAACTTTAATATGGGTTTTGACTGTGTTTTGAAATATTGATCCATGGTTTTCTTTAACTTTCAGTCATTATTTAAGCTATATAGTTTAGTAAAAATATTCTTTTCTTTTTTGAGACAGGGTCTCCCCTATAGCCCAGCTGGCCTGGAACTCACCTGTGCCAGGCTGGCCTTGAACTCACAGAGATCTGCCTGCCTCTTGCTCTGAAGTGCTTGGATTTAAAAGCGTGTGCTACCAGCCCAGCTTAAAGACAGTTCTTAGCCACACTTGTGGGTGCTGGATCTGAACCCCTGTCCTCTGCAAGAGCAGTCTGGGTCTTAACCACTGAGCCATCTCTCCAGCCCCAGTATAATATTTTATTTAAAACCCCAATATAGAATTTGAACTGTGGTTGTTTTCCTGCAAACTCCATCTTTGATGATTTGACTGATTGATTTCTTTCTGAGGAAATTGTGCAGATTGCATTTAAAGCCTTTAATTCCCTGGCACCTTACAGCACAGTTGTCTCAAAATATAATTTGTTCACACTTGGGTGGTATTTGTGTCAACATCTAGACTGCTCTTTCATGTGTGGGTTAAAGTATAGCTTTTTGGAAAGTAATACCTGTAAGGAAAACCAGTCATTCCCGGGCTTTTAGGTAGCTGGTGTACCTGCCTTGGGAGTGTTGCAGGTGATGCAAATTACATGGATTTAGCTAGCTAATAGGGCAGCTGATCCCAAACTTACTCCTGAGCTTTTGACTCTTATTGAATTAACATTCTATAGGATGATAAACCTGCTTTGGAGAATGCAGTACCGCCATATGCTCTTTGACCAGCGCTCTTTGGGCTATTTATAAGGTTGGGCTCTGAATATAATCATAATGGATTGGTGACAGTACAGTGAGCACGCAGGGAGCTGGGGGTCGTCCTTTAGTTTCTCCTTTCCTGGGTCCCGTATCTAGTGACTGGATGCTCAGCTCCCTCTTCATTCAGGGTAATGCAACTGGATTGAGGTGCGGGGGTGTAGATATGAGTCATAGTACTTAGATGTTGAGCTGTGTAATGGTAGGTCCAGGTATTTATGAATATGAATGACAAAGAAGGGATAAAAGGGTTCTTATCCTGGTTTTTAAATAATTGGTTTTTTTTGTTTTGATTTTGTTTTTGTGGAAACACTATGCCTGTTTGATCCTGTGGCCTGGCCTGACACTTCTGAAACATAGTGCAACTTCTCTCTACTTTTTATGTGTGTTTTTTTTTTACCTAGAATTTGCAGTGTTACGCATCATGACCACCACTGGAGTAATGTGTTATGATTTTGAGTTGCTAGGTATTTTTCCCCCAGAAATCTCCTTTCCTTTTTTTCTTAGATTTGGATATTTGATAGAGAAGGGGTTCTTGGTGGGTTGACCCCAGCTGGGTAACAGGCTGTTTGCTCCAACCCCTGGTTATACATGTAAGACTCCTCAGGCCCACTCTTTTAAGTTTAATCTCTAAATTCTTTGTCTTGTAGGAAGATGCCGATTCAGACGACTGAAAAACCTGAGGCTGATGACCCAAAGGTATTTGGTTTTGGCTGTGGTGGGGTGGCTGGATGCAATCAAAGATTTTTTTTAACATGGTGGCTCAGTTCTTTGTCAGTTCAAAGTCCTGTCCCACTAACATACCAGAAATGTGGGCATCTTTGATAAGGAACCAACTCTAAAAGAAAGGACCTCAGACTGAATTTAGCCCAGAGGCACATTGGATCTCCAGCCTTGCAGAATCTGTGACACTCTAAATAGAAAGACAAGAGGCTTGTCTCATCCCACAACTCATGCACACTCTGCATCTGGTATGGAACTTTGTAAGGTTAGATGAGGGAGAGTTTTTTTGAATTGGGAAGGCATAGGGCTCCCTTGTGTTGTGTGGCTTCCCTTAGTCATGAAGAAAAGTTTTGAGAGGGTGGACCAACATTAAGCTTTGCCCCCGCTGTTGAGGCCAATCTTCATTTTCCCTGGGATATGCCCTTCTGCTCTTGGGCATGGGGTCTTAGGGACAGGACCTGCGGCATTTTCATACAAGAAAAAAAAAATTAAAAAGATTTGTTGTGCAATATGCCTCTCTATGCATTTTGAAACAACATAGCCAAGCTACTTTCTGGATGTCTCAATGGTGCTCCAGTTTCTCCCACAATAGGTCCATTCAGTAGAAGCTGAGAGTAAGAGACTATTGCTATAGGAATACCTGACAATTGTCATAGTCCTTAGAGGCAAAATTCCTTGTACGACTTCTGCACAGCATGCTAGGATCCACTGGACCATATTGGCCCTGAGTTGAGCGAACGATGAAGTATATAACGAAAATGTACACTTGTTTTGTTTTTCTAAATAATATTAGCTAATTCTCTTATTTTGGGTGAAACTTTAGGGTCGTCCTCATTAAATTAGAGGGCCATGTAAGCGGGCAAGTTTGATCCTGGAACTTCCCACACATCTGGTAGGATCTGAGGGATGCCTTGGACATCTCCACGAGAGGGATCCGTCTTCCTCTGGCGTCCACACCAGTGCTTATTGATTTCGAAAGGCGTGTGGACAATCCACCGTACCTACTCAACTCCTGGTGCCTTACAATGACACTCACAATGGGGATGAGGGTTGCCTTCGAGGACGAATCAACAGAAGCATCGGGTTACTCGTGCACACGTATGCCCAAGTTTCGGCGCAAAAAACTCTGCTCTTTCCACATCAGCTAGAAGACATCCTAATCCTTCTTACCCATAAAGGACTCACATCAATTTTGAGCAAGGTCACTAAAGAAAGACTGTGACATTTATCAAATATTTGCTCGTGGGATGAGACGAGGAGCCGCTCTCTGTGGTTGTGCGCCTAATTTGCTACGTGTTTAGGAGTCACACCTAAAGCACTGATTCCTGCAAAGGCTGAAGGACGAGATGTGCCTCTGGGCTTATGTCTAGGGTGGCATCGTAGAGGTCGGCTATTGGTGTATCTTTTGTGAGTTTTAAGAGTTGGTGTCCTTAAGCCTGGAATATTCAGCCCGTACAAGATGGAGTGCAGTTACAGGTACATTCGCTGGTGTAACTGTTACAGGGGAGGGACAACATGGCACCTTTGAAACCATGGAGAAAGAACAAATAAAAAAAAAACTACTGAGCTGTTTATACAAAAATACAATTCTTTGATAGCCTCTACCAACAAGTAGACTGAAAATTTAAGGCACACCACATTTGACATTCGCGAGTTTGTAATTACCGTAAAATCAAGAATTACCGTATTCGGGTCATCACGCCTCAGGTTTTTATACCAGTCTCTCCTGATCTTGCGGGTACATTTGTTCCAGGATATTTCCACAACAAGAATTTTAAGGATTAAAACATTAAAAGAGCCTGGCCCAGCGCAGTCTCTCAACATGGTAATACATCCTGTAGATAACAACATTGCACAGAATGCTCACAGGGGTTGGCAGCAAAAGCCTGTTACCTCAGCTGGGGTCAACCCCAGAACCCTTCTTTCATGTCGAACTAGAGGAATTACAAGGAGGGAAGAAATTGTGTACTTGTGAGGGGGGTTAAAATAGCATACACTCCGACGCCAATGTGGGCACATCCATCTCTGAAAACAATCAAATCTACACTAGTCATAGCCCCAGGTTACTTTGCAATAATTCTGCTGTTAGCCTCAACATAATTCGTAAGTACACTCTCGTCAGATCGGCTATGGCTGGTGCTTCTAATATCGCCTTGGCATAAATTCCAAGACGGTCTAATCAAAGATAAGTAGCAAGGCAGGCATCGATTATACTACATGTGAGAGTAGAAGAGGCCAGTCTGCTGTGTACTATTTTCAGAAGTGTCAGCAGAGCGAGCTCCAGGACAACAGCTGGTATTAAAAGGAAGAGAGCGACACCCATCAAACAGCGTCAGTAGTGCTTAATCACACATAAACAAAAATAAAGGCCCAAACCAAAAAAATGCTCTATTAAACTTACTACCTACTGTAGATCCTAGAGATAAAGAAATAAACACAGGAAACCCTTCTATGGTCCCACCATCCTGCTTGGTTGTCATTCATATTCATAAATACCTGGACCTACCATTACGCAAACAACGCCTTTTACACCACCTATATGTCAAAGTACTATGACTCTGAGAGGCCCTAGGCAGAGGCAGCCGGCCCGGCACCAAGGATCTCTCAAGAGTCCCAGTTTGCAAATTAGGCCTAGCCTGACATTGCCACCAGAGGGAGCATCGCAGTGAGTCATTCCAGATGCCGTCGGGAGCTAGACAGTGAGAGGCCGTAGTCCCTGGAAAAAACAAAAAAACAAAACAACCATGAAAGAGAAAAGACAATAACCGAGGGACTGGAGATCCCACGCACACTCCCTGGGAGCGAGTCAGTAGGGGCGATGGCAATGATTTCCTAGCTTGAGTTTCAGATAAGCTGATCACAGGGATTTAAAAGAGAGAGATTTCCTGTCTGGCGAGAGGAAACAAAGCACAAAAACAAAAAAAGAATAACTGATAAATGTCTGCAAGGCACGGCGGTCCCTGGTGCGTCTATCCAAATGAGGCCCAAATGAGTCAAAGAATCACGCACTTGGGAGATCCGTCATAGGCCAAACTCTCAATAACGAGGCACGCCAAAGTGCATAAAGTTGAGCCACAGTCATCCCTATACTGAATATTTGAGTACTAAAGGGAGTACTCAGATTAAGCTACGTCAAAAGCTCGGAAAGATAAAGATATCACACTGAGAGTAACAAAACAACTTGCTCTGCTCATCTCCAATATTTAGATATAATAAACTTTTATTGTTCTCTATAATTTTAAGTACTTATCTCTTATTGTTTTTTTAATATGTGTTCTTTGGGATCTATCCGTGTCTTGTTGCATGCAAGTACCATAGTGTACACATCCCAAGCTGCAGCGTACAAAAAAGGCTATCCCTGGAAAAGACCAGCGGCGGTGAGTCAAGCTATCTCCACTGCGGCTGGAGTACAGAGGTACGTCGTAGTGGAACTCTGGTTTCCTTACGGGCCTTAATCAGCCTTTCTGTGCGGCTAACTCACCCATTGGGTTCCTCTACAAAATCATGTATGGTATTAACCTACTGCTAGTCCATCTCTCCACCCCCACATAATGGATATTTTTTTTCCCAAATATATTAACCCACAGTTGTTGGAATAGCTTTGCTACAGTTGAGATTGAAACACTGTAGATAGAGTAGCCTAACGAACTCATCCAGGCACGATTTGTTAAGAAGGGTTAAACAAAAGGCAAGCCAATTTAATCATTAAAGTAGCTTAATATTGGTGGTTCTTGATACTATCATGCCCTTAGGATGAGCAGGGGAGCCCTTGTGATGATGCTAGAAATCATAAATTGCAGGACCGAGCGAGTAATGTGCGCTTCCATACAGCACTACGAGGTGGTGTCCTTTGAATATGTAATGGATAGTTGCGACAGAAACAGGAAAATGCTGCTGCTAGAAACCTAAGTGGGTACGTATGAAGGACAGGGGTTCAAGCATCTATAACCTTTTCCTTAAATAGCCAATAGGCGGTGGAGCCCAAGCACGAGTAGTAACAGTGGTGGCTAGAAACTGGGCCCTTTAACCTGCCCTAGGGGGCGTGGCTAGGCAAGAAGTCCGGAATTGGTAAAGTGTGCTCCTCAGGCCTTATGTTACTTGTTTTTGGAGCCGCAGCAATGGGGAGGCGGTGTGAGGTGGTCCACTACTGTGTCCTTCGTGAGTTTCACCAAAGCACGCGGAGGACCAGGCGCAAAGCGCCGGGTCTCGGATTCATTCTTATCACCTTAGAATGTCTGGAGGCTAAGCGGGGCTCGGGAACCCCTGAGTGGGCAAAAAGACCATAGGAGAACAAAAACCATAATAGGGAGCCACTTTGTTAACTTTCTGGCAACTAAAAAATAAATTACAATGGAACTAGAAGAAATAGACTCTTTAAGGAAAACCTAAAAAATATCAATAGCATATAAAATAATAGAACCCACGAGAATAAGGGTTAAATTATCGCGATAATATTCCTTTAATTGGTTTTCCATATTATTAATTTTTTTATTTATTTCTGAAAATAAATGTGTAATGATANATATATATATATATATATATATATATATATATATATTATGTCACACCTACTTTCAGACATAGCAATTAATGCATATGGGTGGAAGTTATATATTCATATTTTAGAGTAATATAAAATTAAAGGGAAAAATGTGAATTCCTAAACATATTTCAGAGTTAACATACAGTTTGTTCCTGAAGGACATAATTCTGGTGCATATATGACATTTATATAGGCATATTTTGGAGCAATAAATACAAATTGGAGGGAACAACAACATAAGGACTGAGTCAAAGAACAGAGTGATGCAGTTAAATTCTACCCAAAACAATAAACCTCTCCAGAGAAAAACGTTAAAAAGACTGAGAGAAATATGCAAGACATGTATGGCAGAATGCATGAACTGGGGTGGGGGGAGGGAAAGGGGAATATCTCTAAATTGAACTGAAAAATGATTTATGAAATACACAAAAATCAGTAAAAGTATTACAGTAAAAAAAAAGAAAATGCACAGAGCTTTAACCCAGCTAACCAATAGAAAGGAAAAAACTACAAATCAACAAAATTAGAGATGAAAGGGGAAACATCACAACACATAGCAAAAGGATCTAGAACATTATACTGGAATACTTTTTTTTTTTGGTCTTTTCGAGACAGGGTCTCCCTGTAGCCCCAGCTGTCCTGGAACTCACAAAGATCCACCTGCCTCTGCCTCCCAAGTGCTAGGATTAAAGGCGTGCGCCACCACACCTGGCTTTTTTTGGTCTTTTTGAGACAGGGTCTCCCTGTAGCCCCAGCTGTCCTGAAACTCACTCTGTAGACCAGGCTGGCCTTGAACTCACAAAGATTCTCCTGCTTCTGCCTCCCAAGCACTAGGATTAAAAGCGTGCACCACCGCGCCCGGCCCACTATTTGGCTTTTTAAAAATATGTACTTGTTACCTTAATATCCAAAACTTTAATAGGTTTGACTGTGTTTTTGAAATATTGATCCATGTTTTCTTTAACTTTCAGTCATATTTAAGCTATGATAGTTTAGTAAAATATTCTTTTCTTTTTTGAGACAGGGTCTCCCTATAGCCCCAGCTGGCCTGGAACTCACTCTGTAGACCAGGCTGGCCTTGAACTCACAGAGATCGCCTGCCTCTGCCTCCTGAGTGCTAGGATTAAAAGCGTGTGCTACCACGCCCAGCTTAAAGGCAGTTCTTAGCCACCATTGTGGGTGCTGGAATCTGAACCCCTGTCCTCTGCAAGAGCAGTTGGTGCTCTTAACCACTGAGCCATCTCTCCAGCCCCAGTATAATATTCTTATTAAACCCCAATATAGACATTTTGAACTGTGGTTGTTTTCCTGCAAACTCCATCTTTGATGATTTGACTGATTGATTTCTTTCTGAGGAAATTGTGCAGATTGCATTTAAAGCCTTTAATTCCCTGGCACCTTACAGCACAGTTGTCTCAAAATATAATTTGTTCACACTTGGGTGGTATTTGTGTCAACATCTAGACTGCTCTTTCATGTGTGGGTTAAAGTATAGCTTTTTGGAAAGTAATACCTGTAAGGAAAACCAGTCATTCCCGGGCTTTTAGGTAGCTGGTGTACCTGCCTTGGGAGTGTTGCAGGTGATGCAAATTACATGGATTTAGCTAGCTAATAGGGCAGCTGATCCCAAACTTACTCCTGAGCTTTTGACTCTTATTGAATTAACATTCTATAGGATGATAAACCTGCTTTGGAGAATGCAGTACCCCCATGATTCTTTGACTCATTTGGGCCTCATTTGGATAAGGATGGGCCTGAAAACAATGGATTGGTGACAGTACAGTGAGCACGCAGGGAGCTGGGGGTCGTCCTTTAGTTCTCCCTTTCCTGGGTCCCGTGATCTAGTGACTGGATGCTCAGCTCCCTCTGTCCATGTCAGGGTAATGCAACTGGATTGAGGTGCCGGGGGTGTAGATATGAGTCATAGTACTTAGATGTTGAGCTGTGTAATGGTAGGTCCAGGTATTTATGAATATGAATGACAAAGAAGGGATAAAAGGGTTCATTATCCTGGTTTTAAATAATTGGTTTTTTTGTTTGATTTTGTTTTTGTGGAAACACTATGCCTGTTTGATCCTGTGGCCTGGCCTGACACTTCTGAAACATAGTGCAACTTCTCTCTACTTTTTATGTGTGTTTTTTTTTTACCTTAGGAATTTGCAGTGTTACAGATCATGACAACTCTGGAGTAATGTGTTGATTTTGAGCTGCTCGTGTATTTTTTCCCCCCAGAACATCTCCTTTTCCCTTCTTTTTCTCTAGTTCTGGATCATTTGATAGAGAAGGGGTTCTTGGTGGGTTGACCCCAGCTGGGTAACAGGCTGTTTGCTCCAACCCCTGGTTATACATGTAAGACTCCTCAGGCCCACTCTTTTAAGTTTAATCCTCTAAATTCTTTGTCTTGTAGGAAGATGACGATTCAGAGACTGAAAAACCTGAGGCTGATGACCCAAAGGTATTTGGTTTTGGCTGTGGTGGGGTGGCTGGATGCAATCAAAGATTTTTTTTAACATGGTGGCTCAGTTCTTATGTCAGTTCAAAGTCTGTCCCACTAACATACAGAAATGTGGGCATCTTCTGGGATAAAACCAACTCTAAAAGAAAGGACCTCAAGACCACCTAGAAATAAGCCCAGAGGCACATTGGATCTCCAGCCTTGCAGAATCTGTGACACTCTAAATAGAAAGACAAGAGGCTTGTCTCATCCCACAACTCATGCACACTCTGCATCTGGTATGGAACTTTGTAAGGTTAGATGAGGGAGAGTTTTTTTGAATTGGGAAGGCATAGGGCTCCCTTGTGTTGTGTGGCTTCCCTTAGTCATGAAGAAAAGTTTTGAGAGGGTGGACCAACATTAAGCTTTGCCCCCGCTGTTGAGGCCAATCTTCATTTTCCCTGGGATATGCCCTTCTGCTCTTGGGCAAGCCATTCAGAATGCTCTTTTTTTGAAACAACATAGCTATCTTCTCATCTTCTCATAGGTCCATTCCAGTAGCAGCTGAGAGTGATTAGCCCTGATTGTCATAGTCCTTAATGATCTTGTGGACTGACATTGAAGACCCCATGCTGTGCACTGGGTATTACAACTGTTACTTTTTTTTTTTTTTTTTTTTTTGAAACGAAAGTGTCTCCTTATAGCTCCAGCTGTCCTGGAACTCACTCTGTAGACCGGGCTGGCCTTGAACTCACAGAGATCCGTCTTCTCTGCCTTCCCAGTGCTAGAGTTAAAGGCCTGTACACCACTACCTGGGCAATAACACACACCATGTGGGTGCTGGGAATCGAACCTGGGTCCTCTGCAAGAGCAGTTAGTCGGTGCTCTTAACCGCAGAGACATCTCTCCTAAGTACACATTTTGCAGTTAAAAACTACTTCAAAATTGGCCGGGCGTGAGTGGCGCATGCCTTTAATCTAGCACTCGGGAGGCAGAGGCAGGCGGTAAATCTTTGTGAGTTCAAGGCCACACCTGGTATACTACAGCGTGAGTTCCAGGACAGCTTGGGACTACAGAGGAGACCCTGTCTCAAAAACAAAAAAAAAAAAAAAACTACTTCAAAATCAATTGAAGCCTTCAAAAGTAGACTGAAATTTAGGAAAATTATGATTGGTTGTATTGTAAATCAGTAGTACCTTAATATCTCTAGGGAATTGTTCCAGGATACCCCACCTTCAAATCCTGTAGATAACAGAATTCACAGATGCTCACAAGCCCTTCTATACCATGATGTATTTGCATATCACCTGTGCACATCCATCTGCATAATTTATGTCATCCCCAGGTTACTTGCAATAACTGCTGCAACATAAATGTTACACTCCAGCCGCGGCATGGTTGGCTCTTGCCTTTAATACAGCACTCAGTAGGTGAGGCAGGTGGATATCTGTTGAGTTCAGCCAGCTGTCTACATGTGATTTCAGGCCAGCTGGGTCAGCTTGGTACTAAAGAGAGACCCTGCCTCAAAAAATACCAAAAAAAGGAAAAAAAAAAAAATGTTTACACTCTGTTGTTAAGAGAATAACAAGCTGGCCATGTTGGCGCACGCATTTAACCCTAGCACTTCGGAGCAGAAGGCAGGAGGATCTCTGTGAGTTCCAAGGCTAGCCTGGTCTACACAGTGGTTCCAGGTGCTGGGGTACAGGAGACCCTGTCTGGAAAAAAAAACAAAAAAACAAAACCTTAAAAAAAGCCGGGCCTACTCCCAACACTTGGAGGCAGGGCAGGAAGATTTCTGTAGTTCAAGGCCAGCAGGGATTAAAGGAGACCCTGTCTCAAAAAAGACCAAAAAAAAAAAAAAAGCAATAACAAAAGTCTGCTCATGGCAGGGGCCTGGTGGCCACGCCTTTAATCCAAGACTCAGAAGCAGAGGCAAGCAGATTTTATTCAAGGCCAGCCTGTTTGAGACTAAAGGGAGACCTGTCTCCAAAAGAACAACAATAACAAAAAACTGGCTATGTCAGATTTAATATGTTAATTTAATTAAATATGATTCTTTTTATTTTTTAATTGTGTCTGTGTTGCGTGTCTTTTGTGCATGTATGTGTACACATCACTGTGTCTTGTGAGGGGGTAAGTCGAATCAGATCCCTGAGGCTGGTATAGGTAGTTGTGAGCTCACCCAGCTTCTGTGCTGGGAACCACCCTTGGGTCCTCTACAAAATCACTGTGGTATAACCACTGAGCCATCTCTCCAGCCCCACAGATGGAATTTTTTTTCCCTCAAATCATTTTTACACCCCACAGTTGTTGAATCAGGAGATGTGAAACCTGTAGATAGAGAGTGCCAAGACTCACCAGGCACAATTTTAAAATTAAAAAAGCCAATTTAATTAAGTAGCTTAAGGTTTCTGAATCCACTGCCCTTAGGAGGAGGGGAGCCTTTTTATATGCTAAAATCATAAAGCAAACCCATAGCTCCACAGCTACAGGGTGTCCTTGAAGTTGATTTGCAGACAGGAGCTGAGAAAACCAAGGTTAGTTGATTCACCATACTTTTTAATAGCCAAGGCTGGAGCAAGCAGGTAGTCAGACCTGCTAGGAAAAGATGATGGGGTCAGGCTTGTTAAAACTTGTTTTTGCCCCTGGGTGTGGTGGCACATGCCTTTGATCCCAGCACCCAGGAGGCAAAGGCGAGTGGATTTCTATGAGTTCCAGGCTAGCTGGGGCTACAGGGAAACTCTGTGTCAAAAAGACAAAAAACAAAAACACTTGATTTTGCAACTAAGAATAAATTCTGCTAGAATGAGCTTAAGGAAAAAAAAAAACCCACAATGGATTTCTTTTTTTTTTTTTTTAATTTTTATTTATTTCTGTATGTGTATGAATGTACTGTCTGCATGCAAGTCTGTGCACCCGTGTCGTGCAATGCCACGGAGGTCAGAAGAGGGTCTCGGATTCCCCTGGAACTGGAGTTCTCCTGGAATTGGAGTTTCAGACCGTTCTCAGCCACCATGTGAGTGCTGGGGACCGAACCCAGGTCCTCTGCAAGAGCGGTCGGTGCTCTTACCCACTAGGCCATCTCTCCAGCCCCAAACACAATGGATTTCTGTAGCTGTCACATTCTGCACTAGCTCTGGATAATATGAATCAAATCCTTGATTCATGCCTAACTGGTCTTTGGTATTGAACTTGTAAAGCTAATATCTTAACAGTACTAATTCTTTATTTTTTATTTTTTTAAGGGATTCACAATATAAGAGCACAGTTTAATGGTTTTCTTTTTGAAATGTTTTATAGAATTCTGCCATGAAACCATCTGGGCCTGGGCTTTTTTTAGCTGGGAGGTTTCTTAGTACATCTTCACTTTCTTCATATATTATGGGTCTGTTTAAGCTGTCGATCTCTTCTTGGTTGAGCTTTGGTGATTCCTAGGATTTCAGATATTCATCCATTTCTCTGAGGTTTTCAAACTTAGTAGAGTATAGGTTTTTGAAGTATTCCCATATCATTGTCTGGATCTTTTCATTGTCTGTTGTGATAGTTCCCCTTTCATCATGGATTCTATTGATTCTATTGGAGTTGTTCCTTCTTTCTTTTGGTTAACTGAACTAGAGGCTGTCTATCTTGTTTATTTTCTCAAAGAACCAATTTTTAGATTCATGGATTTTTTTGAATTATTTTCTTTGTTTCTATTTCATAGATTCTGCTCTGATTTTTGTTGTTTCTTGTCTGTTGCGTTTAGGGTTCATTTGTTGTTGTTTCTCAAGCGTTTTTTAGCTGCAGTGTTAGATAGTTCACTTGTGCTCTTTCTGTTTTTCTGATGTAGGCACCCAGGGCTATAAACTTACCTCTTAGGACTGCTTTTAAAGTATCCCATAAGTTTTCTGTGTTGTATTATTGTGGTGGTTTGAATGAGAGTGTCCCCCATAGGCTTTAAGTATTCAGACATTTTGCCTGCAGTTGGTGGCACTGTTCTTGGAGGTCTTAGAAGGTGTGGCTGTGCTGGAGGAAGTACGTCACTGGGGGCCGGCTAGTGAGTTTAACAAACTTTGCGGTCTCCATTCTCTCTCACTCTGCTTCCTGTGCTCATTGGGAGATGTGACCCTTGGCTTGCTGCTCCAGCCACCGGCCACCATGCCTCCTGCCACAATGGACTCTTAATTCCCTGGAACTGTCAATCGTAAGCTCAAATAAACTCTTCCTTTTATAAGTTCCCTTGGTCATGGTGGTTTATCACAGCAACAGAAAAGTGACTAATACAATTGTCATTGTCATTCAGTTCCAGGAATGCTTTTATTTATTTCTTCCTTGACCCATTCATTATTCAGGAGTGTGTTGTTTAGTCTCCATGTGTTCTTGTAGATAGTGGGTCTTATCCTGATACTGATATTGAGCTTTATTGCACTGTGGTCTGATAGAATGCATGAAATTATTTCAATCTTTTTGTATTTGTAGAGGTTTCTTCTGTATCCCAGTATGTGGTTGATTTTGGAGAATGTTCCATGGGGTGCTGAGTAGAAAGTGTTTTCTCTGGCATTAGGGTAGAATATTTGGTAGATGAGATGTCTGTGAGGTTCATTTGGTGTATCATATGATTCAGTTCAGATGTCTCTCTGTTTATTTGTCCGGTTGGCCTGTCCAAAGGGTTCAGTGGGGTATTGGAGTCCCCTACTATGAGTGTACTGGGGTTAATCTGTGCTTTGAGGTCCTGGAGAATTGTTTTTATAAAGTTTGGTCCACCAGAGTTTGGTGCATATATATTCATGATTGTGAATGAAATCTTCATGGTCAACTGTTCCTTTGATAAAAATGTAATGGCCTTCTTTGTCTCTTCTGATTTCTTTTACTTTGAAGTCTATTTTGTCTGATATTAAAATAGCAACACCTGCTTTCCTTTTGGTACCATTTGCTTGGAATATTTTTTTCCATCCTTTCACTTTAAGGTAGTGCCTATCCTTGAAGGTAAGATGCCTTTCTTTCTTGTAGACAGCATATAGATGGGTTCTGTTTCCTAAGCCAATCTCCCAGTCTATGTCTTTTGATTGGGGAGGTCTGGGTTTCTACTTCTGCAGTTATGGTTTTATTCATTTCTCTTTCTAGGTGCCTGGGGATATAGTTGCTCCTTTCTTCTGTCCTTTGAATTGCTTCAAGTATTCTTTGAAGGGTTGGTTTTCCAGGCATGTGTTCTATCATCTTGTTTATGTCATGGAAGATTTTTCTCTCTCCTTCAACTATAATCGACATTTTTACTGGGTATAGTAACCTGGGTTGGCATCTATAGTCCTTTAACACTGGGAATGCTTTGCTCCACGTTCTTCTTGCTTTCATAGTTTGCACTGAGAAGTCAGTTGTAATTCTGATGGGTTTCCCCTTATATGTAACTTGTTTTTCTCTTGTGGCTTTCAGAATTTCGTCTTTGTTTTGGGTGTCTAACATTTTAACTATGATATGGCATGGAGAGTTTCTTTTCTGATCTTGTCTTTTTGGAGTTCTATGTGCTTCTTGTATTTGTATGGGTTTGTCTTTTTTTTTAGTTTGGGGAAATTTTCATCTATTATTCTGTTAAAGATCTGATCCATTCTCTTGGAATTCTTCTCCTTCCTCTATTCCTACGATGGGGAGGTTTGATCTTTTCATAGTGTCCCACAATTCCTGGTTGTTCCAATTTTGTGTATTTTTAAATATTTCATAATCTTTACCTGAGGTTTTTAGTTGTTCTGTGTTATCTTCCAGGTCTGATATTTTTTGTTCTGCTTCCTCCATTCTACTTCTGAGGCTTTTTCCATTCCTTTCCTCTTATTTTATTTTATTTTATTATTTTTTTCATTCCTTTCCTCTTGATTGGATGAGTGTTCTATTTCCTTTTTCATTTCATGTTGTTATTGTTAGTATTTCCACTTCCTTTTGGAGGTTCTCAGTCTCTTCCTGAAGCTTTTTGCTTCACTGGTTGGTTTCCTTTTTTATTTCAACATGGGATCTTTTCAGTGTTTCCACTTCCTTCCAGAGTTTGCCATTTTTCTCCCTCTGGTTCTTTCTGGTGTTTGTCAATCTCTCTCTCTCTCTCTCTCTCTCTCTCTCTCTCTCTCTCTCTTGAGTTTTTCATTCTCTCCTTAGTTCTCTGACTTATTCTTTATATTCCTTGATTTCTTTGAATATGTCTGAAATTGTTCCTGTAAGATGTGTGTCCTGGGCCATCCTCAGGGGGATCCCACTGTAGGAATCTCCCACAGGGTTGGTAGAGCTTGGTGTGGAATTATCCTGCACCTTTCCCATGTTGTCCCTTCTTTGTGTCCCTGGCATGTGGGTTTCTCTTTGCCTGTATTCCATTGCGAATCTGAAATGCCTCTTCACTGTGTTATAGGTTTGCTTTGCTTGCCTCCTTCAGATACTTTTGTTGTTTGTTTGTTTGTTTGTTTGTTTGATTGATTTGTTTTTCTCCTTGACTATGGAGTGTTGACTTGTCTAAGTAAGTTTTAGGCTTTCTATGGAAGTCTATCTCACTCTTCCCTTTCTGTTCTGAAGGTTCTCCAAAGAATCCACTTGGACACTCTCTCAGCAATGCCAGTTGGCGGGGGAGGGTGGGTGTGGGTGTGGGTGTGGGTGTGGTACTCTGTGTTTTAGGTGGTCCTGGGAAATCCCTGATCTTAGCTCTGTGCACTCAAGTCTCACAATGGCAACAGGTCCACCTTTTTTTTTTTTTTAATTTTTTTTTTTTTAATTTTTTTTATTCATTTTATTATTTATGTATGTGTATGAAATGTACTGTCTGCATTGCAAGGTCTGGTGCACACCGTGTCGTGCAATTGCCGCGGGAAGGTCAGAAAGCGGGCCTCGGATTCCCTGGAAACTGGAGTTCTCCTGGAATTGGACGTTTCAGACGGTTCTCAGCCCCCTATGTGGGTGTTGCTGGGATCGAACCCGGGTCCTCTGTAAGAGCGGTTGGCGCTCTTAAACCGCGTAGGCCATCTCTCCAGCCCAGGGTCCACCTTTTATACCAGCTAGCAGGACATCTGCCCCCACGCCACAACAGGACAATAATTTTATTTTATTTTTTATTTTTTTACCTGTATGAATGTACTGTCTGCATGAAGGTTTGTGCACCATTGTCCTGCAAATGCACAGAGGTCAGAAGAGGGTCTCGAATTCCCTGGAACTGGGAGTTCTCCTGGAATTGGGAGTTACGGATGGTTCTCAGCCGCCTGTGGGTGCTGGGAAATCGAACCCAGTCCTCTGCAGAGCAGTCGGCACTCTTAACCACTAGCCATACTCTCCAGCCCCACAAGACATAATTTAATCAAACAATGAGACAATCATCCAACAAGTCAGAGATAGGATGATCCAACAATCTGCCTGGCTTAAGTGCCTGGCTCCCACCTGTGCTTCAGGTGGTTCTGGAAAATCCCCAATCTAAGCTCTGTGCATTCAAGTCTCGACGTTACTAATTCTTTTTTTTTTTTTTTTAATTTTATTTATTATGTATGTGGTATGAATGTACTGTCTGCATGCAAGTTTGTGACCCATTCGTGCAATGCCACGGAGGTAGAAGAGGGCTGTCGGATCCTCCCTGGAACTGGAGTTCTCCTGGAATTGGAGTTTCAGACGGTTCTTAGCTGCCAATGTGGGTGTGGGGATCAACCCGGGCTCTGTAAGAGCGGTTGGTGCTCTTAATCGCTAGGCCATCTCGTCCTCAGCCCTCTATTTTCTTTATTGTATGTATGTTAGTGATGATTTTTTTTTTTTTTGTCTTTCGAGACAGGGTCCCCTGGCCCAGCTGTCCTGGAATCAATTGTAGACCGGGTAGTTTGAACTCATAGATCCGCTGCCTCTGCCTCCCAAGTGCTAAGGATTAAGGCATGTGCACCAGCCTGGCTGTTAGTGAATGATTTAAAATGCAATGAGCTCCTAAGTGTGGTGGTGCATGCCTTGTAATCCCAGGACTCAGGAGGGCAGAACACAGGTGGATCTCTGTGAAAAAAAAAAAAAAAAAAAAAGTACTGAACTAGCCTGTTCAAAGAAAAAATAATAAAAAATGGCAATTGTAACACAAGGAGCACAGGAGAAGGACCTGCTTAGCAGTTAAGAGGGTGGCGAACCATGGAGACCAAGGGAAAAAGAGACTCATACCAGTTGGAAGTTCCAGCATATTCCTGCCCGGGCTCTTTGGTCCGGATTTTGCTTAACCAAGGCTAGAGTTCTTATGATTCTTGAATTATTAATGTAGAACAGCATATTTTCCATCTAAGGTTATCAAGTCCTCTTTTAAAATAGTAGTTAGCCGTGGCTGGTGGCCCACTCCTTTAATCCTAGCACTTGGGAGAGAGGCAGGCGGATTTTGTGAGTTCAAGGCCGCCTGGCCCTACAGAGTGAGTTCCAGGACAAGCAGAGCTACAGGGAGACTGTCCTCAAAAGACAAAGACAAAAAAAAAATAGTCTTGCCCGGGCGTGGGTGGTGATGGCTTTAATTCCCAGCACTGGGGAGGCAGAGGCAGGCGGATCTCTGTGAGTTCAAGGCCAGGCCTGGCCTACAGAGGAGTCCAGGCCAGCTTAGACTAAAGGGAGACCCTTCTCAAAAATACAAAAAAAAAAAAAAAAAAAAAAGGCTGCGGTTTTGTAAAACCATTTCTACTAGGGAATCCATTTGTTTTGTTTGTTTGTTTGTTTTTGTTTTTTTGTATGTGTATGAATGTACTGTCTGTATGTAGGTTTGTGCACCCGTGTCGGGCAATGCCGTGGAGGTCAGAAGAGGGCATCGGATTCCCCTGGAACTGGAGTCAAAGACGATTCTCACCCGCCATGTGGGTGCTGGGGATTGAATACGGGTCCTCTGCAAGAGCAGTCAGCACTCTTAACCGCTAGGCCATCTCTCCAGCCCTGGGAATCCATTTGTGTTTTGAGCTGTCCTATAGAACTTTTTTTTTTTTTTTGGTCTTTTCAAGACAGGGTCTCCCTGTAGCCCCAGCTGTCCTAGAACTCACTCTGTAGACCAGGCTGGCCTTGAACTCACAAAGATCCACCTGCCTCTGCCTCCGAGTGCTAGGATTAAAGGCATGTGCCACCATGCTCGGCTCATAAGGAATTTCTTAGTAACCACATTAGCTGTCTCTGATCTAGTGGGAAAAGCTTCTACCCATCCTGAAATGGAATCTATGAAAACTAACAAATACCAGTAACCAAACCTTGCTGGAGTGACCTCAGTAAAGTCCAATTCCCAGTGCTTGCCAGGGCTGAGTCCTCTCTCACAGATGCCCATAGGTCCTTTTGGATATACTTGGGGACAGATGACACAACAGTGAGTAATTGCTTGATCCTTTTGTCCAGGTGAGGCAGGAAATACCTATGTTTAATCACTTCCTTTTGCTTGGTTGATCCCAAATGGGTGCTTTGGTGAATTGGAGAGAGAAGAGGTGGCTTTAGGGTTTCAGGCAGGATGGGGCACCCATCAGGGAGAATACATCAATCCTCTGTTTTCGTAGCCCCTTGTTGCTGAGCCCATTTTTCCTTTCCACTGGTATATTTAGGATGTTTCAGCAGGTCAGGCTCAGACTGGAGAGTGAGGACCAAAGGTTGAGTTAGCACCAAATAGGCAGTGCCAGTGTCAATCAGGAATCAGCGTTTTGTTCCCCTTTTTTTCCAGCAACCATGGGCTCATGGGAGTACATTAAAATAGAGCCCCAGCCCTGACAGGCTGAGAACCTGTCCTCCTTTGTCCTGTCTACACTGTGGGCAACACTCTTCCATTGCCCCCTTTCTTGCAGCATGCACATTGACCCTTTGCTAGTCTAGTCGTGTCCGATTCAGTCACCTGGGGTGCCTCCAACCTCTGTCCTCCTCATCTCTAAACTTGGCCACCATTATCCTTGCAGATCTCTCGTTGCTGTCCTTGTCCCTGTTGTCCCTGTCCTCCATTTCCTCAGTATCCCTATTGTTGAAGGTTTTCTGAACTATTCCCTGTATCCAGAACTTGGTCATTCCTGCAAACCCTTCCAGCTTCTGTAATGTGCTCTGAATACCCAGGGCTGACTAGATTACAGAGGCAGTGTCGACAGCCCACTGGCTTTCTGGGGAATCCCAGTCAGTTGGGGTGTATTTCCAGTAAGCATTCTGGAGCCACTCCAGAAGCCCAGCTGGGAGCTCCTGAGTTCAGGCCAGCCAAGGCTGTGTAGTGAGACCCTGTCTCAAAGTTGTAAAAAGAAAAAACTATTTGTCATAAATGCTCTAAAAGTTTGTGGTTTGGGTTGGGTTTAAGATCAAAGTCCTGGGGCTAGAGAGATGGCTCAGCGGTTAGAAGCACCAACTGGACTGGTCTTGCAGAGGACCCGGGTTTGATCCCCAGCACCCACATGGCGGCTGAGAACCGTCTTTAACTTGAGTTCCAGGGGAATCTGAAACCCTCTTCTGACCTCCGCAGCATTGCACGACAGGGGCGCACAAACCTACATGCAGACAGTATACTCATACACATAAAAAAATAAAAATCAAAGTCCCAAAGAGTTCTCTTAAGGACCTTTTAGGAAAGGACTTGATTATGTGGACACACAGAGCAGAGTTTGTTTTGTTTGTTTGTTTGTTTGGTTGGTTTTGTTTTGTTTTTTTTCTTCAAGTACACAGTTTCATTTCATGTTTCCTTCCTTAAAAAGCCTGGGAAGCACCGAGACCAGGTTTAAATACACAGAGAAGGTCCTGTTGTAAGCTGCAGGAGTTTTTTTTTTTTTTAAATATTATTAATTTCTGGCTTAAAAAACAAAAAAAAGCCAAGAATATAGAAATTGCCTTTTTTTGTTCATTTAAACTGTTTAAAGTTCATTGTTGTGTATGTATGTATGTATATGATGGCAAGGTGCCACAGTGGAGTGTGGAGGTCACAGGACTCATTTCTCTCCATGGGCTCTGGGCATTAAACTCAAATCATTAGGCTTGCACAGCAAGCATCTTTTCCCTCTGGTTCATTTCCCAGCCTTGTTTGGTTTGGGGAGACAAGATCTTGTTCCATAGTACAGGGTAACCTCAAGTCATCCACCCTCCTCCCTCAACCTCTGGAATGCTGAGATTGCAGACATAGGCCATTATAACCAGCTAAAATTTACCTCCTTTTCTTTTCTTTATATTTTTTTTTTTTTTTTTTTTTGTCTTTTTGAGACAGGGTCTCCCTTTAGTCCCAGCTGGCCTGGAGCTCACTATCTAGACCAGGCTGGCCTTGAACTCACAGAGATGCACCTGCCTCTGCCTCTGCCTCCCAAGTGCTGGGATTAAAGATGTGCACCACCACGCCCAGCTAAAATTGACTCGTTTTCATTACTCTGAAGTTTGGGGTTATGTGTGAGTACAATCTCTTCATTAGGAGTGTGTAGTTAATAATAAATTCCTGATAAATAAATAAGCCTCTTAGGCAGTTTTCACATTCTAGATCTTTGATTCTGATCCATCAAAAAAATCAATAATGGGGAATAAGATAGATGGCTCAGTGGTTAGCTGGGTCTGCTCTTGCAGAGGATCCGAGTCAATTCCCAGCATTCATGTTAGGTAGCTCACAACTGCCTGTAACTAGAGGATCCCTGGTCTCTATTGGAGCTCTACTCATGTACACAAACACACAGAGACACATAATTTTTTTTATTATTTTTTAATGTGTATGAGTGTACTATCTGCATGTAGGTAGGTGCACCTGTGTCATGCAATGCTACGTCAGGGAGGGTATTGGATTCCCCTGGAACTGGAGTTAAAGACGGTTCTTAGACACCATGTGGGTGGTAGGCATCGAACCCGGGTTCTCTGCAAGAGCACTCAGTGCTCATAAGTGCTAAGCCATCTCTCCAGCCCCAACACACATAATTAAAATAAAAATAATTTTTTTTTTTTTTCTTTTTGAGACAGGGTCTCCCTATAGCCCCAGCTGGCCTAGAACTCTCTAGGTAGACCAGGTTGGCCTGGAACTCACAGAGATCCACCTGCCTCTGCCCCCTGAGTGCCGGGATTAAAAGTGTGTACTAGCTGGGCGTGGTGGCGCATGCCTTTAGTCCTAGCACTTGGGAGGCAGAGGCAGGCGGATCTTTGTGAGTTCAAGGCCAGCCTGGTCCACAGAGTGAGTTCCAGGACAGCTGGGGCTGCAGGGAGACCCTGTCTCGAAAAGACAAAAAAAAAATTAAAAATAAATAAAAAAATAAAATAAAAGTGTGTACCACCACGCCTGGCGTAAAGACAGTTCTTAGCTTTCTTGTGGGTGCTGAGAATTGAACCTGGGTCCTCTGCAAGAGCAATGGGCACTCTTAACTGCTGAGCCATCTTTCCCGCCCCAATAAAAATAATCTTTGGCTGGGAGTGGTGGGGCACACCATTAATCCTAGCACTTGGGAGGCAGAAGCAGGTGGATCTTTGTGAGTTCAAGGCCAGCCTGGTCTACAGAGTTCCAGGACAGCTGGGGCTACAGGGAGACCCTGTCTTGAAAGGACAAAAAAAAAAGAATAACAATAATAATCTTTATTTTTTTTATTTATTTCTGTATGTGTATGAATGTACTGTCTGCATGCAAGTCTGTGCACTCGTGTCGTGCAATGCCGCGGAGGTCAGAAGAGGGTATCGGATTCCCCTGGAACTGAAGTTCTCCTGGAATTGGAGTTTCAGACGGTTCTCAGTCGCCATGTGGGTGCTGGGGATTGAACCCGGGTCCTCTGTAAGAGGGGTCAGCGCTCTTAACCGCTAGGCCATCTCTCCAGCCCAACAATAATAATCTTTAAAAAGATCAATAACTGGGGCTGGAGAGATAGCCTAGCGGTCAAGAGCACCGATTGCTCTTGCAGAGCACCCGGGTTCGATCCCCAGCACCCACATGGCGGCTGAGAACTGTCTATAACTCCAATTCCAGGAGAACTCCAGTTCCAGGGGAATCCGAGACCCTCTTCTGACCTCCGCGGCATTGCACGACACAGGTGCACAAACCTGCATGCAGACAGTACATTCATACACATACAAAAAATAAATAAAATTTAAAAAAAAAAGATCAATAACTGGGCTGGAGAGATGGCCTAGCGGTTAAGAGCACCGACTGCTTTTACAGAGGACCCGGGTTCGATCCCCAGCACCCACATGGCGGCCAAGAACCGTCTGAAACTCCAATTCCAGGGGAATCCAACACCCTCTTCTGACCTCTGCGGCATTACACGACACAGGTGCACAGACTTGCATGCAGACAGTACATTCATACACATACATAAATAAATAAAATTAATAAAATAAAAAAAGATCAATAACTTAGTTCTGGTCTCACCTCAGTAAGCAGTTTCCCTTATATGCTTTGATTATTCAGCAGACGGTGGCACTGCTGTTCTAGAAAAAGACTTACAGTGGCAGTCCTGCAGCCCCTCACTGCAGGGAGGGGGCACCAGGTGGCTCAAGTGTTTCCTCCGTCCCTTGGCACATGAGCGTCCCTCGGTGCCACTCTCTGTCCATGTTTTGCCTTCATTGCACTGGAACATTTTCCTTTGTTTATTTTTTTTCTCGGCTCCTGCAGTCCCTGTGGATAGAGGTATTCCATGTACTGTCCCTGACACACCCTTCCTTTGAAAACAAAACACTGGGATAGATGACCTGGACAAGAAGGATGGAGCAGCCTGCTGCCAGCTGCCTGGGAGGGGCTGAGATTGCTAGCTCCCTGAGGTCTTCAGTACAGGTTCTGTTCTAAAAAGAATCCTGGCTCAAGGAGGCAGCATCTGTAAAAACAAAATACTGTCTCTTGGTCATGCAGCTGACACTCGGTAAGGGGAAATTGTTCTGGCATTTTTGAAAAGGTGTGTATGATCCCCTTAAATCAAAACAAAACATTCTTAAGATTCTTAGAGCCCAAGCTGGACACAGTGGCTCACTCTGGAAGCTGAATCAGGAGACTCATAAAGATGAGGTCAGACTGACTGCCCAACCCCAATTCCAAGCCAGCCTGGTCTGCATAGTGAGACCCTGTCTTTTCTGTGTGTGTGTGGCTCACTCTTTTAATCTCAGAACTCAGGAGGCAGAGGCAGAGGCAGATGGATCTCTGTGAAATTGAGGCCAGCCTGGTCTACATAGCACATTGTTTTTTTTTTCTCATTCTTTTGATTTTGTATTTCTCTAAAATATGCATACATACCCTCCACCCATATACCAAAATTCCAAAGTCTAAAAATAAATGGTAGGTTAATTTCAGAACCTGGGGATTCACAATATAAGAGCACAGCACAGCACGTTCTAGGCCAGCTGAGGCTACAGGGAGACCCTATCTCAAAGAAACCAAGAAACAAAAACCCTAAAACAACAACAAAAGAAAAGAAAAAAAAAAAACTTCTAAGTCCAGGGTATTTTACTATGTGCTATGTCCTCATTAACACCGTCTCCATCGCCCCCACAACTGCTACCTCTGTCATCCCTACTATGACCAATATCCCTGTCACCAATACCTCTTCCATTGCTACCACCATTCTCATGTCGCCTTATTATCATTGTCTCAATTGATGTTTTTTGAGATTCGGTCTCTCTCTAGCCCCAGCTAGCCTTGAACTTGCTATGTAGACCAGGCTGGCCTCAGTCTCACAGAGATCCACCTGCCCCTGCCTTCCGAGTGTTGGGATTAAAAGTGTGCACCACCTACACTCAGCCTTATTAAGCTTTTTAAAGATTTGGTGGGGGTGGGGGTGGGGGTGGGGGGGAGTCTTTTTGAGACAGTCTCCCTTTTAGTCCCAGCTGGCCTGGAGCTCACTATGCAGACCAGGCTGCCCTTGAACTCAGAGATCTGCCTTCCTCTGCCTCTGAGTGCTGGGATTAAAGGCATGCACCATCACACCAGCCTAAGATGGTTCTTAGCTGCCTTGTGGGTGCTAGGAATCAAACCCAGGTCCTCTACAAGAGCAGTCAATGCTCTTAACCACTGAGCCATCTCTCTAGCCTCCAAATTTATTTATTTTTAAATTTTATTTATTTTTTCTGTGTATGAATGCACTGTCTGCATGTAGGTTTGTGCACCTGTGTCGTGCAATGCCGGATTCCCCTGGAACTGGAGTTCTCCTGGAATTGGAGTTATGGATGGTTCTCAGCCGCCATGTGGGTGCTGGGGATTGAACCTGGGTCCTCTGCAAGAGCACTCGGTGCTCTTAACTGCTAGGCCATCTCTCCAGCCCAAATTTATTATTTTAATTGTGTGTTTGTATGTGCAGTCGCCATGGAGGCTAGAAGAGGGTGTTGGATCCCCTGGCTCTGGAGTTACAGGCAGTTGTGAGTTGCCTGACATTGGTGCTGGGAATCCACTCACATCCTCTGCAAGAATAATACACACCCTTAGCTGCTGAGCCATCTCTCTTACTCCTCATTACAGATCTTTTGATATATCAGAAGCTAAGATCTAGAAAGTGAAAACTGCCTAAGTTGCATGTGGGCAGCACCACAGGCCAAAATTGTGAGTTCTTTTAGTTGACCATGTTAAGTAGAGACCAGGATATGTCCTAGCTTTTACAGGGTTTCTGCAGAGCAAAAGGTTTTCCTGATTTGGCCTCTGGGTAACTTACAAGTTTGAAAAGATAATGGCTTTTCATGAACAGATAATATTGAAGGGTATGTTTAGGTTTTGTCTTTTTGAGGCAGGGTCTCCCTATAGCCCCAGCTGGCCTTGAACTCATCTTGTAGACCAGGCTGGCCTTGAACTCACAGGATGCCTCTGGGATTAAAGGTATGCACCACCACAATTGGCAAGAATTAGTTTTTACAGGAGAGAAAAGTTTATCTCTTGGACCTTAAATTTGAACCTGTTTTTCTTTGACTTGGACGAAGTTGTGTGACAGGTTATTTTGGTGGATATTTTCTCAAAGTTTTGTTTTTATATTGTGGGTTTTTTTTGTTTTTTTTTGTTTTTTTTTGTTTTTGTCTTTTCAAAATAGGGTCTTCCTGTAGCCCCAGCTGGCCTAGAACTCACTCTGTAGACCAGGCTGGCCTTGAACTCACAAAGATCCGCCTGCCTCTGCCTCCCGAGTGCTAGGATTAAAGGCGTGCGCCACCACACCCGGCTTTATAATGTGTATTTTTATTGTCAAATTATAGCAGGATTACATAATTTGATTCTAGAACTGATGTACTGCCAGCTGCACCAAGAAAGCAGCCGAGATTGCAGTGTGTGCCTGCGGGTATGTGTGCCTGGTGTGTGGATCTGAGCCTCAGGCATCGCCCTCTGCCACTCTCCACCTTATATTTTGAGCCAGAGTCTCTCACTGATCCTGACTGAAGCTTGCCGGTCCAGCTAGGCTGGCAGACTGATAAGCTTCCAGGATCTGCCTGTCTCACCCCAACAGTAGGGTCAGGTCAGCACTAGTACTTGTAGCCAGCCATACCCAAATTTTGCATGAATGCTGTGCATTAGAACCTGGGTCATCTTGCTTTCACAGCAAGCATTCCTACCCACTGAGCCATCTCTTCAGCCCTCAAGTTACATGTTTGGTAAAAGAAAAAGCCACCTAATCCCATGACAGAAACAGTCGGCCATTTTCTTCCCTGTCTTTCTCTTGTTCCTCTATTGTAGCGTATACATTTCACCTTGAACTTTGTTTCTGTCTTCAGTATTGCTACTGATGTAACAGTAATATAACACCAATGAAAATTGTGTGCTAGTTGATCATGATGACTCAAGTCTATAATCCCAGCACTCAAGAGGCTGAGGCAGGAGGATTTCCATAAATAAGAGACCAGGGGCCAGGCGTGGTGGTGCACACATTTATTTTATTTATTTTATTTTTATTTTATTTTATTTTATTTTGGTCTTTTCAAGACAAATGGTGGTACAGACCTTTAATCCCAGTACTTAGGGGCAGAGGTAGGCAGATCTCTGAGTTCAAGGCCAGCCTGGTCTACATAGTGAGTTCTAGGCCTGCTGGGGCTACAAGGAAACCCTGTCTCAAAAAAAGACAAAAATAATAAGTAAAAAAAGAGACCAGCTTGGACTAGATAATGTGAGACCCTGTCTTCAAAAGAGGAAAAGAGAAAATAAAATTAGTTAAGACCCACCAGCATTTGTTGTAGCAGTGACACCAACATTAGCCCTTCCAGAACCCTGCTTCCTTGGTGGTCATGTTCCTTGCTGTATGTACTAGCCCCAGAGTTAGTACATTACACTAGCCAGTCTGAATGCTTTTAGAGTTGTCATTGAGTAAACTACTGTTCATAGAGTTTCTGTCAGGGAGACTCCCAGGACAGGGAGCCTGCCACATTCCTTACATGGATCAGAAGAAATTACACCTTTTTAGAGTCTGCCTCTCTTTGAAGCTCACATGGTTGTTTGCCCACAGACTGAGGAGAATCTAAGTAGGGTTCAGAATCTGATGGCTTTTCTTCATGAGTCTTCAGGAAATCTCCAGGTTAAGGACACCACTGTTTGTTGATTGAGTCTTCAGGACCAGCCCTTCCGTTCAGGTCCACTCAGACATTACTCACTGGGGCATGTAGACTGGGGTGCCTCATCCCCGTAGCTGGAAGGTAATCTGGCTTTCTCTTAAGCTCAGGGTAGTCTGTCCTCCACTGCACTGCCTGTCGAGTGTCCTTCCTGGAGAGAGCTTTTCATGTTTGCTCTTGTTTTGAATTTTATTCCATTTTAATTTTATGTGCATATTGGGGGGGCGCACACAGGTGCTACAATCGTGTGGAGATCACAGGACAACTTGTAAGCATCAGTTCCCTGCTTCCATTGTGTGGATCCTTGGCAGGAATAACCTTTACCCACTGAGCCGTCTCCCTGGCCTTCCTGTTCGCTCTTTGACATTGGCTTACCTAATCAGTGGTTTAACTAACAGCCTCACAGAAACCGATACTATTTTTTAGCTTTTCGTTTTCCAGAGAGGACGTAAGAAGTTGGGAAGCCATATTAGTTAGAGTCCAAATGCGGGGTTGAAGTGCAGCACTGCTGTTTATTAGCCAAGCTTCTCCCTTGTACTTTACCTTGGGTCACCACTCATTAGCAAAATGGAATTCATATCATGTGCCTCGTAATGCTACTGTGAGACAGACAGTGAATGTTGACGTGTAGTGAACTTGCTGTTTAAGCTGTGAGAAGAAAGCTGTGAGAGGGAATGTATGCTTGGTGCCTCCATCTTGGGTTTTATTGTCCCATCTGCCCCGTGTTCTATCACCTATACCCCATGATCCTTTGAGTGCTTACTAGAGAACAAGCATACTCACCTAGGACCAGAGAAGGAAGTGGCCCTCGATTAGTGCTGTTTTGAGTTATCTGTTCTTCTCATCAGAAAATGTAGTATGACTTTTGAACTATTGAAATTGTAAAACCCTACCTGGCATCCACACCTCTCTGACCTCAGCATGGTGAATGACTTTTAGGTCTGCCATCAGTAACTCGAAAAATTCAGAGACCTGGGATCTCCAGAAGCTTGTAGAGAGGACATGCTTAGGAGAGATTACCCCAGGCTGAAGCCTAGGGGTCTGCCTGGTAATGACTAGATTGAGCAGCAGAAAGAACAAGAGATGGGGCGAGTTGTGCAAGTCTTTGTCCTGTCATCCCAGGTATCCAGGTCAGATGCTTTGTCCTGCTTCTTTCAATGAAGCCCTGACCAGCTCTGAACCTCAACACTGCCCAGAGAGGCACGGCGATGGCTGGGAGCTATGTTTTTTTTTGTTTTGTTTTGTTTTGTCTTTTCTTTTTTTTTTTGGTCTTTTCGAGACAGGGTCTCCCTGTAGCCCCAGCTGTCCTGGAACTCACTTTGTAGACCAGGCTGGCCTTGAACTCACAAAGATCCGCCTGCCTCTGCCTCCCAAGTGCTAGGATTAAAGGCGTGCGCCACCACGCCCGGCTTTTTTTTTTTTTTTTTTTTGTCTTTTCGAGACAGCGTCTCCCTGTAGCCCCAGCTGTCCTGGAACTCACTCTGTAGATCAAGCTCTTGAACTCACAGAGATCCACCTGCCTATGAACTGTCTTGACTGTGCTTGCTCTGAGTATACTAAGGCTGAGACTCCCAGAAGTCCACCCCTCTCTGTTGCTCTCAGGCAGGAAGCAGCAAGCATGCCTTCCCCCCCCCCACCCCCCCCCCCCCCCCCCCCCTCCCCCCCCCCCCCCCCCCCCCCCCCCCACCCCCCCCCCCCCCCCCCCCGCGCCCCCATCAGCCATGCAAGCCCCAACATACCTTCTTCCCTTCAGGGCCAAACAAATGCCTTGAATTGCTAACTGAGGTGTGGCTGGGCCTCTCCTTCCCAGCTGGGACTCATCTTTTTGAAATTATATGATGCAGAAAACTGCCTGTCTTCAGCGATCTGGCACTTTCTACCTCTGTTCTGTTTTATAACCATGTCCCTTGAAGTGTGGCTGACTATATGATTTCTGAGTTTGTGAGGATTTTGCTAATTTTTAGTATTAACTTTTGAGTTAGGTACATTTTTCCGCAAACGTACCTTAAGATACGAAGATTCCTTCCGAAGACCACAAGAATGAATTCTCTCCACTGCCAGTAGGTAGCTGGTGATCAGTTCGCATTTTCCCTCTTGTCTTCTTGTCTTTTGACTCCCTGGAGTATATTTGTCTCATTAATTTTTTTTTTTTTTATCTTTTTGAGACAGGGTCTCCCTTTAGTCCCAGCTGGCCTAGAGCCCACTATGTAGACCAGGCTGGCCTTGAACTCACAGAGATCTGCCTGCCTCTGCCTCCCGAGTGCTGGGATTAAAGGCATGTGCCACCACACCTGGCTTAAGACATTTCCTAGCCACCATGTGGGTGCTGGGAATCAAACCCCAGTCCTCTGTAAGAGTAGTCAGTGCTCTTAGCCACTGAGCCATCTCTCCAGCCCCCTTGTCTCATTAATCTTAACATCTCAGCTGGCACTTACCTGGGGTCGGACTTTGTGGCTATGTCGAACTGTCTGGGCCTTGATTCTCCTCAGTCGGCAACCGTGCCCTATGTTCTTAATGGCCTTGAAGGAAAAGGAGTGTAGCCTAGCTCTACCCCCAAGGACTTAGCTTGGATCTTTGGTGTAAGGTAGCCTCTGAACCCGGACACAGACTACCCTGACACTGCAGGGGCCAGAAGGAGAGGAATGAAATGGGCTCCTCTAATCACCCTCCACAGCTTTCAGGAAACTGTCAAGTGCCTTCAGTTGAGGGTAGATGATGCTTAGACTATTTGGATAACAAAACTCTCCCCCCGGAAATGGTGCTTGGGCAGACTTTTGCGTTCACATTCAAGTCTGGGTTGTTTCAACATGTTTTATGTGGCAAAATATATACTGCCATGCTGAGCCATACCAGCTCTGTTTTAATCAGATTTTGTTGGTAGAAAAATAAGCCATTTCCTTCCCCCCCCCCCCTTCAGGCTATAAGGCCAAGCTGGAGCTGTCTTGATTTGTTTTGGCAGACTCCTGCTTAACCCTTCCTGTAGAAACCTCCTCTGGCTCTGGTCGGCGAGCTGTACCTTCCTGTCTGAGCTGTCTGGGAGAGAAGGCAACTCCATTGCATCCACAGTGGCACCACCAGCTTCCGCCCATTTTTCTGATAAGTGCAGTGTTTCCATCCCTGGATGGGCAGTGTGCCTGTGGAGGGCTGGCTCCTGGCCCACAGGATACAACTGAAGGAAATGGACTGGTGATGACTTTTCTCCAGAGCACGACTCTGAGGGGGTCGGCATCTGGACCACAGGTGCCTGTCCCCACACAGCACAGAGCTCTCTGTGGAACCAACCATGGCTCTGTCAAACCAGCACAGTTCTCTTTGGGAGTTTGGAGAAATTTTGACAGACTCCAGAGTTGCTGATTTCCTGGTGACTCACATCCATCATCATAAACCTTGTTTGGGGCGTGGAGCTTTTGGTTTTAGGTGTTTTAGGGGGAGGGGAAGGGTTGAGACAAGGTCTCTTCCAGCCCAGGTTGGCCTCAGACCTGTGGTCCTCTGGTTTCCACCTTCCAAGTGCTGTGATTACAGGCATGCACCACCATGCCTGACAGCAAACCTTGTTTGGGCTGTCGTTTTGGCGAGGGCTTCCCGGGGTGGCGTACCAGTCTGAAGCTGCATTTGGTCTGATGGCCCACCTTCCTGGGCCATTGTGAAAATTAAAAAAGCTCATTGATTAAGGGCTTAACTGAACCTAAAATTGTTGCCTTGGATTCTTTTTTTTTTTTTTTTTTTTTTTTTTTTTTTTTTTTTTTTCCGGTCTTTCGAGACAGGGTCTCCCTATACCCACTGTCCTGAACTCTCTCTGTAGACCAGATTGGCCTTGAACTCACAGAGATCCGCCTGCCTCTGCCTCCCAAGTGCTAGGATTAAAGGCGTGCGCCACCACGCCCAGCTGGATAACTTTCTTTATTCTATCTTCAGTGTATAGCCCATTGTCTGCGACATAACAAATGTGACATAATAAGTAATTGTCCTTTATCTTGTAGATTTGTTCTTTCTTGGTTTCAAGGCAGGATCTTGCTGTTACCCACACTGTCCTTACTCTTGGGCTTCAGGGATCAGCTTCCTAGCATAGCTGGGACCACTGCGAAGTGCCACCACAACCAGCTTCATTGTGTCATCATGTATCCCTGCCCCGCTTCCCCGGTGTCTCAGGATTTAGACCCAGTGGAAAGAAGGAGGCTGTAGGGTATAGTGGTACATGCCTGTTGCGCCAACACTCCTGAGAGACAGGAGGCTCTGCAGGTTCTGGGCCAGACAAGCAAGACCCTGTCTCAGATGGGAAGAAAAGGATGCAGAAAAAGGCACAATTGGAGTTGAAAATTATTTTTCAGGCTGGGCATGGTGAAAATTATTTTTCAGGGCCTTTAATCCTAGTGCTCGTGAGGCAGAGGCAGGTGGATCTCTGTAAATTCAAGGCGGCCTGGTCTACTTAGTTCCAGGCCAGATGGGACTAAACGGCAGACCTTGTTTCAAAAATCATTATATATATATATATATATATATATATATATATATTTTTTTTTTTTTTTTCAGCTTTGGTGCCTCTCCCTTCTGCCAGTTCAATGTCAGCCATTATTGCAAGTCTGGCCCCTGCTAGCTGCTCTTCTGCTCTTTCTGGTGTTTTTAGTGAGGCCATACATTGAAATAGCTAAAGTTGAGCTTGGAGCCAGGGTTTACTACATGGCAGCTGAAGGTAGCCAGGAATCCTGCACCACACTGAAGAAAACAGTGGGGAGTGTCTATTGTGTGTCGATCAGAACACTTGCTAGGGCCAGGCAGTTTGTACAGAGTGGTGCCCTCGCTGGCCAGGTAGGCAGGATAGAGCAAACCATCAGACTGAGTCTGGGGTTCACACAGGGCTTACTCTCTAGATGAGGGAGAGCAGGTGGCTATAGAAAGGGGAGGGGGAGGCTGGGCGTGGTGGCGCACGCCTTTAATCCTAGCACTCGGGAGGCAGAGGCAGGCGGATCTTTGTGAGTTCAAGGCCATCCTGGTCTACTGAGTGAGTTCCAGGACAGCTGGGAGCAGATCCTGTCTCAAAAGGAAAGGAGGGAGGTAGAGACAGAGAAAAGAAGGAAGGTGGGGGGAGGGCTAAAACAGTTGGTAGGGACTGTGGGCCATAGTGAAGGCTTTTTGGAGGAAGGGATTTCGGGGTTGGGGATCTTGGTCTGGTCTGGATAATCCACATCGGACTTGAACTCACAGCATCTTCTACTTCAGCCTCCTGAGTATTACAGATGTGAGTCACCAGACCTGGCTTTAAGGATTTTTTTTTTTCCTGGTCTTTTAGAAAGAGTCTCCCTGTAGCCCCAGCCGCCCTGGAACTCGCAGAGATCGACCTGCCTCTGCCTCCCGAGTATTGGGATCAAAGGCACTTACCACCACACCTGACTAAGAATTTATTTTCTTAAATAAATTCTGTTCATTAAGTGAGGTAGCATCAGAACTTTATAGCCACATGGACTGCCGTAGGGCAGACAGTGCCGGCTGACCGCACTGCTTTACCAGTCTGCCTCCCCAGCTGCCGGTTCACATTCTGCTGAGAGGAAAGGCTGAGAAGGAAGGTGTGTGACTGACAGAATCCAGGTATCGGGCTACCTGTGCTGGGACACAAGATCGTTACTGGAGCTCTGTGTGTGCCTTATCATGGCTGTAAATTCTTTCCATCAGGACCTGTTACTTTTCTGATAAATAAATCCTCTCAGCTCAAATGAGGGATGCTCCGGCTTGGTGCGTCCATATTGTCTTTCTTCCTCTCTTCCAGGCAGCTCCGCTGGTGGCATGGTTTTTGTATCCTCCACATGGGAGCCAATTCTAGGTTCTGTGATTCCCGGGGCTGGCAAGGCCCCACCACTGAGATACCATGTAGCCGGTGCGTTTCTTACAAGTCTCTAATTAAATCGTAATTACTGAAGGGGAAAAAAAAAAAAATGGGAGAACAGTGATGTTCTCCAGGCTACTGCAGCCACCTCATGCTGTAGCTGTTGAGAGAGTCTCAAGGGAAGGCTGGGGAGAAGGAAGAGGAGACTAAAACAGGAGAGGAGTCCTTGTCTCAGAGGTCTCTCCCCTCCCCGCTCTTGGGGACTGGGTCTCCCTCTTCCTGCCTGGCCTCCAACTCCTGGGTGTGCACTGCCACACCTGGCTCTGTTTTGTTTCTGAGTCAGGGTATGGATACATAGCCTAGGCTAACCTAAAATTTGAGATCCACCTGCCTCCTGGGTGCTGGGATTACAAGCCTGTGCCTCTGTGGCTAGTTGGAGTCTGATTTTGTGGAGCTTAGCATATGAGCCCTAGTCACTCTTTCCTCCTTTCCTACCTTCTGATTAGCTTCCATTGGAAAGCAGTGGATTTAGATTTATTTAGTACTTTCCTTGTGTCTTAATTGGATTTGAATGAGGGGACTCACTGAAGAGGGGACTTAAAAGCTACTCTCCGGGCTGGAGAGATGGCCTAGCGGTTAAGAGCGCCGACCGCTCTTACAGAGGACCCGGGTTCGATCCCCAGCACCCACATGGTGGCCGAGAACCGTCTGAAACTCCAATTCCAGGAAAACTCCAATTCCAGGAGAACTCCAGTTCCAGGGGAATCCGAGACCCTCTTCTGACCTCCGCAGCATTGCACGACACGGGTGCACAGACCTGCATGCAGACAGTACATTCATACAGATACAGAAATTAAAAAAAAAAAAAACAACAAAAAAAAAAAACAAACTACTCTCCTTTCCTCAAGTGATGCTATTTTCATTTTCCTCCTAGGTGTGAGAGTCTCTCAGTCTTGGGGCTTTCTTGTGTAGGCTGCTATAGAAGTGTCTGGTAAATAGATCTCCAGTCTGAGTTAATTACTTTGACTAACTGGAAATCAGAGACAGGGATCTATACAAGTCCAGGCAGTTGTCCCTTGGGCGTTTGGAAACACTGCGTTAGGGGAAGGAAAGAGTAGCAGTGGTTGCTCTTCATCTTGTCCTCACAGTGCTCCTCTGTCCTCTTTGGGGGGTGAGGGGTCTCCTTCCTAGAGCAGGTTTGGAGGCACCAATTCTTCCCCTACTTGTTTTATGGTGTGAACCTGTCTTCCATCTCTTTAACAGTCGCTCCAGTATTTTCACATGTGTTTCCTGATGCTGTGGCTAGCTTTAGCTTAGCTCTGGTAGGTGCTGGGTTTAGTTCCATACAGAATTCCTAGTGTCTAGCAAGACTGGTAGGAGGCTGTCTGTCTCTCTGGACCTTTTTTTTTTTTTTTTAAAGTGTTTCTCCTACATGAATGTATATGTACCACATGTATGCAGTGCCTGCAGAGGTCAAAAGAGAGGATCAGAACTCTTGAAAGTGGAGTTAGAGCTGGTTGTGAGCTACCATGTGGGTGTTGCAGGCAAACGCAGGTCCTCTGCAAGAGCAGCCAGTGCTCTTAACCACTGAGCCATCTCTCCAACCCTGTGATCCAAATCTCCTCCCAGTTCTGCCCACCCTGTCACTGGGGGACAAGTCTCTTAAGGACATTATACTGTACTAGAAGAGTTGCTGCTTTTGTTACATTAAACTTATGTCAATGCATAATTGGCTATAAACGGCTCTGAAAACCATCTTTGACATTGGAGTGGTTGAGGAGAAGGGTAGGTGTTTGCTTGCATGCATGTCTCTGCAGTGCTGTAGATCAAACTCAGGATCTTGTACATACTATCCAGGTAATCTACCTATACCCTGAAAAGATCCCTTGGTGTGTTTGTCCCCATCTTCAGTGTCCTCCCTTCCCATTGAGCTTTCCTGGATGCCGCTGAAGTCTGGATCTGTCCGTGAAAGAACAAGTAATCCTGTCGCTCTGGGCTTCTCACTTGCACACTCAAGGGAAGTGTCCAAATGAGGCTGTTTTGGCAGAGTGTGCCCCTTAGGAACTGAACTCGAGCAGTCTCTGGGGCAGCCCAGTGTAGGGGTACAGACCTTTGGGGGTTACCAGGTGCATACTCTGCTTATTGTTCTCGGCAGAACTGCCTTCCAAAACATGATTCTCACTGTTGGATTCTCTAGGGGACTAGTGCAGGGGGAGGTGACATGTCTGGTGACCAACTTCCTGTTTTCCAAGATAGACACTAGATCTACCATCACAACTCTCTTATTTCTTCCCATAAAAGAAGGTTAATAGAAGCTGGGCTTTAGGAAGGAGAGAGTTTGGCCATCTCAAAGCTCATATGGCCAGCCAATGGCAGGGGGAGGTAGCACAGCCCAGCTGATGTTTTCCCACAGTCGGCACCTGGAAAGCTGTCTCCCAGAGGGAAACTGTAAGAAAATTTTACAGTCCCACGCTTAGTTACTGAAATGTTCCCTAACATTGATTTTTCCAGAGGAGAAAGGAATTCTTGTTGGTCCCCTGAGAGATTGGCACCATATATAGCAGTTGATTTATGACTTCAACCTGAACTTGATGTGGCAGGCCTCCAGGCCCACCTCCCAGCCTTTCTCTGCTCCAGCCCAGTCTGAGCCTCCTCTTTGCCCACCTGATTGGCAGGGGGTGAGTGACTAAGAGAGTCAGGTTGCTAAGCAGCCTGGCTTCAGCATTGTACCCTTGTAGTTTGAATGAATAGCTGCAGTGTTCAGAAAAGAGGGGAGTTTAGGCCTGTCTGAGGATCAGGCGGGACTCTGGGGGAAGGGGGTCTGGTCCTGGCACAGACCCATACGCAGCTTGGGAGGGAATTGGAAACCCTCCACACACCTTCCCTTCCGAGGCTGATTTGGTAGAGCATGACTTGGTGCTGGGGGAGTCTAGCTCTGTGCCTGTTTTCTTTTTTTTTATTAATTTTATTTATTTCTGTTTGTGTATGAATCTACTGTCTGCATGCAAGTCTGTGCACCCATGTCGTGCAATGCTGCGGAGGTCACAAGAGGGTCTCGGATTTCCCTGGGACTGGAATTCTCCTGGAATTGGAGTTTCAGACGGCTCTCGGCCGCCATGTGGGTGCTGGGGATCGAACCCGGGTCCTCTGTAAGAGCGGTCGGCGCTCTTAACCGCTAGGCCATCTCTCCAGCCCCTCTGTGCCTGTTTTCATGTGAAGATCTTACAGTTGTTGCTGTCTCATCTCCTCCCTCACCAAGGAGAGGGAAAGGAAATGAGATCTGACACTTTGATCATCGTTCTCTGTGGTACTTGAGCTCTGACACCTTTCTGTGGACTCAGCTTGGCCATTTTGATCATCATTCTCTGTGGTACTTGAGATCCCTGATCTTCCTGAGTTCCGGGAAAGCATGTGTTCTTGTCATTTTACATTTGGGACCATAGACACCAGGGAAGGCCTTCCTCCCTGCTGTGCCAGAAGCTTGTAACCTAGGGCCTAAGCCTGTTGCCTTCTCTGCCTTGGTTTGATTGGGGGAGACAGAGAAATAAGACTTTGATAGAAAACCTTTCTGCCTGGGTTTCTGCAAAGGAGTTGAAGTAATGTTACATTAAGTATTAGAAAAGGCCTTTCTTTGGAGAAAATAGAGCCAACATGAAAAGAGCTGAGGGCCTGTGAGAGCCAGAGAGGCCACGACAGGCTTGGAACTTTTCTGGCCTTCATTTACTCACTTTAAAAGGTTTTTTCTTTGAGTTGCTCCTTAATCCTCATGATAAAGTCTGCCTTGGTATGTTTGGTTTTTTTAAAGTAAAAAGAAAATTCTCACAGGAGCAGCCAGTCTTGGGAGTTAGATGTATTGGGGGAGGGGGGGTCCCCTTGAAGCAGTCCCTATTGATTTGTTTGGAAAAGCTTTCCTGGCCCAGGAGGACCCAAAGCAGGGCACAGCTCACACTGGTGGTAGGGGCATAGTCAGTGCTGCATGGCTCTCAGCAGTGTGGGTCAGTGCTGTTCTCTCCTGGAGGCCATGGAGGAAGACTGGTGTGGGCTACTGTTCCCTGCTGCCGCTGTGGTGAGGAAACATACAACTTATGGCTGTGCAGGATGGACTGGGAAATGCCAGCAGGGAGGCTGACCCATCTGACCATTAAAGAAAGAGGAACCTCAGACTGCCTGAGTCACAGACACTGAGCATCTCTCTGAATACTATTGGGGTTAACTGTTTATAATGGGCCCTAACGAAGTTTACCTTCCAGATACTGAGAAACCTTCCTACCTCTCCCCTTTATAGGAAAAAGAAAAACATGATGGTAATGAAATCATTCCCTAACTGTAAATTAGAGCCAATTGTTATAGTGGTAATTTCCTATAAAACAGGTATAACTACCCTTTTTTAATTGACTGATAGGCATAGGAACTGTGAAAGGATAATTCTCTATCTAGAGCCAAATTCAATAGTAAAGTGTTTATAAGCTGTGTAATTAAGCAAAATATATTACTACAGGAAAGCTCTGACATCAGCAATGAATTATTCTGCCTAGGAGATGTTGGCTAGGGGATTCAAACCCCCCCCCCCAAATTATAAAGGCCTTTTGCCTATAAGTGGGATATATGCAAGGAGAAAGGCAGTAAGTCCCTGTTGTCGAAGACCTGGTGTGAGCATGAAAAATGTTATGAGACGTCACTTGCTAGCGTACAACTGGCCTCTGAAATGCTAGAGAGCGTTACCAAAGGCCACTAAAGCAATACAGCAAAATATTGGTCTCCCTGAGACAAGCAAGACTCCTCCGTCAATATCAGCTACACCTCAACAGCCTGGAGATACTGTGCAACAGTGGCAGCCAAGTGTCTATATATATCCCAAATCTATTTGGCTATTAGCTCTCTCCTTGGAGGAATAACTCACAGTGGATGCCACAAGCTTATGTCCTCTAGTGGTTAGGAGATGTTATAAGCCACAATAAGAACTTGTCACCCTTTATAGAGAAACCACAGTTTGCAGATTAGCATACCATCCAAGCATCTGTGTCTATGCTCACAGTATAGCTTGACATAATAATTAGTACTCCTTAAAAGCCTGTACATCCAATAGCTTGTGCCTTGTTAGTATGACTAAAAAGGGTATCACTGGAAAAGCTGTCAACCCATGAAGGGAAACAACCTGAACAGACTAGAGTCCAAAATGACAACTCCAAAGAAAGTAGACTGTTTTCTTCTCACCCACTTGTGCCCCTTTCCCAAAGCCCAGGAACAAATTGCGGAAGAGGAGGCGTGGTAGAATGTAAGGGCTGCGGAGAGATAGGGATGAATCATGAGACTACAGCAATATAGCCTGAACTCCTAATTGATCAACATACCTGTGCATACAAGCTTCTCCAACTGGACTATGGGAACCTTGGGTTGTTCAAAATTTGGACATAGATACTTGCAAAATGCACCAATTACCTAATTGTACGGCAAACTGAGCATCATCAATGTTATCTGAAAACAACTGTGTTATTATTATATTGTAGAATCCCTTAAAAATAAACAATAATAATTTTTTTAAAAAAAAGTAAAAATAAGAAAATTCTCACAGGAGCAACCAGTCTTGGGAGTTAGATGTATTGGGGGAGGGGGGTTCCCCCTTGAAGCAGTCCCTATTGATTTGTTTGGAAAAGCTTTCCTAACCCAGGAGGACCCAAAGCAGGGCACAGCTCATACTGGTGGTAGGGACATAGTCAGTGCTGCATGGCTCTCAGCAGTGTGGATCAGTGCTGTTCTCTCCTGGAGGCCATGGAGGAAGACTGGTGTGGGCTACTGTTCCCTGCTGCCGCTGTGGTGAGGAAGGGATATTCCAAGGCCCTGGGGTCTCAGGAGCCCTCAAAGCACCGTTCACTGTTAGGGTGCTGGCGACACTTTCCCCCCTCTTCATCTTCTGTTAAAAACCAAGGAGTCGCCAGAGGTGGTCTCACACCTTTAATCCCAGCACTCGGGAGACAGAGGAAGGCGGATCTCTGTGAGTTCAATGACAGCCTGGACTACAGACAGGCTCCAGACCAGCTAGGACTAAAGGGAAACCCTGTCTCAAAAAGACCAAAAAAAAACCCCAAAACCAAGGAATCTCAGTGAACAGCATTGCTGGCTCAGGAGCCCAAGCTCATCTTTGTGTATTTCTTTGTCTCTTGCAGGAGAATACAGAAGTAGAGAAGCGGGATCCCCAGGAATTAGTTGGTAAGTGCCTCGGGGGCATAATTCTGAGACTTGGCCTGAGCAGGCTGACCTCCACCCATTCTAGGCCCCTGCTCCTTTGGGCATCTCTGTGCAGTGAGCATTCTCCCTTCATGCCCCCTCTCAGGGCCTTTGGCATTTCCTAGGGTGGCTGGGTGAGTCCTCCAGGGAGCAGTTCTTTGACAATTGCATTCTTTGTACATTTTTCTGGGCTTTGGTTAGTCGCCAGCATTGTTAAGAGGCTGTTCGGGGCCCTCAGCTTGAGCTCATCTTGGTCTTTGCCTCTTCCACTTGTGTCCTGCGCCCAACCGCTCTGCCTTCGTACCCCTCCTTTCCCTCCACTAGCTTACTCGTGTTGCTCAGGGAGTCGGCATGGAGCTCTGCTGGCACTGTATTTTGTGGCCAGGCAGGAGCATGCCTCACAGCCTTGGCATATCAGGGCCCTTGGTGACATTGGAGGAACAGAGCCACTACTGGAAAACTACATACCATCCATGCCCTGTGCCAACCTCTAGCCTCTTAATCCCTTTTGAAAGCCACTCAGTTCCTTTAGTTGGCATTAGACTTTGTTTTTTTTTTTTTTTTTTTTTTTTTTTGGTCTTTGAGGCAGGGTGCTCCCCTGTAGCCCCAGCTGTCCTGGCCTGGACACTCACTCTGTAGAAACTCAGGCTGGCCTTGAGACTCACAAAGATCTGCCTGCCTCCGCGCTCCCAGTGCTAGAATTAAAGGTGTGCGCCACCACGCCCGGCTGGCCATAGACTTTGTAACAGCTCCAAAAGCCCCAGCCAAGGGAAGTTCCTGACCTCTCGATGGGTCTAGTCTTCCCTCTCTGTGACAGCCATCACCTGTTCCCCCAGCTGTTCTGCTAATCTTTAGAAAGTGTACTCCTACTTTATTTGTTCTGCTTCTATTTTGTTTTTTGTTGTGTTTTTTTGTTTTTTGGTTTTTGTCTTTTTTTGTTGTCTTTTTTTTGAGACAGGTGCTCCTGTAGCCCCAGCTGTCCTGCATTCAACTCTGTAGACCAGGCTGGCCTTGAAACCACAAGATACCACCTGCCTTGCCTCCCAAGTGCTAGATTTTAAGAGGCATGCGCACACATGGTTCTGCTTCTAAAAGATACCTGCAGAGCCCACCTCTGTGGATATTTGCCTTCAGAGCCCAGAGAGTTGGCCTGAAAGAGCTCTTCCAATATCCTCTCACCTGTCCTTCTCCAAGAAGAACCATTTTGTTGGGGTCAGGTGAGAGCTCATTCTGGTTTTTGCTAACTAAAGTGCTAGGAATTGTTGATACTGTTTATCTTCTGAAGACCAGTTAGATAGGACTGTAAGGATTCTGCCTTAATACCTGGGTTCCCTGATGGATGGAGATCAAGTCTTTCAAATCCTGTGAAGATCAGGATTTTCCTTTTTTTAATATTTTATTTATTTTATGTGTATGTGTTTATTGCCTACATGGATATAAAAGTACATCAAGTCCACCATGATGTGCAATGCCCCTGTGGAGGTCACAACAGTTGCAGATGGTTGTTAGCTTGCCATGTGGGTGCTGGGAATAAACCCAGGTCAGTTTTCAAGAGCCCCAGTGCTCTTTAACCAACCATTTCTGACACTTTCGTCACGGGCTCCGGCTCGACTCCGGCCCCAAATCGGGTTTTTTTTTCTTTTTCTTTTTTTTTTTTTTTTGTTCTTTCGAGGACAGTGGTCTCCCTTCCAGCCCCACGACTGTTCCTGACAACTCTACTCCTAGACCCAGCGGCCTTGAACCTCACAAACGATCCCCTGCCTCTCGACTCCCAAGTTGCTAGGATTAAAGAGTTGCAACCCCGCAACTAAGGGTTTTCTTATAATCTTTAATTGTTCTTCAGAAAATAACCATTGTTGGGATCTTGACAGTTGACTTCAAAGGCAGGAAAGGGAAGGTCTAACATCTAGTAGGATGTCTAATAGAAAGTAGGCCCATCTGAACATTAAAGAAAGGGAACCTTCAGACTGCCTGAGTCACAGACACTGAGCATCTCTGAATAATATTGGGGTTAACTGTTTATAATGGCCCTAATGAAGTTTACCTTCCAGATACTGAGAAAACTTCCTACTTCCCCTTTATAGGAAAAAAGAAAAACATGATGATAATGAACCTCTCCCTAACTGTAAATTAGAGCCAATTGTTACAGTGGTAATTTCCTATAAAACAGGCTAACTACCCTTTTTTAATTGACTGATAGGCATAGGAACTGTGAAAGGATAATTCTCTATCTAGAGCCAAATTCAATATGTAAAGTGTTTATAAGTTGTGTAATTAAGCAAAATATATTATACAGGAAAGCTCTGATAGCAATGAATTATTCTGCCAAGAGAGATGTTGGCTAGGGATTCAACCCCACCCCCCAAATTATAAGGCCTTTGCCTATAAGTGGGATATATGCAAGGAGAAAGTCAGTAAGTCCCTGTTGTCGAAGACCTGGTGTGAGCATGAAAAAATGTTATGAGATGTTCACTTGCTAGCATTAAACTGGCCTCTGAATACCAGAGAGCGTTACAAAAGGCCACTAAACCAAATTAGCAAAATATTGGTTCTCCCTGAGACAAGCAAGACTCCTCCGTCAATATCAGCTACACCTCAACAGCCTGAGATACTGTGCAACAGTGGCAGCCAAGTGTCTATATAATCCCAAATCTATTTGGCTATTAGCTCTCTCCTTGGAGGAATAATCACAGTGGATGCCACAAGCTTATGTCCTCTAGTGGTTAGGAGATGTTATAAGCACAATAAGAACTTATCACCCTTTATAGAGAAACCACAGTTTGCGGATTAGCATACCATCCAGACATCTGTGTCTATGCTCACAGCTTTACTTGACATAATAATTAGTACTGCGTAATGCCTGTACATCCAATAGCTTGTGCTTTGTTAGTATGACTAAAAAGGTATCACCGGAAAAGCTGTCAACCCATGAAGGGAAAAAAACCTGAACAGACTAGAGTCCAAAATGACAACTCCAAAGAAAGTAGGACTGTTTTCTTCTCCCCACTTGTGCCCCTTTCCAAAGCCCAGGGAACAAACTGCAGAAGAGAGGCAGTAGGTAGATTGTAAAGGGCTTGGGAAGAGATAGGGGGTGTATCATGAGACTACAGGAATATAGTCTGGACTCCTAACTGATCAACATGCCTGTGCATACAAGCTTCTCCAACTGGACTATGGGAACCTTGGGTTGTTCAAAATTTGGACATAGATACTTGCAAAATGCACCAATTACCTAATTGTATGACATACTGAGTAACATCAATGTTGTCTGCAAACAACTGTGTCATATTAAGAATCCCTTAAAAATAAAAAAAAAGAAAAAAAAGAAAGTAGGCTTGTCTCTAAGAGGCGATCCACAAGACCAGGTGGGGTGGGAGCTGCCGCCTCTTCCTGGATCCCTCCAAACTCTGCTGTTTACTACTGAGAAACTTTGTGGCTAGAGGTCAGAGAGCAACCTGTCCATGAACCGCACAGCAGTGCCCTCCCCTCCCCTCCACTCATACCAGCAGTGTCAGACAAGTGGTGGAATGTGTGTGGGCATCAGCCAGTCAGTCAGCTCAGCCCCAGACTTCTTCCATCGCCAACTTGGACCTGGCACTTATTCTTTGTGTTTTGTTTTGTTTTGTTTTGTTTTGTTTTGTTTTCAGACAAGATCTCTGTATCTACCCCAAGCTGGCTTTGAACTCGGTCCTCTGCCTTAGCCTCCTGAAGACCTGGTATTACAAGTATATGCTATCACACCCAGCCTCTATGCCATGTTTAAAAATAACTTTGTTAGCCGGGCGTGGTGGCGCACGCCTTTAATCCTAGCACTTGGGAGGCAGAGGCAAGCGGATCTTTGTGAGTTCAAGGCCAGCCTGGTCTACAGAGTGAGTTCCAGGACAGCTGGGGCTACAGGGAGACCCTGTCTCAAAAAGACAAAAAAATAATAATAATATAATAATAATAATAATAACTTTGTTGAGCCAGACATGTTGGTGCACGCCTTTAATCCTAGCACTCATGAGGCAGAGGCAGGTGGATCTTTGTGAGTTCAAGGCCAGCCTGGTCTACAGAGTGAGTTCCAGGACAGCTGGGGCTACAGGGAGACCCTGTCTCAAAAAAGCCAAAAAAAAACTTTGTTGAGGTATAATTTATAGAGTTTTAAGAGTTGCTGGGTTTTACCTGGCATAGTGGCACACACCTTTAATCCTAGCACTTGGGAGGCAGAGGCAGGCAGATAGAGATCTCCAGGCCAGCTGGGACTAAAGGGAGACTCTGTCTCAAAAATACCAAAAAAGTTAGATGGGTGATAGATGATAGATAGATAGATAGATAGATAGATAGATAGATAGATAGTGTTTAAGTGTACCATTTGGTGAATTAGTTTTGCCTCTTTTTACAGTTTCATAGAAATTAAGGTCCGTTGACTCTTGAGCTAGGTTGCTCCCTATTAGGAGAATTTTTCCTCTACCAGCTGTAGACCACAAGCATTTTCTCATTCTCCCTCCACATGAAATAACAGCACATGTCTCCAGACGTGCTGAATGTCTACTTAGAGAGCAGCAGCATCCAAGGTTGAGAACTCCAGGTATAAATCAGTTTTCCTGCCCGGCTTCCATTCTTGACCTGATGCTGCCAAGATTTCATCCATGTTATTGAACATCTCCATTCTCACGTTGTTTTTTGTCTAAGGACATCTCACGTAGGATAAACAGTCTGTGTATTCACTCCCTGTGAGGGACACAAGTACATGTTTCAGCTACTAGGTCTGCATCCTCTTACTCTTCTCGTTGAGGAGCAGGTGCCTTCCCGTGGGGATGTCTTGCTGGCCCCTCTACCCGCACTCAGCTCCTTTTGTTAACTGCTCTAGGTGTCAGGTCTCAAGCTGCTCCCCTTGTGTGGGAGTTACTGCCGTCTGTGTACACTCACTCCAGCTTATTTAAAAGAACCAGCAAAAAAAACCAAGAGGCCAGTTTATAGTTGTCTTCAGAGCTGTAGCTCCTGACAGTTGTCTGTGCTGTCTAGTCCCCCTCCCCCCACAGGTTGGTGGAGTAGTGTGGTCAGGTAGGCTCTCTGGGCCGCTCAAGAGCTAGAAACACACCTCTGTGTCCCGTCTGCTGCCCCCTCCAGTATCCTGCAGACGTCCGAAGCCCCTAGGCTTGCTTATCCTGCTCCCTTCCTGCCATATCCTAAGACTATGGGACTAGCTGCTCTGCTCAGATTCCTACCTGCTAGCTATAGATATTTGTATTAGTCAGTTTTCTGTTGCTGTGATAAAACACCATGACCAAGGAACTTATAAAAGGAAGAGTTTATTTGAGCTTACGATGGACGGTTCCAGGGAATTAGAGTCCATTGTGGCGGGAAGCGTGGCGGCTGGAGCTGGAGCAGCAAACCGAGGGTCACATCTTGCAAAGAGCACAGGAAGCAGAGAGGGCAACTGTAGAGCACGAGGCTTGTTAAGCTCACTAAGCCTGCCCCCAGTGACACACTTCCTGCAGCATGGCCACACACCCCAAGACCTCCAAAAACAGCGCCACCAACTGGAGACAAACGTCTGAATACCTAGAGCCTATGGGGGACACACATTCAAATCACCACAATATTGAAGATGTTTTCTGTCTGTCCCAGACATGTACGGGGCATGACTCATGCCCACAGCAGGCTTCTCCACTCTTATGTGTAGCCTCCCTTCCAGACCCCCCCTCCAGCATGCCAGGCAGCAGCCACAGGTGTCTGTGGACACAATGCCCTCCCCTTGATAGATTTCCAGGGAAAATAGTTTGGGGTTCTGGCAGCTCCCAGAAGATACATGGGACTGATACGCTCTTCATTGGCTTTATTCTGGAATAGGAAAGAGAATCACTGAAAAATTACTTCTGAAACCTGTGTGGTAAACTGTTTTGCAGAATATGGCTCCTTGTCAGTTACTTCCTAGAAATACTCTTGTGCCTCCGCACCCCACCTGTGTTACACTGCCTACCAATTGTCCTGCAGAGGGTGAGGTATTGTCATGGCAACAGAAACACACCCTGTTTTTCTAAAAAGCTTTCCTGGCAGATGCCAAAGGGCACTCTTTGTCTCCTTGTCACATGCACATACGCCCTCTCCAGCTCAGGGAAGAACTTAACCCTCCTTTTTTTTATGTGCCTAGCACCTGCCAAGACCTCCTTTCTTGTGTTACTAATGATCACGAAATGCCAGGACCAGCTCTTTCCAGTCTCTTCCACTCTGAACTGACGCTTGCAGCCTGTCTGAGCTCTGGCCTGGAACTTCTGCCTATTCCAGATCTGGGAGGAAGGGAAAAGTCAAGATGCGGTTTGAACTCCAGCCAGGGTAGAGAGAGAGCAGAAAAGTGTTGGGCAAAGAGGAAGTGTATTCCCCTCGTGGGCTGCAGTTGCATCTCAGGCCCACAGTGGAACCTCTGATCTGTGTCAGCCACTCTTTGTCTATGGAGTGTGTTTGGTAACAGTTCACTGATGGTACTGAAAGCCAGACTCCTTGGGCTTGACCCCTGGCCTCCATGTATTTGCAGTGCACGAAAACTAGGACCACAGCAGCAGAACTGGCAGAGTCTTTAGGGTCTTTGAGTCTTGAGAACCTTGTCCCCAGCTTTACTCAGCACTGTGGTGGTAAAACTAAGCAGAGACAAAGCACCTTATCTGCTAAGAAATCATTAACCCAAGATGAGTGGAGCAGAGCACACTTGCAGTCCCAGCTAATCATTCAGGAGGCTGATCCAGGGGAGTCACTTGAGCCCAAGAGTTTGGGCCAGCCTGGGGCTCCATATGAGGATCTCCCCCTTTTTATAATCCCTTGAGATCTGAAGTTTAAAAAAATTGGGCCAGGCGTGTTGGTGCCCGCCTTTAATCCCAGAGGGCAGGTGGATCTCTGAGTTCCAGGACAGCTGGGGCTCTAGGGAGACCCTATCTCAAAAAAAAAAAAAAAAAAAAAAATCAGGGCTGGAGAGATGGCTCAGCAGTTAAAAGTGCTTGCTGTTCTTGAAGAGGGCATAAGTTCAATTCCCAGCACCTGCTTCAGGCCACTCAGAACAACATAGAAACTCACGGGGATCCAGTCTTTCTGGATTCTTAAGTGCCTGCACTCCCACAGCATTGACCCCCACACAGACATACATATATACACTTCTTTTTTTTTTTGTCTTTTTGTCTTTTTGAGACGGTCTCTCTAGCCCCGGCTGTCCTGAAAGTCACTATGTAGAGCATGCTGGCCTTGAACTTACCGCCTGCCTCTGCCTCCCGAGTGCTGGGATTAAAGGCATTCACCACCACACCTGGCTACACATAGTTTTTTAATGTAAAATAAATCTTGTTTTAAGAAATCCAGCCTTGGGGCAAGAGACCAGGAAAGCTGCTCCACCACAACAGACACCCATCAGCCCTGAAGAGCTGCTCTAAGAAGTAGCTTAGTTCAGGTCCTAGGACACAGTAGGTCCCCACAAACTGCTTCGCCAGATGTTATTGATGGTGGCTTATTCATTCTTTCCCTCCTCCTGCTCCACCCTGCTCTGTCCGCTGTTTGCTCATTGTATGGTCCTTTTCATGAAAGAATGTTTCAAAGAGCACAGAAGAATCTTACAACAAACAGTACATTGTCTTCGTGATTCAGAGCAAGAAAGACTCTGAAGTCCCAGGGTGGCCAGAGGCTACTGGGAAGGGAGTGAGGAGAGAGGGAGGGAGGCTCGGGTGGGCAGTGGCACATCCGAGGGACCAGTCCTCAGGAGTTGTGGTTCTTCATGTCAGAATCAGGCCTTGTGTTAAAGTCTCTTTATGCACTAGCAGTTTGGGATCCAAACATTGGGAACCCGAGATAAAATTTCTCCTAGACTACATACAGCCTAGGAAGGTCATCCCCAGACAAGAAGAATGGCACCAACCAGCTCTGACTCAGAGTCTTAGGAGAGATGTTTGAGCATCCTGTGGGATGCTGGCCCTGGCTTTCACTGTGAGCTGATACATGTCCCCTCCAGCCCCTGGGTGTCAGGGTATTTTGTGTTTGCCACATGAGGTTAGGGTTAGCTGGGGCAGGAGAATGTACACTGCAGAACTGGCAAATGCTTTGGATTGTGGCACCAGCCGATTGTTAAATACTTCCCAGCAGATCACTGGACGTGCTCATTCCTTAATCCTTAGGCACTAGAGCTTGGTAGCATGTGTTATTTACATCTGTACCCTCTACCTGAACTTCCCTTCTCCCAGGTTGGCACATGGCGGGCTCCTTCTGACCATTTGATCTCAACTCAGGTAACATTCTCCAAGAGGCCACACCTGAACCCCCCGTTCTGCTATTCTCACAGCATGTCTCCCTCTGCAAACATTTATATGTGCTTGTTTTATGTCCCCCGTCTTTACCTCCTCGCCTATAGAATTTTCCTCTCTGTTTTCTCAACAGCCTCTTTTTCTGAAAGGGTCCGTAACATGTCACCTGATGAAATCAAGATCCCACCAGAGCCCCCTGGAAGATGTTCAAATCACTTACAAGTAAGCACAAGCCCTGGCTACTGAGTCCCATGTGGATGAGGTGTTCTGGGTTACCATAGTCTGGTTGTGTCGTGCCCATCAGCAACCATGGCAAGGAAAGGGACCAAGTCAAAGAAACTGCCATGTGGACAGGAACCTGCCTTCTTAGCTACCTCTTAGCCAGGTCTCAGAAGTTGGCACCCGCTGCTGCACCTGCCGTGTGCCTACCCTCAGTGAGGTCCCAAACCTTCACAGACAGAGTAACATGCCTCTTCCCTACAGCCTAGCTGAGCAGAGGAACTTCTCAGAACTTTGCTAAAAAATAAAACCAAACAAAAAATGAAGTCATCAGAACATAAAATAAATTACAGAAGAGCAAACACACAGCGTTTAAGTGTATAAAATTCCTATCCTTGTATTCCTAATTCAGTAGCTTCTTGCATTCAAACACAGCCCAAGGTTTTAAAAGCCTAAAGAACTGGAGCTTATCATTTGTGAAATTGCTCCCTGGGAGGTAGGCCCTCACTATGGCTGATTTCAGCCTGTGTGGCTGTTTCTCCCTGTTCCTCTGTAGGTTCCTCTGTAGGTGAGTGGAACCTTGTGACTAACAATAGGGCAGGATGCCCATGGCTACAAAATCATGGACCCAATCCACCTGCTCTTCCTTTGATCCACAGCTTCTTCTGGGTGCCCCCACTACCCAACAAGCGCACGGCACCACCCAAACGGATGGTGACTAATTAGGCCCATGCCTGAGGAATGTAACAGGCCAGGAAGGCCAAAGTCAGGGCTAGGGGCACAGCACAGATTTTTCTTCCTTTCCGGGAAGGCTCCACCCTATCCCTACCCCCACCCGCCCAGGATGGCATCACCCTCCATGCCAGACAAGTACAAGCCTGTAAGGACAGTTCCAGAGGCCTGTCAGACAGAAACAACCAGCAACTTGGCCCTTAAGTTTAGAATATTTCTTCTTTTTATTTGCTTATTTATTTATGTGGGGGGGGGTGTTGGTTTGTTTTTTGTTGTTGTTTTGGGGGATTTTTTGCGTTTTTGAGACAGGGTCTCCCTGTAGCTCCAGCTGTCCTGGAACTCACTATGTAAACCAGGTTGGCCTGGAACTCATAGAGATCTGCCTGCCTCTGCCTCCTGAGTGCTGGGATTAAAGGCGTGCGCCACCACGCCTGACTGCAACCATGGCATTTAAACAAATGGGAGATTATGATCTGATGGCCTGGGAGCCCCAGCCAGGTCAGCTGTAAGTAAGACGGGGTTCTCAAGCTGCTAAGCATCCTGGGCTGGTTTCCCTCTAGTACCTTTGAGGAGGTTACAGGGAGGAAAGCAGCTTGGCTCTGGCAGCTTCTCTTCCTGGTAATCATTTTTTCCAAGCCTTCTTCTGACATGTGCTAAGGCGACCTCCACCCCTTTCAGCCTCCACCTGCAGGCAAAATGTGTCTAGATCTTTTCCTTCTGGAAAAGTGTGTATAACTGCCACTAGCAGGGAGACTAGTTTTTTGTTTGTTTGTTTGTTTGTTTCTTTGTTTTTTATTTCTGTATGTGTATGAATGTACTGTCTGCCTGCAGGTCTGTGCACCTGTGTCGTGTAATGCCGCGGAGATCAGAAGAGGGTGTCGGATTCCCCTGGAACTGGAGTTCTCCTGGAATTGGAGTTTCGGACGGTTCTCGGCCGCCATGTGGGTGCTGGGGATCGAACCCGGGTCCTCTGTAAGAGCTGTTGGCGCTCTTAACCACCAGACCATCTCTCCAGCCCTTAAAAAATTTTTTTTAATTTGTTTCGGGAGACTGTAGTTAGCTCTAGAGTTGGACACTGCTCTTCTCAAAAGAGAAGAAACTGCCCTGAGTTTGAATATCCTGGGCTTCTTCCCGGGCACTGGGCAACACTGATGTCAACTGCCACAGGCATTGTGTCTTTGGGCCTCGGGTGATCCCTGTCCCGAGAACACCTGCATCTCTGGTCACAGTCAGTGAGCTTGGATCCTAACAATGCTTCTCCTTTTTTCCTAGGCCTCAGATCTGTGGAAGTTTTAATGAGAGATTAGCCCTTGACCCTTGATTGTGACCCTCAGTAAACTGGCATGAACCAGTCTCCTAGCCACCTAGCAAAACATGTTCTAAGGCTATTCTAAGATACAGCTCAGTCAGTCATACAGTGTGTTCCTAGCCTACCTAAGGCCTTGGGTTCTATCCCAGGCACCACCACCAAAAGACATCTAGCAAGTGAATGAGGGCACCTCCAAAAAAGGACTACCCCTGCCTTCCTCTGAGGTGACAGCCCTTTCCCGGTCTCTTGTGACGCAGCTTTCCCCTTGCACACCAGCTGGCCCTAAGCACTTCTTTAGGTGAGGGGAGCTGATAACCAGATGTAGCTTTGTTTCTTGGCTTCTCATTGCCTTTCGACTTGACACTTCTCACAGCATCTACAACAGGAGGAGGGGAGAAGTCAGCGGTCAAAGGCTGGGTGAAGTTGGGCCTGAAGTCAGGCTTCACATGGCTCTGAGGGTCTTGGGTTCGTGCTACTGACTAGACTGTGGGTGGGTAGGCTTCTGTCATTCGCACCGTCTTCTCCCTGCCGTAGGATAAGATCCAGAAGCTTTATGAGCGAAAGATAAAGGAAGGAATGGATATGAACTACATCATCCAAAGGAAGAAAGAATTTCGGAACCCTAGGTGAGTATCCCATGAGCCGGCAGGCAATTGACTCAGAACGTTGGATGGGGACCAGGAAGATCCTGGGTAGGTATTGAGAGTCCAGCTTTGAAAGTGACTGTCACCCAGCCTTCCACTTATGCTAGGGCCCTCCGAGCCACAGCAAACTGTTAGTTAGCCAGAAGTTTGCCAGTAAGATTCGGGTCGTGTATGAACCAGTCTGGAGTGATGGCTGAGAGGCCTGGGCTGGAGCCAGGGAGGCCTGGCTGGATTCTAGTCACCACCCTGGTCTTAAAGGAAGAAGTTCAACCAGGTGATCACTTGTTATGGTTCTTCTTCCAACTCTTAAGACTTGAGTTTGTGGCCGGGCGTGCTGGCGCACGCCTTTAATCCTAGCACTTGGGAGGCAGAGGCAGGCGGATCTTTGTGAGTTCAAGGCCAGCCTGGTCTACACAGTGAGTTCCAGGACAACTAGGGCTACAGGGAGATCCTGTCTCGAAAAGAAAAAAAAGAAAAAAAAGAAAAAAGACTTGAGTTTGCCTCTTGCTGAAAGGTTTTAGAGACAGAACTATTTCAGGGTCTTATTCTACCGAATGCTGAAACTAGTAACACACTTAAAAAAGAACAGGTGTTTGACAAGGGGGACTACCTGGTCATTGAATGGGTCTGAGTTAGCCAGGCTGCAGAAACCAGAAACACCTGCATTAGCCCAGCACGCAGCTGTCGTCTCAACCCCTCATCCTGGTTCTATCTGTTGAGGGTAGGGAACCAGAAGTAACTAGGTCAGGTCAGACTTCTCATCAGGAAGCATCACTGGAAGAAGTGAGCTGGGTTTAAAGGCCTCTTTGTCACAGCCCTGAGAGCTGGTGGCTATGGCTTCATCCAGGGATGTGGAGCCGGTCCAGAGTCTGCTCACTCCTTGTGCTCTTCTCTTTTCAGCATCTACGAGAAACTGATCCAGTTCTGCGCCATTGATGAGCTAGGCACCAACTACCCAAAGGTGTGTCCCCCACACTCTGGCTGGAGGATTGGGTGTAACTGGGAACCAGAAAGTTCCATGAAGCAGCGTTGCTGGTTCGGGGCACAGGCCCTATCTGTTGCTTGAGCCCCTGTTCTAAAATACTTTGAGATGTCAGGACCAGACCTGCTCCCTGGGTCCTAAGCAGTTCAGACCTAGGCACGGGTCTACTGCCAGCCCACTGGTGCTGTTGATAAGCAGGTGTGTCACTTCTCCTGGCTGTCCTATGGCCGGAAATCAGGGACAAATGAACTTCTCTACTTTGAAGAGGGCTGGGGCCAGACTAGGATGGTCCATGTCTAGGCCATCTGTTATAGACTGATACTTAGTTATGCGGTAGTCTCTGTTGACTGATACTTAGTTTTTACACTTTTTTGGGTATTTTTGAGACAGGGTCTCCCTTTTAGTACCAGGTGTCCTGGAGCTCGCTCTGTAGACCAGGCTGGCCTTGAACCCACAGAAATCCACCTATCTCTGCCTCCCGAGTGCTGGGATTAAAGGCGTGCACCACCACGCCCTACTTAGTTAACCTTTTGTTACACCATCTGTTATATGTTAGTCTCTGTTGACTGATACTTGTTAACCTTTTCATTTTCAGGACATGTTTGACCCCCATGGCTGGTCTGAGGACTCCTACTATGAAGCATTAGGTAGGGTGCCTTCTTTTTATTCATCCACACAGCTGTCTGTCTGTCCATCCAGCCAGCTAGTGAACTAAGTGGGCATGTCCAGGGGATTACTGGTGACTCAGCCTTGAACAAGACAGACTATCCATGGCTGATAAGACTTCAACGTAACAAAAAAAGACAGATGGTTGAATCAGTAATTCCAACACTGATGACTATTAAATTAAAGTGAATGGAGTTGTGGGTACCGTGGTGAGCCTTTGGCAAGCAGGGTCACCTGACCTGACCACAGGGCTGGGGAGACCCTGGTGAAGAAACTATTGGGGCTAAGGTTTGGAGAAGTATGGGAGCCAGAAATCCCCACACACAGAGGAGGTTTGTGCTTTTAGGCCAGGGAGAGCACAGCGTGGAGAACTGGGAGTCATTTCAGGGTCCAGGCCACTCTCAAGCCAGAAACCCATAGACCAGGTCCTGGCTGGTATGTGTGCATGTTTGGCCTTCACAAGTTTATCTTATTTTCATTTGAGTTAACATTATTTCAGATGAATTCCAGAATTGTAGCTTTTCTTGATCAGTACGTAGTCCCCACTCTGAAGTGCAGGAGCAGCTGGGCCTTTCTGACAGGAGGTGCAGCCCCCAGACCCTTTGGGATCAAGGCCCATGTTGGTCAACATTTGATTTTGCCTAGAGCAAGAGGATGCCAAACCCATGGGGGCCTTTAGGCCCATGAAAGGAACGCAGGGTCAGGGCAGTGAGGCTCCCCCAGCCACAAGCTTCTCAGAGTCCCTGTGACAGTCTGTCTTGTCTCCATAGCCAAAGCCCAGAAAATTGAGATGGACAAACTGGAAAAGGCCAAAAAGGAGCGAACCAAAGTAAGTGATGGCAGACTCCTGGGTCGGAGCAGGCAAGTGTCAGGATGCATGGCTCCTGCTGGTTGAGTCCAGGGGACCGAGGCTCCCCCGATCCCTGCTCTTCATTGTCTGATGGGGCTTTGGCCAGCCTTGTCCTGCTGTCTGTGCTCACAGGCTGCTGTGTACCCACCTCCGACTGAGCTTGTAGAAGGCTCCAACTGCTCTATTCTCAGTGTCCAGTTCCACGCATTACGCCCCTTCCCTGTCCTGATCGCAGAGCCCGGGGGATGGGGGCGTTGTCTCTTGTGGGTCCTGATGCCCTCCCTGGCCTGAGTAAAAGTTGGGATTTTCTTCTGAGTGTGTGGGTACTCAGTCCTGCTTCAACCATACATTTCTTGACTTGCAGAGCTGACCTCAACAGCCTGCCTATTTGTTTCCCTATGGGTCTCACGTCTGATAGCCACATAACCCCTTGTTTTAGGACACTAACTACCTACCACTTCTTCCCTAGAAGTGTGATCTGGGTCATTCAAGAGATTCAGTTAACTCTTAAAATCAAAATGTCGTCTTCTAGATGCTGTGCCTTTATGAACATAGTGCCCCAGACAGATAGCTGCGCATCAGGACACCAGCTCCTCCTACCAATGCTTAGGGCCAAACGCCTCACAGCAACTGTATGCTACAAGATACTCCTCTCTCTCTCTCTCTTGTCAGGCGTGGTGGCGCACGCCTTTAATCCTAGCACTTGGGAGGCAGAGGCAGGTGGATCTTTGTGAGTTCAAGGCCAGCCTGGTCTACAGAGTGAGTTCCAGGACAGCTGGGGCTACAGGGAGACCCTGTCTGGAAAAGACCAGAAAAAAAAAATTTTTTAAATATTCCTTTCCCCTATGCAGAGGGACTACAGGGCCTGGGTGTGCTGTTGGCCCTCCCAGGGCCACTATTGGCCGACAAGACTGTAGGCGCTGGCCCAAGGGGGTGGGGTACGCTGGGGTCCTGTTCTTAGCCTGTGAGTGAGTCTCCCTTCGTTCTCTTTCCTCTCCCTTCCAAACCCCAGGCTTATTGCAGGGATGTGTCTGAAGCACCTGGGGATTAGAGCTGTCCTTCCCCTGTGTGGGTTGGCACCATCTGCTCCTGGTGTGAGGAGGAGGGGCCTGGCCAGCCTGTTTGGGGCATTGGGAGTGGCAGGCAGTAGGTGGGGTGGTGGGAGTGTGCAAAAACCTGTGATGCTGAGCCGGGCGTGGTGGCGCACGCCTTTAATCCTAGCACTTGGGAGGCAGAGGCAGGCGGATCTTTGTGAGTTCAAGGCCATCCTGGTCTACAGAGTGAGTTCCAGGACAGCTGGGGCTACAGGGAGACCCTGTCTCGAAAGCTACAGGGAGACCCTGTCTCGAAAAAGACATATAAAAAAAAAAAAAAACCTGTGATGCTGGGAGTGTCTCGAATGTTGGGAGAGCTCTTTGGTTTTTTTGTTTTATTTGTTTGTTTGTTTGTTTGTTTGGTCTTTTCGAGACAGGGTCTCCCTGTAGCCCCAGCTGTCCTGGAACTCACTCTCTAGACCAGGCTGGCTTTGAACTCACAAAGATCCGCCTGCCTCTGCCTCCCAAGTGCTAGGATTAAAGGCGAGCGCCACCACGCCCGGCTGGGAGAGCTCTTTGAAGAGCTGTGAAAGCCCTTCAGCTGGTCTCAGGCCCCTCTCCGCCCCCAGGTGCTCCTAGCCAAGGTGGTTTTCAGTGCCTCCTTTGTGCAGTACAAACTCCTGTCCCCTGGAGCAGACGATGGCACAGGAAGCAGATGACGCAGTTCTGCACTGGTCTCATTGTCCTCTCTCCCCCTCCAGATTGAGTTTGTGACGGGCACGAAGAAAGGCACTACAAGCAATGCCACAGCCACCACCACGACTACTGCCAGCACAGCTGTTGCAGGTAGACGCAGCTTGTCCCAGTTCCTACACTGAGCCTTGGGGCCACACCAGATAGAGCCAGGGTTCCTGGGTTTGTCTGAGGCAGGTATGCCCAGCCTCAGCCTTGCTGTGCTCCTTACTGAGCCTGGAGAATGAGAGCCGGCCTTGGACCCCAGGGCAGGCCCCACTTGACCAGCTGCCCTAGGGTTTCCTGGACCAGGACCCTTCTGTTTCTTTTGCACACCCACCTCTGCCTGCTGGGAAAGAGGACTCTGCTTTGGGGGAATGGGGATGATCTCGGCTTGATCTTGACTTCTCTCTTGCACTGTCTCCAGATGCCCAGAAGAGAAAGAGCAAGTGGGACTCTGCCATCCCGGTGACCACAATTGCGCAGCCCACCATCCTCACCACCACAGCCACTCTGCCAGCAGTCGTCACTGTCACCACGAGCGCCAGCGGCTCTAAGACCACTGTCATCTCTGCTGTGGGGACCATTGTAAAGAAGGCCAAGCAGTGACCAGAGGACACTCCAGGACTGGACAGGACTTTGCAGCCTGACTGGACAAGACTATGCAGCCTGGCAACTTGCCCTCTGGCAGGCACAACTTTGACTGTTTCGGGACTGGGATGTGCTCCCCAGGTGCCTTCCAAGGGGAGGCTCAGTGGCAGTCCATCCAGAAGGCCAGCGCTGCGTAGACAGGATCTGTCCACACACTCTTGGAATTAAAAGTACTGCATCTTAGATCCTGGCATATCAGGTGCACTGGCCTCTCCTATGCTGTCTTCAAACATATGTGAAGCTCAAGTATCCTCCATCTTCTCAGGATAGAGATGGAGAAGGATGGAGTCCTTTTCAGTCAGGACTGTTTCCTTGGGATGAACAGAAGTTATGGCACTGCCCAGAGGGACAGCCCAGTGGTCATTTCTTTTCTTTTTTTTTTTTTAATTTTTTTTTTATTAATTTTTTTTTTTTTTTTTTTATGTGTTAAATGTGCTGTCTGCATGCAAGTTTGTGCACCCGTGTCGTGCAATGCCGCGGAGGTCAGAAGAGGGTCTTGGATTCCCCTGGAACTGGAGTTCTCCTGGAATTGGCGTTTCAGACGGTTCTCGGCCGCCATGTGGGTTCTGGGGATCGAACCCGGGTCCTCTGCAAGAGCGGTCGGCACTCTTAACTGCTAGGCCATCTCTCCAGCCCCCTAGTGGTCATTTCTAGTGTGTGCCTTTTGCCATGGGCATGTGGGACCCCAAGGAAGGGGCCAGACACAATCCTTCCTGTTGTCTGCCTCCCTGATCCCAAAACTAGATCTCAGCAACTTCTCAGGCAAGCGCCAAGGGCTCTGCCTGAGTGCAGGGCTCTTGGGTGCAGTTAACACGCCCCACACGGCTTCTGATATATTCGCAGGTATTTGAACTCAGGCCAGATACCAGAAAGCTAGGATGTGATTCCCAGCCTACACAGGGAAGGAGCAAGATGTGGGCACCTAGCCAAAGCTGCACTAGTCCCACGTTGCCCAGTGAGAATGGCCAGCAGGATCCATGCAGTGGGGGAGATGAATCACCTCCTCTCTGGCCAGCCTGCCGCTCATTGTTCATGTGAGAACCCTGCGCTCATGAGGGCTTCTGCCACCCCACCCTTCCTCTCTCATTATCTCTGCCCAGCAGCAGCCCCTGGGTAGCACCAATGGCTGCCTGGCTGCTTTTGAGGTCCAAACAGATTCACTGAACCCAGATTCTAGAAGACTTTGCCTTCCGTGCCCTTTAGCAGCTCTCCTTCCGCTCCATAGGAAGGGCCAAGTGTCAGAGAAGGCGGGCTGTGAGAAGTCCTGCAGTTACAGTGGGGTCAGCAGGGACCCAGGAGGGGGGTTCTGGAACTGGCTGGTATTTGCTGTGTGGTCTGAGGACTGTGATGCTCTCTGCCCATTAGGTCCCTAAAATAAAAGTTGAGTCACACCGCCCCTTTCTCTCCTTCATGGAACTCTACTATCCTGATGAAGAAAGGCCTTACACCCTGCAGCCTCTGGCAGGCAGCACCTGCATTAACTGAGGAAGGTGGCCCAGGGAGATGCACTGAGGGCACCGGGGCGCGCCAGCACCTTGCACCTGCAGTCCAGCATGTGGTCTCTTAGTCAAGCCACCTCAGTAAGGTTTCTTAAGATGATTGTGTTGAATTAGTAAGACAGTGATATAAGAGCTTTATGAACTGTTGGTTTTTGAGATGGGGGGGTGTCGTATGTCTCATGCCCATAGCTGATCAGAACTCACTCTGTACACCAGGCTGACTTCATACTCAAAGATCTGCCTGCCTCTGCTGGGATTAAAGACGTGCGCCACCACACCCAGGCTGTTTTGTTTGTAAATAGAGCAAAAGTAGAGATTTTTTTTTTTTTTTTATTTCTTTTTTTTTTTTTGGTCTTTCGAGACAAGGTCTCCCCAAGCCCAGCTGCCTGAATTCGCTATGTAGACCAGGCTGGCCTGAACTCACAAAGTGCTAGGATTAGCCCGGGGGCAAGGTGGCGCACGCCTTTAATCCTAGCACTCGGGAGGCAGAGGCAGGTGGATCTTTGTGAGTTCAAGGCCAGCCTGGTCTACAGAGTGAGTTCCAGGTCAGCTGGGGCTACAGGGAGACCCTGTCTCGGAAAAGACCAAAAAAAAAAAACAAAGTGCTAGGATTAAAGGCGTGCGCCACCGCCCAGCAAAAGTAGAGATGTTAAAAAGTGAAACTGACTCCTGAGTGGGAGGGGCTCCAAGAGGAATGCCGATGTTATTTCACGTGTAAGCGTGTTGCCTGCATGCGTTTAAGTGCACCCATGTTGTGTGGTGCCTGTGGAAGTCAGAAGAGGGTGTCGGATCCCCTGGAAGAACTGGAGTTAACGGACAGTTGTTAGCCACCATGTGGGTCCTCCACAAGAGCAGTCAGTTTTCTTAACTACTGAGCCATCTCTCCAGCCCCAACTTAATTTTTTTGGGGGGGGCTGCCTCCCAAGTGCTAGGATTAAAGGCATGCGCCACCATGCCCAGCCCAACTTAATATTTTTTAAGCAACTTAAGGAAAGTTTTTTTGTGGCCACAGTCCAACTTACTGGCAGTGAAGGCAGAGCAGAGTTGAGGCAGCCGGTCACACACCATCCATAGGAAGCAGAGATCGCTGAGCATTGTGCTCAGCTCACTTCTCATACAGCCTAGGACCCAGCCTGGGAGATAACACTACCCCAGTTAGCCTTGCGGGTGTGTCCGGAACCTCGACTGGTGATTCTAGATCCTCCCAGGCTGACCCTGACCCTCACTAAAGAGGTGAGCTGCTCACCCTCGCATAGTCTGACATGCCGTGCCACATGTTCACTCCATGACTGTCCCCAAGTCGGGTATGGCAGGGACCACCAGTGTTTGCTGTTGTGCTGAAGGCCCAGTTAGAGGAAGCCAGGTCTTTTGTGTTTGCTTTTGGTTGTTTGGGTACAGAGTGCTGCTACTGGAGATCAAGATAAATTATGGGGCTGGAGAGATAGCCTAGCGGTTAAGAGCAACAACTGCTCTTGCAGAGGGCCTGGGTTCGATCCCCAGAACCAACATGGCGGCTAAGAACCCTCTGTAACTCCAATTCCAGGAGAACTCCAGTTCCAGGGGAATCCGAGACCCTCTTCTGACCTCCGCGGCATTGCACGACATGGGTGCACAAACCTGCATGCAGACAATACATTCATTCATACGCATACAAAAATAAAAATTAAAAAAATTTTTTAAAAAAGATAGGTTATATGCTCTACCACTGAGTACATATTAAGCCCCATGCCCTTTTAAGGGGGGAGGTGACTCTGTGTAGTGCAGGTTAGCCTCCAAAGGTCCTCCTGCCCCGTCTTCCCAAGCGCTGGCATTATAGACATGTAGTACCATATGACTTGGCTTTGCTTTGCGATTTGGAGTTTTGGCCTAGGGAGATGGCTCAGCAGATGAAGTGCTTGCTACACAAGCATAAGGACCTCAGCTGGGATTCCCAGCACTCACATAAACGCCAGGCCAGATGGTGCACCCTGTAATACGTTGCTGGGGAGCGGGGGCCAGGCGGGAGCTCTGCTAGCCAGGCTAGCCAGAATAGCAGATTTCAGTGAAGAAACCTTATCTAAAAACTATCAACTCAGGGCTGGAGAGAGAGCCTAGCAGTTAAGAGCACCGACTGCTCTTTCAGAGGACCCGGGTTCGATCCCCAGCATCCACATGGCGGCTAAGAACCATCTGTAATTCCAGTTCCAGGGGAATCCAACATCCTCTTCTGACCTCCGCGGCATTGCACATCACGATACGGTGCACAAACCTGCATGCAGACAGTACATTCGTACACATACAAAAATAAATTTAGGGCTGGAGAGATGGCCTAGCAGTTAAGAGTGCCAACTGCTCTTGCAGAGGACCCGGGTTCGATCCCCAACACCCACATGGCGGCTGAGAACCATCTGTAACTCCAGTTCCAGGGGAATCCGACACCCTCTTCTGACCTCCATGGCATTGCACGACACGGGTGCACAGACCTACATGCAGACAGTACATTCATACACATAAAAATAAATAAAATAAATTTAAAAATTAAAAAAAAAAAAGTAGAAATCAATAGCAGTAGAAGACAGCCCAGCATCAACCTCTGGCCTCTCCATGTACACACAGTTGTAACATCACACACATGTCACACACCAAGACAGAGAAGGATTGGCTGTGTTACCCAGGTTAGTTCCAAGTAACTGGACCCAGTGATTCTTCCTGTCACAACCTCGTAGCAAGGACTACAAGTGTATCCCACTACATCTAGCTCTGACTTGAGTCTCTAGTCAAAAAAAATACAGGGTTTCGTTGTCTTCCTATAGCCCCAGTGGCCTGAAACTATGTAGACCTAGTGCTTAGATTAAGGCTGTGTGCCTGGCTCAAAAGGTTATTTGTTTGTCATTTGTAGGGGGGTAGCAGTATTTTTGAGACAGGGTCTTCCTGTAGCTCCAGGTGGCCTGGAATTCACTATGTAGACCAGACTGACCTTGAACTCAAAGATCCACCTGCTTCTGCCTCCCGAGTGCTGGGATTAAAGGCGTGAGTGACCATGTACTGCTCTTGCAGAGGTCCCAAGTTCAGTTCCTAGCAACTACATCAAGCAGCTCACAACTGCCTGAAACTCCAGTTCCAAGGGGATCCAATACCTCTGGCCTCCATGGGCACCTGCATTCATGTGCATTACCCCTTCCCTCCCCCTGCCACACACACATAATCAAAAACAATTTTAGGGGCTGAAGAGATGGCTCAGCAGTTAAGAGCACTGACTGCTTTTACAGAGGACCTGGCTTCGATTTCCAGCACTCACATGGCGGCTAAGAACCATCTTGGGCCAGGTGTGGTGGCGCATGCCTTTAATCCCAGCACTCAGCATTCGAGAGGCAGAGGCAGGCAGATCTCTGTGGGTTCAAGGCCAGCCTGGTCTACATAGCGAGCTCCAAGCCAGCTGGGACTAAAGGGAGACCCTGTCTCAAAATATAAAAAATAAAAAAATTTTAAAGCTGTCAATAGTGCCCTAGTCTCTATCTTTCTCTGGTGGAGATTAAACTGAAGCCCTCCTCTAAGAATGGATCATAAGCTGCCAACTCTAAGCACTCACTGCAAATTCATGAACCATAGTCACCACCTGACAATGCCACACAGATGCTCAGAGAGTCTGAGTCCCAGAGTAGGAACACTTGGGAACGGGGCCCAGTGTGTCTGAAACACTCAGGTTCCAGACCAGTTCAGTTCCCTGTGGACATGAGCCACTCCAGCAGGCACCCAGTCCACCTGGAAAACAGGAGTTTGACATAATTTATTACTGGGGTGTGCGTGTGTATGTATGTATGTGAGGGGTGGTTAGGCAGGGGTTGGTTCCTATGTCCCACATTGTTGAGACAAGATCTCAATTGTTCCTACTGCTGTGCTACATACTCCAGGCTAGCTGGTCCTCAAGCCATAGGAATGCATCTGGTTCTTTTTTTTTTTTTTGTCTTTTCGAGACAAAAAAAAAAAAAGGGTCTCCCTATAGCCCCAGCTGTCCTGGAACTCGCTCCGTAGACCAGGCTGGCCTTGAACTCACAAAGATCCGCCTGCCTCTGCCTCCCAAGTGCTAGGATTAAAGGCCACCATGCCTGGCTTCCTTGCATCTTTATATGGGTTCCAGGGATGGAACTCAGGCCACCAGGCTTGCATGGCAAGTGCTTTTACCTGCTGAGCCGCTCTGCTGGCCCTATATATACAGTCTTTTTGTCTTTTTTTTTTTTTTTTAGTTCCTGTAACCCCAGCTGTCCAGAACTCAGTATGTAGACTAGGCTGGCCTTGAACTCACAGAGATCCACCTGCCTCTGTGTCCCAAGTGCTGGGATTAAAGGTGTGCACTACCACACCTGGCCAAATTTTATTAAAATAGCCATTGGGTTTGGTGATCCACACTTAGTTACTCGGGAAGTTAAGTAGGAGGGTTACAAGTTCAAGACCTGCATGAACCGCATAGAAGTTCTGGGCAAGGCTGAGCAACCTCAGAAGCCCTGACTCAAGTAAATAGATAAGTAAATACATAAAATAAATGGCTAAGGATGTAGCTCAGTGGTAGAGCGCTTGCCTAGAAGGCATTAGGCCCTGGGCTCAATCCCTCCTAGCACACACATACACACAGAATTGAAAAATGAAACTTTTTTTATTTTGTATGTGTATGAATGTACTGTCTGCATGTAGGTTTGTGCACCCGTGTCATGCAATGCTGTGGAGGTCAGAAGAGGGTGTTGGATTCCCCTGGAACTGGAGTTAAAGATGGTTCTCGGGGCTGGAGAGATGGCCTAGTGGTTAAGAGCACCGAGCGCTCTTGCAGAGGACCTGGGTTCGATCCCCAGCACCCACATGGGGGCTGAAAACCAGCTTTAACTCCAGTTCCAGGGGAATCCAACACCCTCTTCCGACCTCCATGGCACTGCATGACACGGGCGCACAAACCTTCATGCAGACAGTACAATCAAACACATACGAAAATAAATTTTAAAAAAAAATTTTTTTTAAAGATGGTTCTCAGCAGCCATGTGGGTGCTGGGGATCCAACCCGGGTTCTCTGCAAGAGCAGTCGGCGCTCTCAACCGCTAGGCCATCTCTCCAGCCCTGAAACTAGTTTTATAAGTATTTAACAAGTTCCAAGCAGAATGTCTCAGACACACCACCTGCTTAAAATGAGCTCAACAGTTTGAACCCCAGGTCTCCAGCACAGACTGCTGACTGTTCTCCAGTGATGTGCTGTAGCCCCAGCTGGCCTGGAACTCCCTCTGTAGACCAGGCTGGCCTTGAATTCACAAAGATCCGCCTGCCTCTGCCTCCCGAGTGCTGGGATTTTTTTGTTTTAAAGATAGTCTTCCCTGCCGGGAGTGGTGGCACACGCCTTTAATCCTAGCACCTTGGGAGGCAGAGGCAGGTGGACCTTTGTGAGTTCAAGGCCAGCCTGGTCTACAGAGTGAGTTCCAGGACAGCTGGGGCTACAGGGAGACCCTGTCTTGAAAAGACAAAAAGGTTTTTTGAGCAGGGGTCGCCCTGTAGCCCCCCAGCGTCCGGGAACTCACTCTGTAGACCAGGCTGGCCTGAACTCACAAAGATTCACCTGCCTCTGCCTCCCAAGTGCTAGGATTAAAGGCGTGTGCCACCACACCCAGCACATGGCAGCTTTTAACTCCAGTTCCGGGGGAATCTGACCCCCTCTTCTGACCTCCGCAGCATTGCATGACAAGGGTGCACAAACCTACATGCAGACAGTACATTCATACACATAAAAAATAAATAAAATAAAAAAAAAAGAAAATGTGCAAAATCAAGCCGGGTGTGGTGGCGCACGCCTTTAATCCTAGCATTTGGGAGGCAGAGGCAGGTGGATCTCTGTAGTTGAAGGCCAGCCTGGTCTACATAGTGAGCTCCAGGCCAGCTGGGACTAAAGGGAGACCCTTTCCTCAAAAAGACAAAAACAAACAAAACAAAAAAACAAAAGAAAACAAAAAACACAAATGGCAAATAAAAGACTGGAAGTAGGGGCTGGAGAGATACGCTATCGGTTAAGACACCGACTGCTCTTAAAGAGGACCCGGGTTCGATCCCCAGCACCACATGGCGGCTGAGAACCGTCTGAAAACTCCAATTCCAGGAGAACTCCAGTTTCCAGGGGAATCCGAACCCTCTTCTGAACTCCGCGGCGTTGCACGACACGGTGTGCACAGACTTGCATGCAGACAGTACATTCATACACAACAGAAAATAAATAAAATTAAAAAAAAAAAAAGGACTGGGAAGTAGAGGTTGGGAAGCTGCTGTGGCTGTGTCTGCTTATAATCTAGAACTCAGGAGACTAAGAATTTCAGGCCAAACTGGACCACATAGGAAGACTATCTTTTTTTTTTTTTTTTTTTTTTTTTTTTGTCTTTTCAAAGACAGGTCTCCCTGTAGCCCCAGCTGTCCTGGAACTCACTCTGTAGACCAGGACTGGCCTTGAACTCACAAAGGTCCACCTGCCTCTGCCTCCCAAGGTGCGAGGATTAAAGGCGTGTGCCACCCACTCCCGGCAGGGAGACATTTAAAACAAAAAAATCCCAGCACTCGGGAGGCAGAGGCAGGCGGATCTTTGTGAATTCAAGGCCAGCCTGGTCTACAGAGGGAGTTCCAGGCCAGCTGGGGCTACAGCACATCACTGGAGAACAGTCAGCAGTCTGTGCTGGAGACCTGGGGTTCAAACTGTTGAGCTCATTTTAAGCAGGTGGTGTGTCTGAGACATTCTGCTTGGAACTTGTTAAATTCTTATAAAACTAGTTTAGGGCTGGAGAGATGGCCTAGCCGGTTGAGAGCGCCGACTGCTCTTGGCAGAGAACCCGGGTTTGGATCCCCAGCACCACATAAAAAAAAAAAAAAAATTTTTAAAAAAATTTTTTTTTAAAATTTATTTCGTATGTGTTTGATTGTACTGTCGTGCATGAAGGTTTGTGCGCCCGTGTCATGCAGTGCCATGGAGGTCGGAACGAGGGTGTTGGATTCCCCTGGAACTGGAGTTAAAGCTGGTTTCAGCCCCCATGTGGGTGCTGGGGACGAACCCAGGTCCGCTGCAAGAGCGCTCGGTGCTCTTAACCACTAGGCCATCTCTCCAGCCCCCCAGAAAAAAAAAACTCCGTTCCAGGGGATCCAACACCCTCTTCTGACCTCCACAGCATTGCATGACAGGTGCAACAACCTACATGCAGACAGTACATTCATACACATACAAAATAAAAAAAGTTTCATTTTCAATTCTGTGTGTATGGTGGGCTAGGAGGGATTGAAGCCCAGGGCCTAATGCCTCTTAGGCAAGCGCTCTACCACTGAGCTACATCCTTAGCTTTATTTATGTATTTACTTATCTATTTACTTGAGTCAGGGCTTCTGAGGTTGCTCAGCCTTGCCCAGAACTTCTATGCGGTTCATGAGGTCTTGAACTTGTAACCCTCCTACTTAACTACTTCCCGAGTAACTAAGTGTGGATCACCAAACCCAATGGCTATTTTAATAAAATTTGGCCAGGTGTGGTATGAACACACCTTTAATCCAGCAGTTGGGACCAGAGGCAGGTGGATCTCTGTGAGTTCAAGGCCAGCCGTAGTCACATACTGAGTTCTGGACAGCTGGGGTTACAAGGAACTAAAAAAAAAAAAAAAAGACAAAAAGACTGTATATATAGGGCCAGCAGAGCGGCTTCAGCAGGTAAAAGCATTGCACATGCAAGCCTGTGGCCTGAGTTCCATCCCTGGAACCATATAAAGATGCAAGGAAGCCAGGCATGGTGGGCCTTTAATCCTAGCACTTTGGGAGCAGAGGCAGGCGATCTTTTGTGAGTTCAAAGGCCAGCCTGGTCTACGGAGCGATGTTCCAGGACAGCTGGGGCTATAGGGAGACCCTTTTTTTTTTTTGTCTCGAAAAGACAAAAAAAAAAAAAGAACCAGATGCATTCCTATGGCTTGAGGACCAGCTAGCCTGGAGTATGTAGCACAGCAGTAGGAACAATTGAGATCTTGTCTCAACAATGTGGGACATAGGAACCAACCCCTGCTAACCACCCCTCACATACATACATACACACACACCCCAGTAATAAATTATGTCAAACTCCTGTTTTCCAGGTGGACTGGGTGCCTGCTGGAGTGGCTCATGTCCACAGGGAACTGAACTGGTCTGGAACCTGAGTGTTTCAGACACACTGGGCCCCGTTCCCAAGTGTTCCTACTCTGGGACTCAGACTCTCTGAGCATCTGTGTGGCATTGTCAGGTGGTGACTATGGTTCATGAATTTGCAGTGAGTGCTTAGAGTTGGCAGCTTATGATCCATTCTTAGAGGAGGGCTTCAGTTTAATCTCCACCAGAGAAAGATAGAGACTAGGGCACTATTGACAGCTTTAAAATTTTTTTTATTTTTTATATTTTGAGACAGGGTCTCCCTTTAGTCCCAGCTGGCTTGGAGCTCCTATGTAGACACAGCGCTGGCCTTGACACCACAGAGATCTGCCTGCCTCTGCCTCTCGAATGCTGAGTGCTGGGATTAAAGCATGCGCCACCACACCTGGCCCAAGATGGTTCTTAGCCGCCATGTGAGTGCGGAACGAAGCCAGGTCCTCTGAAAAGCAGTCAGTGCCTTAAACTGCTGAGCCATCTCTTCAGCCCCTAAAATTGTTTTTGATTATGTGTGTGTGGCAGGGGGAGGGAAGGGGTAATCACATGAATGCAGGTGCCATGGAGGCCAGAGGTATTGGATCCCTTGGAACTGAGTTTCAGGCAGTTGTGAGCTGCTTGGATGTAGTTGCCTAGGAACTGAACGTGGGACCTCTGCAAGAGAGTACATGGTCACTCACGCCTTTAATCCCAGCACTCGGGAGGCAGAAGCAGGTTGGATCTTTGTAGTCAAGGTCAGTCTGGTCTACATAGTGAATTCCAGGCCACCTGGAGCTAAGAGAGACCTGTCTCAAAAATACTGCTACCCCCCCTACAAATGACAAACAAATAACCTTTTGAGCCAGGCACACAGCCTTAATCTAAGCACAGGTCTACATAGTTTCAGGCCACTGGGGCTATAGGAAGACAACGAAACCCTGTATTTTTTTTGACTAGAGACTCAAGTCAGAGCTAGATGTAGTGGGATACACTTGTAGTCCTTGCTACGAGGTTGTGACAGGAAGAATCACTGGGTCCAGTTACTTGGAACTAACCTGGGTAACACAGCCAATCCTTCTCTGCTTGGTGTGTGACATGTGTGTGATGTTACAACTGTGTGAACATGGAGAGGCCAGAGGTTGATGCGGGGCTGTCTTCTACTGCTATGATTCTACTTTTTTTTTTTTAATTTTTAAATTTATTTTATTTATTTTTATGTGTATGAATGTACTGTCCTGCATGTAGGTCTGTGCACCCGTGTCGTGCAATGCCATGGAGGTCAGAAGAGGGGTGTCGGATTCCCTGGAACTGGAGTTACAGATGGTTCTCAGCCGCCATGTGGTTGTTGGGGATCGAACCCGGGTCCTCTGCAAGAGCAGTTGGCACCTAACTGCTAGGCCATCTCTCCAGCCCTAAATTTATTTTGTATGTGTACGAATGTACTGTCCTGCATGCAGGTTTGTGCACCGTATCGGGATGTGCAATGCCGCGGAGGTCGAAGAGGATGTTTGGATTCCCCGGGAAACTGGAATTACAGATGGTTCTTAGCCGCCATGTGGATGCGGGGGATCGAAACCCGGGTCTCTGAAAGAGGCAGTCGGTGCTCTTAACTGCTAGGCTCTCTCCAGCCCTGAGTTGATAGTTTTTAGATAAGGTTTCTTCACTGAAATCTGCTATTCTGGCTAGCCTGGCTAGCAGAGCTCCCGCCTGGCCCCCGCTCCCCAGCAACGTATTACAGGGTGCACCATCTGGCCTGGCGTTTATGTGAGTGCTGGGAACCCAGCTGAGAGTCCTTATGCTTGTGTAGCAAGCACTTCATCTGCTGAGCCATCTCCCTAGGCCAAAACTCCAAATCGCAAACAAAGCCAAGTCATATGGTACTACATGTCTATAATGCCAGCGCTTGGGAAGACGGGGCAGGAGGACCTTTGGAGGCTAACCTGCACTACACAGAGTCACCTCCCCCCTTAAAAGGGCATGGGGCTTAATATGTACTCAGTGGTAGAGCATATAACCTATCTTTTTTTAAAAAATTTTTTTAATTTTTATTTTTTGTATATGCGTATGAATGAATGTATTGTCTGCTGCAGGTTTGTGCACCCATGTCGTGCAATGCCGCGGAGGTCAGAAGAGGGTCTCGGATTCCCCTGGAAACTGGAGTTCTCCTGAATTGGAGTTACAGAGGGTTCTTAGCCCCATGTTGGTTCTGGGGATCGAACCCAGGCCCCTCTGCAAGAGCAGTTGTTGCTCTTAACCGCTAGGCTATCCTCCAGCCCCATAATTTATCTTGATCTCCAGTAGCAGCACTCTGTACCCAAACAACCAAAAGCAAACACAAAAGACCTGGCTTCCTCTAACTGGGCCTTCAGCACAACAGCAAACACTGGTGGTCCCTGCCATACCCGACTTGGGGACAGTCATGGAGTGAACATGTGGCACGGCATGTCAGACTATGCGAGGGTGAGCAGCTCACCTCTTTAGTGAGGGTCAGGGTCAGCCTGGGAGGATCTAGAATCACCAGTCGAGGTTCCGGACACACCCGCAAGGCTAACTGGGGTAGTGTTATCTCCCAGGCTGGGTCCTAGGCTGTATGAGAAGTGAGCTGAGCACAATGCTCAGCGATCTCTGCTTCCTATGGATGGTGTGTGACCGGCTGCCTCAACTCTGCTCTGCCTTCACTGCCAGTAAGTTGGACTGTGGCCACAAAAAAACTTTCCTTAAGTTGCTTAAAAAATATTAAGTTGGGCTGGGCATGGTGGCGCATGTTTAATCCAGCACTGGAAAGAGCCCCAAAAAAAATAAGTTTGGGGCTGGAGAGATGGCTCAGTAGTTAAGAAAACTGACTGCTCTTGTGGAGACCCAACATGGTGGCTAACAACTGTCCGTTAACTCCAGTTCTTTCCAGGGAGATCCGACACCCTCTTCTGACTTCCACAGGCACCACACAACATGGGTGCACTTAAACGCATGCAGGCAACACGCTTACACGTGAAATAACATCGGCATTCCTCTTGGAGCCCCTCCCACTCAGGAGTCAGTTTCACTTTTTAACATCTCTACTTTTGCTGGGCGGTGGCGCACGCCTTTAATCCTAGCACTTTGTTTTTTTTTTTTTTGGCTTTTCCGAGACAGGGTCTCCCGTAGCCCCAGCTGACCTGGAACTCACTCTGTAGACCAGGCTGGCCTTGAACTCACAAAGATCCACCTGCCTCTGCCTCCCGAGTGCTAGGATTAAAGGCGTGCGCCACCATGCCCGGCTAATCCTAGCACTTTGTGAGTTCAAGGCCAGCCTGGTCTACAGAGTGAGTTCCCAGGACAGCTGGGACTACAGGGAGACCCTGTCTCGAAAAAGACCAAAAAAAAAAAAAAAAAAAAAAAAAAAATCTCTACTTTCCTCTATTACAAAACAACAACAGCCTGGGTGTGGTGGCGCACGTCTTTAATCCCAGCAGAGGCAGGCAGATCTTTGAGTATGAAGTCAGCCTGGTGTTACAGAGTGAGTTCTGACAGCTATGGGCATGAGACATACGACACACCCCCATCTCAAAAACCAACAGTTCATAAAGCTCTTATATCACTGTCTTACTAATTCAACACAATCATCTTAAGAAACCTTACTGAGGTGGCTTGACTAAGAGACCACATGCTGGACTGCAGGTGCAAGGTGCTGGCGCGCCCCGGTGCCCTCAGTGCATCTCCCTGGGCCACCTTCCTCAGTTAATGCAGGTGCTGCCTGCCAGAGGCTGCAGGGTGTAAGGCCTTTCTTCATCAGGATAGTAGAGTTCCATGAAGGAGAGAAAGGGGCGGTGTGACTCAACTTTTATTTTAGGGACCTAATGGGCAGAGAGCATCACAGTCCTCAGACCACACAGCAAATACCAGCCAGTTCCAGAACCCCCCTCCTGGGTCCCTGCTGACCCCACTGTAACTGCAGGACTTCTCACAGCCCGCCTTCTCTGACACTTGGCCCTTCCTATGGAGCGGAAGGAGAGCTGCTAAAGGGCACGGAAGGCAAAGTCTTCTAGAATCTGGGTTCAGTGAATCTGTTTGGACCTCAAAAGCAGCCAGGCAGCCATTGGTGCTACCCAGGGGCTGCTGCTGGGCAGAGATAATGAGAGAGGAAGGGTGGGGTGGCAGAAGCCCTCATGAGCGCAGGGTTCTCACATGAACAATGAGCGGCAGGCTGGCCAGAGAGGAGGTGATTCATCTCCCCCACTGCATGGATCCTGCTGGCCATTCTCACTGGGCAACGTGGGACTAGTGCAGCTTTGGCTAGGTGCCCACATCTTGCTCCTTCCCTGTGTAGGCTGGGAATCACNAAAAAAAAAAAAAAAAGCTGCCATGTGAGTGCTGGGGATCGAACCCGGGTCCTCTGCAAGAGCAGTCAGCACTCTTAATGGCTAGGCCATCTCTTCAGCCCAATTTTGCACATTTTCAACATGGAAATATATTGAAAGAAGGGGCCAAGGAGACAGATCAGTGGTGGAAGTGAGAGGGCCAGAGTTCAGATCCCATCAAATACTGAGTGGCTGTGAGACTGGCCTATAATTCCAGAAGGTGGAGGCAAGAGACGGATCCCCAGAACCCAGCAAGACTGGCTGTATCAGGAAGCTCTGAGTTTGATTGAGAGACTCTGGCTCAATGAGTAGGGTCAAAAGTGGAGGAGAGTGATTCCTAACATCAACCTCAGGCCTCCACATGGCCACACACATGTGTGTGCACATTCACCCACACATAATGTGCACCACACACATGGACACCACACATACAGAGACACATGAAAATGTAAAAAGGGGGGCTGGAGAGATGACCTAGCGGTTAAGAGCGCTGACTGCTCTTGCAGAGGGACCCGGTTCAATCCCCAGCACCCACATGGTGGCTGAGAACCATCTTTAACTCCAGTTCCAGGGGAATCTGACGCCCTCTTCTGACCTCCCTCTGCATTGCACGACATGGGTGCACAAGCCTACATGCAGACAGTACACTAATACACATACAAAAATAAATAAGTAAGTAAATAAATAAATAAATAATGTAAAAAGGAAAAAGTGTTAAAGGAACACCAGGGGAAAAAAAGCCAGGAAATTGGAGGGGAGGGGATCTAAGTGTGACCAGAATACATTGTATAAAATTCACAGAAATTCAATAAAAAAGAAAAAACATTTTGCCTCTGCATGTATACACACGTGTGTGTGTGTGTGTGTGTGTGTGTGTGTGTGTGTGTGTGTGTGCCTACACATGCATGTGGCTGTCCAGGGACAACCTCAGGCATCAGTCCCTGCCGTGCAACTTGCTTGAGAGATCCTTCCCATTGTTTGTCACTTCTCATTCATACAACCAGGCTGGGAGTTGCCAGAGATGCTCTTGTCTCTGCCTCCTGTCCCTACATGGGAGCGTGGGGACAACAGATATGCACTGCGTCATCCTGCTGGAGATGGAACTGGGGTCTCACACCTCTGCCATCCCCCCTGGGCCAATGTGTTCATGTGTCTCATTATATTAAAGTTGTGCTTATCCTAACATCTCACTCCTCTCTACTCCAGCATAATCTCCTGGGAAAAACCCCAGACATCGTCCATCCCAAATTCTGATCACACCCGAGGAAACCAAAGATACTATGCCTGCTAAATAACCATGACTCCGTCCCTGCTTCCATTTCTTGCTTGTCCAGGCATGTCTATCAGCTTCCTTTTGAATCCAAGTCCAAGTCATGTGACCCATCGTATGTGTCATGTCTCCAGAATCTAGTACAGTCTTTCATTCTCCATATCAACTTTTCACATTTATTTTATTTTTATTTTTTATTTTTGCTCTTTTTGAGACAGGGTCTCGACAGCCCCAGCTGTTCTGGAATTCCCTCTGTAGACCACGCTGGCCTTGAACTCATAAAGATCCACCTGCCTCTGCCTCCCAAGTGCTAGGATTAAAGGCATGCACCACCACGCCCGGCTTTCACATTTATTTTCATTTCATGTGTTTGAGGGTTTTGCCTGCATCACGTACATGTCCAGTACAGGTGGAGGCCAAGGAGGACAGTGGATCCCCTTGAACTAGAGTAATGGACAGTTGTAAGCTACCATGCAGGTGCTGGGAATTGAACCTGGGTCCTCTGCAAGAGCAGCAAAGAGCTCTTAACCACAGAACAATCTCTATAGGCCCAATGTTTTTTTTTTTTTAATTTTATTTATTTATTGTATGTGTATGAATGTACTGTCTGCATGCAAGTCTGTGCACCCGTGTCGTGCAACGCCGCGGAGGTCAGAAGAGGGTCTCGGATTCCCCTGGAACTGGAGTTCTCCTGGAATTGGAGTTTTAGACGGTTCTCGGCCGCCATGTGGGTGCTGGGGATCGAACCCGGGTCCTCTGTAAGAGCGGTCGGCGCTCTTAACCGCTAGGCCATCTCTCCAGCCCAGGCCCAATGTTTTTTAAAAAATAACACCTTAGTGGCTAGAGATATGGCCCTATGCAGTTTAATGAGCGCTGAAAGCTCTTGCAGAGGACCCAGGGAATCGACACCCTCTTTTGAACTTGCGCATTGCACAGCGACATGGGTGGCACACACCTACACACAGACACTACATATGATAGGGGCTGGAGAGGATGGCCTAGCCGGTTAGAGGCGCCGACCGCTCTTGCAGAGGACTCGGGCGGTCGCATCCAGCACCCCATTGGCGGCCATGAACCGTCTGAAAATTCCCAATTCAGGAGAACTCCAGTTCCAGGGGAGCCGACGCCCTTTCTGACCTCCGGGCATTGCACGACCCTGGTTGCAACAAACTTGCATGCAGACAGTACATTGATACATCATACAGAAATAAATAAATGCTGGGCGTGTGGGCGCTACGCCCTAATCCTCAGCAGCTTGGGATGGCAGAGAACAGCGGATCTCTGTGAGTTTGAGGCGCAGTCTCGTCTTCAGAGTAAGTTCCAGAAGCCCAGAGCTACAGGGAGAAGCCCTGTCTCAAAAAAGACCAAAAAAAAAAAAAAAAAAAAAAAAAAAAAAAAAAAAAAATAAAAAAAAAACAAAAAAAAAAATAAAAAAAAAAAAAAAAAAAAAAATATAAATAAATAAATAAATAAAATAAATAAATAAATAAATAAATAAATAAAAAATTTCCATTTATTTTCTTTAGGATGGGTTTTAGATGAAGAGTCAAGCCAGGTATGATAGTGCTACCTTTAATCCCAGCACGCATGAGGCAAAGGTAGGTGGATCTCTGTCGAGACAAGCCAACCCTTGTCCATTTAGTAAATTTCTAGGCCAGCCTGAGGCCTATAGGGAGAATTTGTCTCAAAAAACCAAAAACCCAAACAACAACAAGAAAAAGAATCAAGAGGCAAGTTTGCATCTTATTTTTTTTTTGCAAGTTTGCATTTTTTTTTTTTTTTTTTTTTTGGTCTTTTTGAGACAAGGGTCTCCCCATAGCTCCGGCTGTCCTGGAATTCGCTATGTAGACCAGGCTGGCCTTGAATCACAAAGATGCCCCCTGCCTCTGCCTCCCAAGTGCTAGGATTAAAGGCATGCACCACCACGCCCGGCTACAAGTTTGCGTCTTAAAAACACCAATTAAAATTGCATTAACTGGGGCTGGAGAGAGATGGCTCAATGGTTAAGAGCACTGGCTGCTCTTGCAGTAGGACCTAGATTCAAATCCCAGCACCCACATGGTAGCTACAACATCTGTAACTCCAGTTCAGAAGGATCCAATCCCCTCTTCTAACCTCCAAGGACATTGAACAACAAAGGTGCTTGCACAAGGCATGCAATACATTGAAACACATAAAATAAAATAAAAGCAGGAGACGCCATAACGCGCCATGGCCAGGATCGAAAGGTTATACCTGGACAGACTGTCAGCCCATGAAAGATAACAGCCAGAATTGACCAGAGTCCAAAGTCAAAAGCTCCAGAGAAGTGGACTGTTTTACCTCTTATCCAACCTGTGCCCCTTTTCTAAGCCTAGGGAACAACCTGCCGGAAGAGGGGGCCGTGGTAGAATGTAAGGCTGCGCTTGGGTGAATGTGAAACTACAGCAATGTAGTCTGGAACTCATTTGATCAACTTGATTGAACCAAACAACCTTGTCCACCCCCCACTGTATGGTGGGGATGTAGGTGTTTGGGCACGACAGCCCTGCAGATAGGTTTTGCAATGAAGGATGCTTGTATCTCATGGATTATCACTTATAGCTAAAAAATGAAAAGAAAAACTGAAGAAGATTCAGGAAGTTATGGCCGGATGCATGATCTGGGATGGGTGGGGGGGAGGGAAGGGAAAATAAGCCTGAACTTGGAATTGGAAAAAATGTATGAAAATGCACAAAGCATCAATAAAAAATTAATTTAAAAAAAAAAAATAAATAAATAAAGCAAAAAAATTAAAAAACAAAAACAAAACAAAACTGTGCACGCCTTTAATCCTAGCACTTGGGAGGCGAGGCAGGTGGATCTTTTGTTGAGTTCAAGGCCATGCCTGGTCACAGAGAGAGTTTCCAGCCAGCTGGGGTTACGGGAGACCTGTCTGGAAAGACTGAAAAAAAACCCAAAAAAAAAAAAAAACTCCGTAAAGGGCTGGAGAGATGGCTCATCAATTTAGTGCACTGGCTGTTCTTGCAGAAGAGCTGGGTTTGAATTCTAGCACCCACATGGCAGATAACAACTGTCCATAACTCTAGTTCCAGGGGATCTGATACCCTCTGTCCTCAGGCGCTGCACAGCACAGGTGCACTTACACACACGGTCAAAAACATGTAAACAATGTAAAATATAAAATAAAAACTCATTAACTTTAGTGTTAGCACAACCATTCATTTTTCTTTTTATTCTTTTTTTTCTTTTAATTTTATTTATTTCTGTATGTGTATGAATGTACTGTCTGCATTCAAGTTTGTGCACCCATGTTGTGCAATGCTGCGGAGGTCAGAAGAGGTGTCAGATTCCCCTGGAACTGGAGTTCTCTGGAATTGGAGTTTCAGATGGTTCTCAGCCGCCATGTGGGTGCTGGGAATCGAACCTGGGTCCTCTGCAAGAGAAGTCGGAGCTCTTAACCGCTAGGCCATCTCTCCAGCCCCAGCACAACCATTCATGAATATGAACCAGCACCACATAAAAGCTGGGTGTATTGGGGCTAGAGAGATGGCTCAGCGGTTAAGAGTGCCGAATGCTCTTGCAGAGGACCCGGGTTCCATTCCCAGCCCCCACATAGTGGCTAAGAACCATCCTTAAGCCTAGTGTGGTAGTGTATACCTTTAATCCTAGGCAGAGGCAGGCAGATTTCTGTGAGTTCAAGGCCAGCCTGGTCTACAGAGTGAGTTCCAGGCCAGCTGGGGCCATAGGGAGACCCTGTCTCAAAAAGAAAAAAAGCTGAGTGTGATGGTATGTTCTTGTAACCTCAGAAAGAATAGAGGCAGGTGAATTCTGGGAGCTCAGTGGCCAGCCAGACTGGCCAAAACAGCAAACTCTAGGTTCAATGAGAGACTCTGTCTCAAAAAGTAAGGTGGAGAGGGGCTAGAGAGATGGCTCAGCAGTTAAGAGCACTGGCTGATCTTACAGAGGATCCGGGTTCAGTTCACAGCACCAACATGGCAACACACAACTACCTGGAATTCCAGTTCCAGAGGATCCAATGCCCTCTTCTGCTCTCCTTGGGCCACATGTGGTGCAGTTACATAATGCAGGCCAAAACACTTATACACATAAGATTAAAAAATAAAATATTTTATATTTTTCCCAGGCATGGTGGTGCCTGTAATCCCAACACTGAGGAAGTAGACACAAGTGAATCTTGGTCAGTGCAAGGCCAGCCTGGTCTGCATAGTGAGTTCCAGAGTTGCATAGTGAGATCCTGTCTCAAACCAACAAAACAAAACTCTCTCTCTCTCTCTCTCTCTCCTCTCTTTTCTCTCTCTCTATAAAACATATACATATATGGGGCTGGAGAGATGGCCTAGCGGTTAAGGTGCCAATTGCTCTTACAGAGGAGCCGGGTTCAATCCCCAGCTGAGAACCGTCTTTAACTCCAATTCCAGGAGAACTCCAGTTCCAGGGGAATCCGACGCCTTCTTCTGACCTCCGGGGCATTGCACGACACGGGTGCACAGACCTACATGCAGACAGTACATTCATATACATAAATAAATAAATAAAAATATTTTTAAAAAATAAAAAATATACATATATAATATAATATATATGTATATGCTATACACAAATACTTCCTTTGTGGACATACACCTTCATCTGCCTATCTAGCATGGCCCACCCACTTCCTGAGGTTTCCTTCTGTGAATGTGCATGTCTAGTCATCTTCTTGGAGCAGACATTTGCCTTTTTTGTCCAGCACCAATGAATGGCTGATTGGACTCATTCTCAACCCAGTCTTCAGAAAGGGGTTCCTAGCAGCCCTTCCCATCGTATCTGGACCAGGATGAGCTTCTCCACCTTTTTCTTTCTTCATATCTTTCAGGAGCCAAATTTTGAAAAGCAAAACCACAAATTTTGCTATTGCCCAGAAGAAACCTGTTATCAAAGATAATCCCCATGGGACTGAATCCAACACTTGTCTGTTTGAGATAGACACCATCTTCTCCTGTTTCCTACTTCAGAATGGCTGAGTCTCCTCTTCCCCCACAATAACCTTTAAAAAGACAGCTGTTTTCCTGAAGAAGCCAACTTTCTAAATCTATCTGTTTTTCTTTTTTATGTCATTCTGTGTGTGTGTGTGTGTGTGTGTGTGTTTGTTTGTTGTTGTTGTTGAAACAAGATCTCACATTATAAATAATGGTCTGAAACTCATTATTTATCCCAGGCTGGTCTGAAATTTATGCCAACCTCCTGCCTCAGATTCTCCAGTGCTGAGATTACAGACAAGAGTCAGGACAGCTGGGGGCTGCAGGGAGACCCAGTCTCAAAATGACCCCCCCAAAAAAAGAGCACCAAATGCTCTTGCAGAGGACCCAGGTTCAATTCACAGCATCCACATGGTGGTTAGTAACCACCTTTAACAATACGGGTGCACTTAGATTCAGACACATATAAAAGACCAAGAAAAAAGCAACTGGAAGAAAGTGGTGATGCTCTGTCACTCAGCCCATCATTCGAGTTTTTACTGAATGGTTTATTTTTATTATTCATTTATGTGGGTGCCTGTGGAAACCAGACGATGGCATTGGATCCTCTTGAGCTGGAGATACAGATGGTTGTAAGCCACCTGATATAGGTGCTGGGAACCCAGTTTGGGTCTTCTGCAAAAGCAGCAAGCTCTCTTGCCGGGCGTGGTGGCGCACACCTTTAATCCTAGCACTTGGGAGGTAGAGGCAGGCGGATCTTTGTGAGTTCAAGGCCAGCCTGGTCTACAGAGTGAGTTCCAGGACAGCTGGGGCTACAGGGAGACCCTGTCTCGAAAAGACCAAAAAAAAAAAGTAAAGGCCTTTGAAAGAATTCATAATTCACGTCAAAAGTCCTAGAGAGAACTGAACCGGAAAGAATATACTTCAACATAATTAAAGCTGCATGAAACAAGCCCACAGCCAAAATCATTTTAAATGTAGAAAAAACGGAAACATTGTCATTAAAATTAGAAACCATACAAGGCTGTCCATTGTCTCTACTTCTTTTCAACATAGGGGAAATTATTCTTGTGTTAATTTTTGCAATGTCTTCAACTGCACAGGTGAAACTGCTCAGATGCTTACTGTGTGATGTTTACCCTTAAATCACACACATATCCATCTTGAGATGTCTTTAAAGTATTGTAATGCAATATAGAGGACAAAACGGCAAATATTTCAGGGAGATTTGCAGTAAGTTGAAAACATTTCTGTCAAATAAATTTAGGCCAAAATGCTAATATGCTTTTTTGTAACATTTGTTGTGTGCAAGAAGAGTGTATAAAAACAATGCCACTGAAAACAAAAATGCATAGAAGTATATGTTTCATTATTTTATTTTATTTTATTTTATTTATTTTTTATGTTTCATTATTATTTTTTTTATTTATTTCTGTATGTGTATGAATGTACTGTCTGCATGCAGGTTTGTGCACCCATGTCATGCAATGCTGCGGAGGTCAGAAGAGGGCGTCAGATTCCCCTGGAACTAGAGTTCTCCTGGAATTGGAGTTTCGGACAGTTCTCGGCTGCCATGTGGGTGCTGGGGATTGAACCCGGGTCCTCTGCAAGAGTGGTCAGTGCTGTTAACCACTAGGCCATCTCTCCAGCTCACGTTTCATTATTATTAAAGGATTTGAGTTTTTATAAAATGAGCTTGCATACTCTTGTTACTCTTGAAATGATCTGAGATCATATAAATCTTTTGCATTTTAACAAAATGAGGTTGCCATGTTGTATTATATCCTAATGTAGTTGTGTGAATGCTACAGTTAATTACAAACTATTTGAAATTCCAAATTAATTGACAATTTGTAATTGTCTGAGAATTTGGCCATCATACTCATTGATATATGTATTTTTATAAAAATGAATTCTTAGGGCAGTCTTCATTTAGAAAGAAGAGACTGGTGATTAATATGAATAGGTGGAGGTCACCACCAACAAGTGAGGCAAAAGTGAGTCAGGGCTGTTGTGTGACACTCTAGGAAGATGTGAACAAACATCTACTTGCTACAGAGAGGGAAACAATCACAGACAAATGTACGGATAACACTAAAGTGTAACTTGGTGAAACAATGAGTTTTATTGAGATTAAATACAGAATTATGGGTAAGGGGTTATTTACAGGGACAGAAGTGACTTATGTGCAGTTCTCTCTCTCCAAGGAGAGTAACAGGGTCTGTCTGCATTCCTTTCATAGTATTTCTCCTAAATTTGGCATGTCTTCCTTGACCTGTTGTAACTCAAGGCTTTTTATACAAATCCTTGCAGGGGGCTGGGACACACAGAATCGGGGGCTGGGACACACAGGACTTCAGGCCCTTTGCTCCAGATCAATGCTTTGCCCTAAGGGATCAAAGACAGTTGGCTGTGCTGAGGTTTCACAGGTTTAGCAGGATAACGGCAGAGGTCAAGGCTTGGAGGCTACTTGCTGACTCTCTTAAGTGCTTCTGCCAAAAGAATGCCTACATCTCCCTCTTTTTACTCATTAAAAGAGAGCTCAGTTATTATTTTTCTATTGGGGATACTCAGGAATAGTGTGGCCCAGCACAGCTTCCACTGGGGACAACAGAACCTGGGTGTGTGTACAGTAAGCTGGAAGTGTGACATCTGCTCGATACATCAAAGAAAAAGCCCTCAAGGTCTGGAACTTTGCTGAAGTAGGCATTTTCCTGACCCCATGGAGATTATTAGATAACTCACAGAGGCAACCAGGACAAAGTTTTGCAGATTCCTGCTTCAAGCCAGATAAAGTCTCATTCCCACATTGACCCACTTGCTTTACAAAGGAAAGTTCTCTAGAGTAGAATGAATCTGTTGGGGAAGAGAGTGATCTTCAAGAATCTCAAGGGAAACATTTGACCTACTGAGAGAGGNAAATGGGGTGGGGTCATAGCTCATAGCTCAGTGTACAGCATGCACCTCATAAGCACAAGGCCCCATCTTGAAAAATAAGCCAGGCATGGTGGCACATGCCTTTAATCCTAGCACTTAGAGGCAGGCGGATCTTTGTGAGTTCAAGGCCACCCTGGTTTATAGAGCGAGTTCCAGGACAGCTGGGGCTACAGGGAGACCCTGTCTCGAAAAGACCACCAAAAAAAAAAAAAGATTTTGTTTTTCCTTGGTCTTTTCGAGACAGGGTCTCCCTGTAGCCCCAGCTAGCCTAGAACTCACTATGTAGACCTGGCTGGACTTGAACTCACAGAGATCTGTCTGTCTCTGCCTCCCGAGTGCTGGGATTAAAGGCATGTGCCACCACGCCTGGCCTGTATTATGTTTCTCTGTAGAGGTGTGTGCAGGCAGTCCAGATGCCCTCGGAGGTCAGAGGCATTGGACTACCTGGAGCCAAAGTTACAGATAGTTGTGAGCTGGCTGATGTGGGTGCTAGGAACAGGACTCGGGGCCTCTTCAAGAGCAGCAAGCACTCTTAACCACTGAGCCATCTCTCTAGCCCCTTAACTGAATGGTTTTAGTGCCCATTGCAAAATGGGCCACACACACACATTCTGGCCCATACTCTATATGTAGCCAAGGATAACTTTTACCTGCTAAGCCATCTCACTGGTCCACACTGTTTCTTTTTTTTTAATAATTTTATTTTTTATTTATTTTTTACATGTATGAGTGTAGGTTGGTACACCTGTGTTGTGCAATGTCGCGGAGGTCAGAAGATGGTGTCGGATTCCCCTGGAACTGGAGTTAAAGACAGTTCTTAGCCACCATATGGGTGCTGGGAATCGAACCCGGGTCCTCTGCAAGAGCAGTCGGTGCTCTTAACCACTGAGCCATCTCTCCAGCCCCCTGGTCCACACCGTTTCTAAGCTCCTGTACCAGACTCTGGGGCTATGGGAGGAATCACCCTTCTCCATAGCCCAGGCCTGGCCTCCCCAGCCTCTCATGAGGTCACTTAGTGCAGGCAGAGCATCTGCTCTCAGGATTCACAGTCCCGTGGGGTGATCATTCCCACCAATATGGCAAATGCCTTGAGAAAGCCACGTCCTGGTTTAGGGGTGTGGATCAGTGGCAGACTACATGCTTTTTTTTTTTGTCTTTTCAAGACAGGGTCTCCCTGTAGCCCCAGCTGTCCTGGAACTCACTCTGTAGACCAGGCTGGCCTTGAGCTCACAAAGATCTGCCTGCCTCTGCCTCCCAAGTGCTAGGATTAAAAGAGTGTGCCACCACACCCGGCTAGACTACATGATTAACATACATGAAGCCCTAGGTTCTATCCCCAGCACTATGTTAAAAAGTAATGAAGCTGGGTGTGGTGGTGCACACCGTTCATCCCAGCACTTGGGAGGCAGAGGTAGGTGGATCTCTGTGAGTTCAAGGCCAGCCTGGTCTTGGAGAGAGTTCCAGGACAGCCAGGGCTATAGGGAGATACTGTCTCAAAAAAATAATAAGCTTGACTAGTTGGGGCCTTCTGTTTGCATCACACTCTATTGTGTAAGGAAGATTTACTGGTGAGAACTGAGGGGTGCACTCATTTTCTCCCTGACCCCATTCTGTGTGTAGAGGGTCAATTGTGGATGTGTCTCCTAGGAATGGGGATTTTTCAGATGTAGACATCAGACACAGGACCCATGCCAACTGGGACAAGGTCTCAAAGCAGAGCAAGAGAAATTGATGGGGGACTGACCCTGGACTGAGAAGTAAAAGATACTGAGTACTGTTGGGTGAGGTATGTCTTACCTAGGATTCCTAGATATGCTGACTAGACTCCAGTGGATCTATCTGCACAGAAGGACATCTGGGTTTGGGAACTTGACTGGATAGGGCTTAGCTTGGACGTTGTTAATTAGTTCTGATGGGAGGTTGGGACATGGGGTGGGGGGGAGACCTGGGTTTGATTGGGAACCATTGTATGAGTTGTACAAATGCTCAATAAAAAAAAAATTTTTTTTAGAAGCCAGCATGGTGGTGCACGCCTTTAATCCCAGCACTCAGGGGGGCAGAGGCAGGCAGATCTCTGGATCTCTGGTCTACAGAGTGAGTTCCAGGCCAGCTGGGGCTGTAGGGCTGCAGGGAGACCCTGTCTCAAAAAGAAAAACACACACACACACAACCAAATGACAAAAAAACAATGTCTTCAAGCTAATCCAGGCTGTTTGGCTCTGAAGCATGGTGTTACTTGAAGCCACCTGCCCCCCTTTGGGAGAAGGGGCTGCAAACCTTTGGACTTGGATGCTGACTGGGGCACCGCTAACCGTGGTAGAGGAGGAAAAAAGCCAGTTAGGATTTTACAACATCTGAACAGGCTGCCCTGCCTGGAATTAAAGGCGCTAAGTGCTGTTTATTTGTTTGTTTGTTATTGTTTTTCTTTTTCCTAACAACAGAGCTGGTATCAAAGGTCTGAAGGCCTGCAGCAAAGGGGTAAAGTTTGTAAGAAACACCATCAAGTGTCAGATCGTGGTTGTTAGCCTAAGCCTTTAAGGAGGTGCGCTATCCCTCCAGTCCTATACTTTTACTTATTAAAGTTTATGTTCATGAGTATTTAGCCTGCAAGTGTGCGAGTGCACCGGTGTGGTCCAACCCTGCGGAGGCCAGGCGAGGGCATCAGATCCCCTGGAACTTACAGACTCCAGCTGCCATGTGGTTGGTGGGAACCGAACCCAGGTCCTCTGCAGGAGCAGCCAGTGCTCTTAACGGCTCAACCATCTCTGCAGCCCCCCAATACTATTACTTTTTAAGAAGGTTTGAGTATCTGGCTCAAGGAACCCAGAGGACCCAGCCCTTACCCGGCACTCTCTCTGGCCACATGGTAGAGGCTCAGGACCCGGTGACACACAGACCAGGGGTGCCAGGTCTCCCTAACCCACAGCCTCCCACCCCAGGGTGGTGCGCGACCGGATGGCCGTCGGGACAGCGTCGGGTTGGCCAAGTGGCCGGCGGCTGTGGGTGGAGAAGCTGACACCGACCCCAGCGCGGCTTGGACCGTGGAGCCCAGAGCCTGGAGGGGCGGGAGGCCGGCGCCTGGGTCTGGGCGGCGGAGAGGGGTGGCTCCTCCCCCGGCCTCCGCCGGGCGGCTCGGGGCTCGGGCAGGCGCCGCGGGAGCCGCAGCCCTTTCCGGGGGGCGGGCCGGTTGGCTGCGGCGGCGCCCGGGCTCTTGCCCCGACAGGTGCGCGCTGCGCAGGAATGCGGCCGTCCTGACTCACCGCGCCGCCTTCCTACCTGCGCGCCCGCTCGTCCATAAAGCGCTGCCGCCCGCCCCCGCTCGGGACCGCCGGCTGGACCTAGCGGCAGCCCAGGCGCCCAGGGGCGCAGTCCCGCCGAGGTAGGTGCAGCTCCCGCCCGGAGGCAGGCTCCGCACCGGGCCCCGCGACGCGAGGGAGGCGAGGAAAGTGAGTGCCCGCTCCAGCCGGGGCGGCTTTTGTTTCCCCCTTCCCTCTCCTGAAGATTGGCAGGCCCCGGGGCTCCCTCTGCCCATGCTGCCAGGACAGGTGCCAGGCCTGCCAGGGCGTGCTCAGGGCACAGCTGGGAGCAGAGGGTCTGAGAGAAGGATGGTGGACGCCGTTGGGAGGGTGTTGGGTGGATAGAGGCTGTGGGCCGGCCGGCGATGACAGCAGTCCAGGAGCCCCCTTCCCGTTTGTCTGGGCTGGGCCTGCTGTGTGGTGCCCCAGGGCTTGTGGGGTGTGTGGAGTCCCTGATTTTCCTCTTGGCCAACCACCAGCCGGCTCCTTTCGCAAAGCTCCAGGACCTCACTCAGCAGCTCTGTAAGCACTGCGGTGGGTGCCTTGCCGGAACCCCCTCCCCTAAGCCCCTGGTCTGCACTTCTGCCTGTCATTGTGGCCCAGGAACTCCAGATGGCTCCCAAGGGCAGGGACAGGTCTCTTCCTGAGCACAGGCCTTGGCCCAGGTGGCATATTTGTCTCTGCTGAGTCTTCCTGAGGGGAGAGAAGACAGCTGAAGGGTCAGTTAGGGAAGGAGGTATCTGTCTCTCTAACCCTCATTTCCAATGGGTGACAGAACCCGCAGGTGGTCTGGGGATGGAGCATGCAGCCTGGACAGGTGTTTTCTGTGCTCCAACCAGCCTTCCACAACCCCATCATCCTAACTTTTATGTGAAATCTCATTGTTTCTAAAATGAGCAACTACTTTAAAAACTGTATATGCAAGGCTTTCCTCACCGGGGTCTTGTGTGGACGTCTTAGCAATCCTGTACTGAAGTGCTGACTGTGTGCTGCTGTCTGGCTGTTTGTGCCAGGCCTGTGTGCCAGGCCTGTGAGGAGAGCTGGGCTTGTCCCTCTAGTGCCCATACCTGCCTGTAATGGTGCCCCAGGGAGGCCAAGTCTGCAGCCTACTACATTGTGTAGCGTGGGTGTGGTGTGGTGCCTACGCCTAAGGCTGCAAGAAAGTGATTTCCCCGTGGAGCCTCCCCTTGGCTGACTCAGGCTCCCTTTTAACAACCACTGCCCTGGTAGGGTGGCTTCCCCATGGCTCTGCCTGAGGATATGCTGGGACTTTTTTTTTGTCCCGAGCAGAGGCCATCCACTCTGCCTGACAACCTGGGGAGCTAAGAAAGTATCCAAAGAGGAGAGTTAGTGGACATGGCCTTGGGCCCCTGGGCGTTCCAACCCTAGAGAAAGAGGTGTGACGCTGGCCTTTGCTCTCTGCTGCCCGGACCTGGTGGCGCTGTAGCCAACCTCTTTCTGTGGCTTCAGGTGGCCTGTCTTTTCATAGACATCTAGGATGTCTGGGCCCACCTGGAAGGTTGCTGAGACCCTGAGGTGGTTTAATGGTGACCCAAAGACCACTGTGTGTATAAGAGTGAGCAGAAGGCTTTTATTTATTTATTTTACAATTCTCAGTCTCTCTTTATTGTGCACAAAGGGTCGGGCAGATCGCTTCACCCAGGCATCCCGCAAAGTAGGCGGGTCGCCTTAGGGGCAACCTTTACCCGCTCAAAAATTCGTCTCACATTAGCAGTGAGGACTCAGGCGTCACCCCGAATTGTTATTTTCCTTACTCATAAGTTTAAGGCATAGAGCAGAAGGCTTTTAGCCCTGGGTAAACTGCTCAGGGGCCCTGAAAACTCAGCTCTGAGGGAGGTAGAATTTGGGGGAAGAGAAGGGGCTCGGGCCCCATGCTGATGAAGCAGCAGTCAGAATAGAACCCAGACTGCCCCATTCCCAGCTAGGACCTCTCCTTCTGTGCCCCTCCACCCCACCTCACAAAGGGCAAAGCAGCCAGTACAGAATGGCAGAGGGCACAGTTAGGTCCCTGCAGAAGTAGCCTATTTGGGTGACTGTGTCCCTGCCACACTTGACCCAGGCCCACTGGGGTCTGAAGAAATCCCATCCTGATCTCAGTGAGACCAACACCAAGAGACCAGGACAGACTCAGAGCCCAGAGCTCATAGAGAACAGAGAGGGCCAGTGTCAGCAGGGCAGAGGTGCGGACAGGAAGTGGGATCTGTAGGGATGACAAGGCAGGGGCCGTGGAGAAGACAGGCATTACAATTCCGTCCTTGCCACTCATAGCAGAGCACCCTTGGCAGCCACCCCACCCCACCCACGAGAACCTCCATCTTTTCTATGGGCCACAAGATAGATGCTCTTCTCCTCCTTATATGAGGTTAAATGGTCAGCATCCCCCTTCAGCCTCCCGAGTGCTGGGATCCACCACGTTGGGCATGAACCTCCATTTCCACAAGTGGATGGTCTCACCTAACCTGCGGGGCTCTGGTGGGGATCTAGTGAGCCGAAGCTGCAGACCAGACCTATAGAGGTATCATGTGTGGTTCTGTAGGAGGAAGAGGATGGCAGGCCCATGTTCCCGCTCATGGGTGAAGCTGTTGCTGGCGGCAATGCTGACTGTCAGCCTGCCTGGAGATATGGGTGAGTTGGAAGCTCTGAAGACATGGCCATCATGGGGGTGGAAGGGGTAGGGGGCTTCTCCAAGACGCAGTCATTTGACAGCTGACACCTGTACATCTCTTGGGGTGGGGAACCTGAGGATCCATGCCCTGCTTCATCTGTGATAACTGTGAGCCCTGCTGGGTGGACTGAGGTAGAAGGAAGAAGGGTGATAGAGGAAAATAAGATGCCCAGTCAGAGGAGGAACTGACATGCAGACATGTCATTTACTCTGTTGAGTGAGTGTCCCCAGTTGGCAAATGGCGGGGGCCTGCTCCTACCAATTGAACTTTTCCTGCCACTTAAGGACGTGCTCATAGCTTGAAGAATACAATAGTGGGAATATTCACAGCACAGAAATGAACGAGCACAGGGGGTCAGGGCTTCCCCTCCTTAACACAGCCATTGCCTCTTGCTCAGACTTGCTGTGTGCCAGACTCTAAATGATCAAAACCAAGGGGAACCCCAATAATTTCTTTGTGGAAATTAAGGGCTTTCCTCACTCATTTACTGACAACCTACTATATGCCTGGTCTTGAATCAGGAAGGCACTGGGGTCCTCAAGTGTGCTGGGCCATTTACTAGGTGACAAAAAGACAGACATAGTCCCCTTCCTGGAGGAGGCTCAGGGGACACACAACCTGTTGGTAGCGGTTTAGGAAGCACAAGCCATAATGAGGAGAAACCAGCAAAGGGCAGAGTCTGGTGGATGTGGCTCGTCACAGGGGTCTGGACCGATGGGCACGTTTGTCAGGCCTCACAGGCATGGCCTACTTTTTCACATTGAGACAGTGTGAGACCTGACATTGTCATCTACAAAGTTCATGCTTGAGAATCCTGCAATCAGGTTACAAAAGAAGAAAAAAAAAAACAATTACAAAATGTTTTAATTAAGTTTAGGATTTTTTATTGGGCTGTATTTATGGCAATCCCTGACTACATGAGCCTGCAGGCTACAGGTTAGACAAGCCTGGAAAGGGTTTAAATGGCAAAGAGAAAGCCAAGATGTTCCATCCAGCGTGGCTCGCATCTCCATTTCAGCTTCACCATCTGTCTGTCCAGACTTGAGCAGAAGGTTTCATATTTGAGACCTGGCTTGGCTCATTCCTAACTATGCTAACTGGGGTAGATCATTTCCTCTTCTATAAGGGAGAGTAGGGGGCTGGGGAAATGGCTCATGGGTTAAGAGCACCGGATGCTCTTGCAGAGGACCCAGGTTCAAGTCCCAGCATTCACACGGTGACTGACAACCCTCCATAACTCCAGTTTCCAGGGGATCCAATGTCCTCTTCTGACCTCTCTGGGCACTGCACAACACAGGTGCACTTACATGCAAGGCAATACACTCATACACATAAAATAAAAATAAAATATTTGGAAAAAAAAAAGATTGGGAAAGGGGGGGGTGATGAGATGGCTCTCCAAGTAAGGAGCTTGTCACCAACACGTATGATGAGTTTGATCCCTGGGACTCTTGTGTCGAAAGGAAAACACCAACTTCTGTAGCTTGTCCTCTGACTTCTACACATGCAGCAATATGGGAACACACACACACACACACACACACACACAATCCGCACACCTCTCAGATGAAGGCACAGGTGGGAAGGGTGTGGTCACTGGCAAGGCCCCTCCCTCTGTGTCCTCCTCTGTCTACCAGCCAATCGGTGCAAGAAGGCTCAGGTGAAGAGCTGCACAGAATGCATCCGCGTGGATAAGACCTGTGCCTACTGCACAGATGAGGTGAGCTGCTGCTGCTGGGCTTGCCTGTCTAAGCATCCTGGGGCCAGCCTGGACTACCCCCTAACCTACACACCTACCGCCCCATGCCCCACCTCTGGCTCTGGCCAACTCCACCCTTGCCACACCCTCAGCCCAGCCCTAGACCAGGTGGGTCTGGGAAAAGAGGCAAGGGTCAGGAGTATCAGAAGGAAATAAATCCAAGGTTGGGACAGCCAAGGATTGACCACCACTCATACCGAGCCCTTGGCTTCTGGCCAGCTGTTCAGAGAGAGGCGTTGCAATACCCAAGAGGAGCTGCTGGCCGCAGGCTGCCGTCGGGAGAGCGTGCTGGTCATGGAGAGTAGCCTTGAGATCACAGAGGTGCCTGGAGCGGGGGTGGAAAGCCAGGTTCTCCATGCATCGGGCTGGCTGGTTATGGGGGCCATGGTGCCCCTTGGCCAGCCTGAGGGCACCCCCTACCCAGTCTCCAGAATGACCACCTAGCAAACTGTCCCACTCCCTTGGACACAGGAGACCCAGATCGACACCACCCTACATCGAAGCCAGGTGTCTCCCCAAAGTCTGCGTATCCGACTGCGGCCAGGTGAAGATCAGCACTTTGCGTTCGAGGTCTTTGAGCCGCTGGAGAGCCCTGTGGACCTGTATATTCTCATGGATTTCTCCAACTCGATGTCTGATGATCTGGACAACCTCAAGCAGATGGGGCAGAACCTGGGTACGGCTGCATCAGTATGGAGAGGATGTGGGGTGGAGGTGTGGTTCACCCAGGCAGCTCAGGAAACCAAGACACACACAACGTAGGGAAGAGAACACCTGAGGGGCTGCTCTCTGCTCTCAAATGTTCACATCTTCAGAGGAAGATGCTGGCCAGACCCTGTTCACTACCTGAGACTTTATAGAAGGCCTAGACATGGTGAGCATAGAGCCATCTGACTCCTATAGGGAGGGCACCGCCTGCCACAAGGCCATGGGCTTCTCAGACCACAGTTTGCTACACACGTTCCCTACTCTAGTCCCATTTTTCCCTGTCTATAAACAGGAACAAGACCATAGGCTGGTATTCAGTGTGCTAAGTGTTAAGAGGTGGACCCTTGCCAGCTTCCGCCTCCCCAAGTCAGAAAGGGCCCTTATGTCTATGTGGAGATGTTGGGTTGAACTGTTTTTCTTCTTTCTTGATACCCAGCCAAGATCCTGAGCAAGCTCACCAGTGATTACACTATTGGATTTGGCAAGTTTGTGGACAAAGTCAGTGTTCCTCAGACAGATATGAGACCTGAGAAGTGAGTGGCTGAGTAGGTCTGGGTGGGCAAGGGTCCTGCCCGTGTGGCACTTCTGACTGGAATCCGTCACAGGCACTGGGTATGTGGAATCTCTCCCTCCCTGACACTATCTCTCCTTATACCTCTGTCCAGGCTGAAGGAGCCATGGCCCAACAGTGACCCCCCATTCTCCTTCAAGAACGTCATTAGCCTCACAAATGATGTGACGGAGTTCTGGGATAAGCTGCAGGGAGAGCGAATCTCAGGCAACCTGGATGCACCTGAAGGGGGCTTCGATGCCATCCTACAGACAGCTGTGTGCACAGTCAGTACTTGGAGGGGCTCTGCCAGCCTAACACAGGGCTGCAGCTTTCTGGGGAGGTCATGAGCCACTGCTGGCCTGTTCTGCCACTAGGCTAGGCTCAGAAGCCCTCAAGAGGGCCCCTAGAGGCCTGAGCTACCCTCCCCCCAGTTCCCTAAGACACCTGGACTAGCCTAGTGGGCATTAAATCTCCTCTTGGTTTTGACATGTTGGAAGCCAAGGTGCCCAGCAGAGCAGTCACAATCTGATTTTGAATTGACCATGGGCCCTGCAGTTCTGGAATATTCAGACCCTGAGACTAGTCTCGCAACCCATTTCCCAGATCCCACAAGCTGCCCAGTCTCCAAATGAGCTGGCATCTGTCTGTCTGTCTGCCTGTCTGTCTGTCTGTCTCTGTGTACCACAGTCCATGTGTGGAGGTCAGATGACAACTTTCAGGAGTTTGTTTTTTTCCTTCTACCATGTGTGTCCCAGGAATCAAACTCAGATCATCAGGCTTAGTGACAAGAGCCTATACCTGTTAAGGGACCTCCAACCCTGTGCTTGCAGTTAAAATGGCTACTTCTTTTTATGCGTATATCAATTTTGTCCTTTTACATTTATTTATTTGTTTGTTTGTTTGTTTGGTTTGATTGAGACAGGGTGTCTTGTAGCCTCTGCTGTCCTAGAACTCACTATGTACATCAGGCTGGCCTTGAACTCACAGAGATCTCCCTGCCTCTGCCTCCTGAGTGCTAGGATTAAAGGCGTGCGCTACCACGCCCAGCACTTATTATTTTTCTTTTTCTTTTGCCTGCATGCATGTAAGTGCACCTGTGGGGACCTGCAAAGGGCAAGGCTTCCCTGATGGAGCTCTGCACGGTTGTTAGTCACCATGTGGGTTCTTTGCAAGAGCATCCAGTGCTTTTTTTTTTTGGTCTTTTCGAGACCAGGTTGGCCTTGAACTCACAAAGATCCGCCTGCCTCTGCCTCCCAAGTGCTAGGATTAAAGGCGTGCTCCACCATGCCCGGCAAGATTTTATTTTATTTTTTAATTATGTGTGTGGAGGATATGTGCATATGAATGCCGGTATCTTCAGGGGCCAGAGGTGTTGGATTCTCCTTGAGCTAGAGTTTCGGGGAATTGTGAGCTTCCCAGCGTGTGTGCGGAACTCAGGTCCTCTTCAAGAGCAGGACATACACTTAACCACTGAGCTATTTTCCCAGTCTTCATGAAGTCTTTGAACAATTTGCTGTACCCTTTCTGTTTAACAGTGCTATATGCATGTTCACATCCATTTTTCTATGCCATTAAAGTTTACTTGCAGTGTGGTTATGAGCCCGAGGGCAGGAGCTGTCCAGGGCATACACTTGCAGTCCTGCAGGTGCTCACAGTGCTCACAGTCTGCACACTCTGCACTCATTTCCCCTCCCCCATTACAACTTCCTGGTTTTCTCCACCATTGCTTGAATGCATCCTTGGTGATGGCAGATACTCTTGACCCCGTCATTTAAGCCCAGCCCTCCATTAGGACCCGCTTCCCTTGTCCTCTGTGATAAAGAGATTTATGTTCCAAGCAAGCAGCCTGCTCGACGCTCCTCCTTGCCTTCCAGAGGGCCATCGGCTGGCGTTCTGACAGCACCCACATGCTGGTGTTTTCCACTGAGTCTGCCTTCCACTATGAGGCTGATGGTGCCAATGTGCTGGCCGGCATCATGAGCCGAAATGACGAGAAGTGCCACCTGGATGCCACAGGCAGCTATACCCAATACAAGTCACAGGACTATCCCTCAGTGCCCACGCTGGTGCGCCTGCTTGCCAAGCACAACATAATCCCCATCTTTGCCGTCACCAACTACTCTTACAGCTACTATGAGGTGTGAGGCCTGGGCCCCATGGGCAGGAGGGGACAGTGCAGGGGACCCATGGAGCTTCTCAGATCAACCTCCCTCCCTTCCTACGCCTTTTGGGCCCTTAAGAGTGGGCCCTGGTGGAACAGTCACTGGCCTACCCCGGCCCCCTGCAACTGAACTCCCAAGCAGTTGGGGACTAAGAGGGTAGACTCTGGAACACACTAGTCAGTTCTGCGCCTCAGTTTACCAAGAGAAAAGTAGAAACAAGGGAGATGCAAAGTGGAAAATCTTAACCTAAGGCCTGCATTGTCTCTTGCAGAAGCTTCATAAGTATTTCCCTGTCTCCTCACTGGGAGTGCTCCAGGAGGACTCGTCCAACATCGTGGACCTGCTGGAGGAGGCCTTCAATGTGAGAGGCAGTGTGGGCTGCAGAGTCTAGGGCAGAGCAGGACGGAGGGGAGTGGGCAAGAGGTGCTTATGTCCTGGTTGAAAAATGGGTCGGGAGCCAGCTGTGGTGGCGTATGCCTTTAATCCTAGCACTCGGGAGGCAGAGGCAGGCAGATCTCTGTGAGTTCAAGGCCAGCCTGGTCTACAGAGTGAGTTCCAGGACAGCTGGGGCTATAGGGAGATCCTGTCTCGAAAAGACAAAAAAAAAAAAAATGGGTTGGGAATAGGTCAGTAAGGAAGGGTATCTGGCCATCCCTGAGGACCTGAAGAGTCCACTTGACCATGGCCCTAGGCACCTGGAGTGTCTGCCACTATGATCCACACACATACACACACACACACACACACACACACACACACACACACGAATGTTCTCCATGTGAGTCTGGGTGAAGGACAGCCAGGTCAGGCTCTCCACAGAACACTACACCTGTCCTCCTTTAGCGCATTCGCTCCAACTTGGATATCCGGGCCCTGGACAGCCCACGAGGACTGAGGACAGAAGTCACCTCCAAGATGTTCCAAAAGACCGAGACTGGATCCTTTCATATCAGGCGGGGGGAAGTGGTATGTTCCTGTGGGCACGGCAGGATGGGTGGTAGGACATAGTGGCCTCCAACGAGGGGCACACATGTGGTTCCTGGGGTGCAGGTCTCCTGGAGTCAGCCCCTTGGATGAGCTGGGCATGTTCTTCTCCTGGTCCATCACCCTGTCCACACAGTAGAATGAGGAAGTGCATGGAGCACCAAGAATCATTAGGGTAATTAGTGGGGTAATGTCCCAAAGCCAGAGGAGGCCTCTGTTAGTGACACTGTTATAACTATAACTGGAAGGGACGAATCCCACGCCCTTAAGGAAGGGCAAGCAGGGAGCTGGGGGTCAGTGACACAGATTCCTTCCAGAACCCCGAATACCAAGGGCTTCAGGCACGTTTCCCTGATCACCAAAGAAGGGTCTGCCTTGGCTGACAGCAGGATCTCCTCAGGGCACATACGATGTGCAGCTGCGGGCAGTAGAGGACATAGAAGGAACACACGTGTGCCAGCTGGCAGACGAGGACCAGAAGGGTAACATCCACCTAAAACCCTCCTTCTCAGACGGCCTCCAGATGGATGTGGGCATCATCTGTGACGTGTGTCCCTGTGAGCTGGTACGAATGATTCAGCCCCGCTGGGTGGGAGGGAGGAACTGAGCCACATACTGGGACCTGGGGTAATGAGGTAGAGCATTCCATGGCCACACCTCCCTGGTGGACTACCCCAGGGCATGGAAGGCAGCATGGTGGAGAACACCTGTGGTCCCAGCACTTGGGAGGCAGAGGCAGGCAGATCTCTGTGAGATCAAGGACAGCCTGGTCTACGTAGCAAGTTCCAGGGCAGCTGAGGACACAGGGAGACCCTGTCTTGATGAAAAAAAATGTGCCTGGGGACCCTGGTCCCTCCTTTCTATACATGCCACCATGTTCTTGTTCCAGCAAAAAGAGGTGCGGTCAGCTCGCTGCCACTATAGAGGAGACTTCATGTGTGGACACTGTGTGTGCAGTGAGGGCTGGTGAGTTGGGGAATAGAGCCTACCCTGAGATCACCCTGGGTACAGCTAGGGGTGTGATGGAAGATCACAGAAAGAGCTGGGTGCATTGTTAGGTAAATCCAGTGTGAAGCATTTGGGATGGTCCCTATTTAAGATGGTTTGAGTTATGCCGGGCGTGGTGGAGCACGCCTTTAATCCTAGCACTTGGGAGGCAGAGGCAGGTGGATCTTTGTGAGTTCAAGGCCAGCCTGGTCTACAGAGTGAGTTCCAGGACAGCTGGGACTACAGGGAGACCCTGTCTCGAAAAAAAAACAAAACAAACAAACAAACAAACAAAAAAGATGGTTTGACTTAATATGTGCTGGGTGTTCTGTTTTGTTTTTGTTTCCTTTTTTTTGTTTTTCTTTTTGTTTTTGTTTCCTTTTGATTCAAGTCCCCACTGTGTAACCTGGGCTATTCTCTTTTTTTATATATAATTTTTTTATGTTTATGAATGTACTGTCTGTGCACCTGTGTCGTGCAATGCCTTGGAGGTCAGAAGAGGGTCTCAGATTCCCCTGGAGCTGGAGTTCTCCTGGAATTGGAGTTGCAGATGGTTCTCAGCCGCCATGTGGGTGCTGGGGATCGAACCCGGGTCCTCTGCAAGAGCAGTCGGTGCTCTTAACCACTAGGCTATCTCTCCAGCCCCACCTGTGCTATTCTCAAACTCACAGTCGTGTCTCCAGTCACTGGAGTTATAGACTACCAGGTCTAGCTATGATTTCAAAGTTTTCTAGTTATAATGGTACAGAGTAACTGATATTAGGCTGGGCTGAGCTACTCTTTCCAGGTCAGTGCCACAAATGTGATGCAGTTTCCTGTGGCATTGTCCACCACAGACCCAGGGTGAGCTGAGGAACAGCTGTGTAGGGATGTGTGGACTATTTCTGGATAGCTCTATGCTAGGACTGAGACAAGATGACGTACCTTCACTTCATGTCATCTGTACTTGTTACAGTTCAACCATGTGCAAATACATCACCTAATTAATACTGAACATTTGCCAGGCAGGATGGCACAGGCCTTTCATCCCAGCAACTCAGGAGGCAGAGGCAGGTGGATCTGAGTTCCAGGCTAGCCAGGGCTACACAGAGAGACCCTGTCTGGAAGGAAGGAAGGAAGGAAGGAAGGAAGGAAGGAAGGAAGGAAGGAAGAAAAGAGAGAGAGAGAGAGAGAGAGAGAGAGAAAGAAAGAAAGAAAGAAAGAAAGAAAGAAAGAAAGAAAGAAAGAAAGAAAGAAAGAAAGAAAAACTTGTAAGTGCATGTTAGTAGGACCTTTTAAAACTTCAAGATTCTGGCCAGGTGTGATGGCGCACGCCTTTAAACCTAGCACTTGGGAGGCAGAGGCAGGCAGATCTTTGTGAGTTCAAGGCCAGCCTGGTCTACAGAGTGAGTTCCAGGACAGCTGGGGCTACAGGGAGACCCTGTCTGGAAAACACACACACAAAAAAACAAAAAAACTTCAAGATTCTGTCTAGGCCGGGCGTCATGGTGCACTCAGAGGCAGAGGCAGGCAGATCTTTGTAAGTTCAAGGCCAGCCTGATCTACAGTGAGTTCCAGGACAGCTGGGGCTACAGGGATACCCTGTCTCGAAAAGACCAAAAAAAAAAAAAAGATTCAGTCTGGGTATAGTGGCACATAGACCTCTGGTCCCAGGCACTTGAGAAGCTGAGGTAGGATTGCTAAAGGCCAGAATTTCGGGGCCTGGCCAATGAAGAGAGAATCATGTTTGTGATCCCAGCACTGGGGAGACAGAGGCAGGATTGGTACAAGTTCAAGACCAACCTACTCTTAGTGAGTTCGAGGCTAGTCAGGTTTCTTAGTGACATGCTATCTCAAAACAAAAAGGAACAGAGATAACCCTTGAGACACTGAACAAGTCTGCTGACTTGAAGCAGATGAACATTGAAGGGGACACTCAGGAAGCTGGTAAAAGGCCCTGATGTTAGGTCTCACCTGAGGTACTGCTGTCTACGTGTCTTGAACCTGTCTCAGCCATCTCAGAGCCTCAGTTTTGTGGCCTGTAAAATGGGAGAGTAAAAGCCCCAGCCCTCTTCTCTGGCTGTTCGGGAAGTGACTGGGTCCTCCCTCAGGAGTGGCAAGACTTGTAACTGCTCCACTGGCTCACTGAGTGACACACAGCCCTGCGTACGGGAAGGTGAGGTCAAGCCATGCTCAGGCCACGGCGAGTGCCAGTGCGGACGCTGCGTGTGCTACGGTGAAGGCCGCTACGAGGGTCACTTCTGCGAGTATGACAACTTCCAGTGTCCCCGCACTTCTGGGTTCCTCTGCAACGGTGAGCTCAGTGGCCTCGGCCAGTGCTGAGGGCAGCAGGGGTTCCTGGGAGAGACAGCCCCAAGTTTAGGCCCAGCCCCAGCTGAACTGCCCTTCTTTCACCTGCAGTGCTGTGCACCAAAGCCCCGAGCAGCCACACAGCACTCTTCCTCCTTAAGACCCCGCTTCCCCCAGGCGGTTTCCATTCCCCCTTCTCCACTCCTCTATTCCTGGGGACTACGCAGTTCTGCTCTCAATGGCTGGCAGGAATATGGGAATGCAATCTTTCTTCTCTCCAAAGATCCAAAATTCCTAGTGACAGGGCATGGAGTTGTTTCTTCCGAATCCCCACAGGGCCTGACACTGGTGGGCCCAGTCCATGAGCATGCTGACTGGTCAGAGTTGGAAGGTGGGCATCACTCAGACAAGGGGGCACGTGAGAGAGTTGTTAGTGAGGTGGAGGAGGATAAATGGAAAATGCAATTATTAAATTCTTGTATGTGTGTATATATATGTGGGGGTACACATGAGTGGATATCAGATGGTCTTCTCTCTCCTTCCACCATGTGGGTTCTGGGGATCAAACTCAGGTTATCAGCTTGGGCAGCAAATCCCTTTACCAGCTGAACCATCTTAGGCAGCAAATCCCTTTACCATCTTGCTGGCTCTGCCAATTTGATTTTTTAAAGTATTTTTTAATGTGTGTGTGTGTGTGCATGTGTGTGTGTGTGTGTGTGTGTGCGTGTGTGTGCGTGTGTGTGTGTGTGTGTGTGTGTGTAAGCACACACAAATGCAGGTGCCCTCCAAAGGCAGAGGCATCAGATCCCCTAGAATTGGAGTTACAGGAGACTGTTAGCTATCTAGTGTGGTGCTGGGAACTGAACTCAGATCCTCTGGAAGAACAGTGTGTACTTTTTGTGTGTGGCTTTGAGGCAGGGTCTCCCTGTAGCCCCAACTTGCTATGTAGACCAGGCTGGCTTCCAGCTCACAGAGATCTGCCTGGCTCTGCCTCCCGAGTGCTGGGATCAAGGATGTGTGTTACCATACTTGGCCGAGCAGTGGGTACTCTTAACCACAGAGCCATTTCTCCGGCCCCCAGCTTGCTGTCTTATTTACACTTATACTTTTTTTCTGGCCTGTCGCATTGCCCAGGAGGTTCCTAAACAGGGAACATACTGGATCTTTCTTTGAGGATGGCCACTCAGTTTCAGGGTAAACGGGAGGAGGCAAGGAGAAGATTCTAGGAAACTGAGCATCGGTTTCTATCCCTGGGCTCCCAGAGGACCATCCTGGCAGGTGGCCATCTTGGGTTGCATATGTGAATATGGATCTTTTCTTTCCTTCCCCTCTCTGCAGACCGGGGACGCTGCTCCATGGGACAGTGTGTATGTGAGCCTGGTTGGACAGGCCACAGCTGTGACTGTCCCCTCAGCAATGCCACCTGCATTGATACCAATGGGGTACGCCTGGGCTTTGGCAGGGAGTGTGGGTAGCAGAGGGGGCCCATTCAGGGCCACTCACCTTCTCCATGACACAGCCCAATGGAGAGGGGGCAGGCAAGGTGGGGCACAGCAGGCTCACTGACAACTCCTCCTGCCCCAGGGCATCTGCAATGGAAGAGGGTACTGTGAGTGTGGCCGCTGTCACTGCAACCAGCAGTCACTCTACACAGACACCACCTGTGAGATCAACTACTCAGCGGTGAGGCCAGGGTCACTGGGGTGCGGGCATGGGAACCCCAGACACAGCAGAGGGCGGGAAGGAGAAGCTGGCCAAAGGCACAGTGTAGGAGGAGTAGGGCCTGCCCAGCACAGTGCCTGTCTCTTCCTCCCCTCCCCAACTAGATACGCTTGGGCCTCTGTGAGGACCTCCGCTCCTGCGTGCAGTGCCAGGCCTGGGGCACCGGGGAAAAGAAGGGGCGCACGTGTGAACAGTGCAGCTTCAAAGTCAAGATGGTGGATGAGCTTAAGAAAGGTAGGGGGCAGAGGGCATGAGAGGTGAGGTGCTGAGAGTCTAGGCAGGGGGTACCCAGTGGGCAGAGAGCATGAGAGGTGAGGTGCTGAGAGTCTAGGCAGAGGGTACCCAGGGGGCAGAGGGCATGAGAGGTGAGGTGCTGAGAGTCTAGGCAGGGGGTACCCAGGGGGCAGAGGGCATGAGAGGTGAGGTGCTGAGAGTCTAGGCAGGGGGTACCCAGGGGGCAGAGGGCATGAGAGGTGAGGTGCTGAGAGTCTAGGCAGAGGGTACCCAGGGGGCAGAGGGCATGAGAGGTGAGGTGCTGAGAGTCTAGGCAGGGGGTACCCAGGGGGCAGAGGGCATGAGAGGTGAGGTGCTGAGAGTCTAGGCAGGGGGTACCCAGGGGGCAGAGGGCATGAGAGATGAGGTGCTGAGAGTCAGGGCAGAGGGTACCCAGGGGGCAGAGGGCATGAGGGGGGAGGTGCTGAGGCTCAGGAGGGG
>VZQC01013451.1:375366-403191 GCA_009823505.1 Rhizomys pruinosus
AAAAAAAAAAAAAAAGAAAAAAAAAAAGAAAAAGAAAGAAGTATGGGGAGGGTCTGGGGAGATGGCCCAGCAGTTAAGAGCAGGGCTGCTCTTACAGAGGACGCAAGTTCAGTTCCCAGCACCTGCTTAAGCTGACAATGGTCTGTAACTCCATTTCCAGGATCCGATGCCCTCTTCAGACCTCTGTGGGCATTGCACAACTTAGGTATATTTACATACAGGCAGGCAGTACACTCCAACAGATTAAAAGCCAGGCGTGGTGGCACACACCTTTAATCCCAGCACTGGGGGTGGGGAGCAGAGGCAGGTGGATCTCTGTGAGTTCAAGGCCAGCCTGGTGTACAGAGTGAGTTCCAGGACAGCTGGGACTAAAGGGAGACCCTGTCTCAAAAAGACAAAAATGGCTCAGTGATTAAGAGCACTGGCTGTTCTAGCAGAGGACCCAAGTTTGGTACCTAGCACTCACATGGCAGCTAACAACCATCCTTTTCTAGGACCTGATGACTTTTTCTGGCTTAATATACATGGTGCACTTAAAGTCAAAGTAAATCTAAAAAAGAAAGAGAAAGAAAAGCTGGAGTTGGTCGAAGCCTTCCACCTGGCAGGAAGGGTCTGGGGCCCCGACAGATCCCAAATTTCAGAGCTACTGCATAGGGAACCGTCCTTTGTCTCCTGGGTGTGTCTGCAATCCCAGCTTCCAGGGCTAACTTCCTCTCTCTGCAGGACTCTCTACAGCATCTGAGTTTTTCTCAGATGCCACAACAACCAACAACTTAGGCAAGCTCCTCAACCCTCAGTAGGGCTTATTTGTCAACTAGGACAATGATACGTCTACCTCACTATGTTGTGAAGGTTGAGCTAATATTTAACGCTTGCATCCAGGAGGTGCTGTATAAATAAGAAGGACTTGAGTGAGTTCTAGGACAGCCGGAGCTACAGGGAAACCCTGTCTCAAAAAGACCAAAATAAATAAATAAATAAATAAATAAATAAATAAATAAATAAATAAGTAGCTGGGTGTGGTTGTGCATACCTTTAATCCTAGCACTTGGGAGGCAGAGGCAGGCGGATCTCTGTGAGTTCAAGGCCAGCCTGGTCTACAGAGTGAGTTCTAGGACAGCTGGAGCTACAGGGAGACCCTGTCTCAAAAAGACCAATTAATTAATTAATTAAACAAGAGGGACTTGTCTAGCATAGTGATGGGCTCTGTGGTCTGGTGACCCAATGTGTCCTCCTCCCCCCTCCCTCATTAGACTGCAATTTCTGAGCTGCTTCACCCCCACAACCCTGGTCTAACCCTGACTTTTCCCATTCCAGGACTATGCCCCAGTGGAGGGGGAGCTGCTGTTCTACCCTGGGGAGACCTGGAAGGAGCTGCAGGTGAAACTACTGGAGCTGCAGGAAGTAGATGCCCTCCTGAGGGGCCACCAGATCCGCCGCTTCCATGTGCAACTCAGCAACCCCAAGTTTGGGGCCCGCCTGGGCCAGCCCCACTCAGCCACTGTCACCATCACGGAACAAGGTGGGCAGGGCCTGTGGTCAGCATAAGCTGGTGAGGAGGGAGACTGGGAGCCTCTCCTCGGAGCTCCAGATTCAAACCAACCCAGGGTGCTGAGTCTGCTGTGAACGCCACATAACCAACATTTGGAACAGAAGAAGTATTGCACCAAAATATTTGAACATACATATCCTTAGGTTTTAAATTTTAATTATATTTGAGACTTTTTTTGCTTGTTTGAGATAGTCTCCCTGTAGCCCCAGCTGGTCTGGAACTCAACATGTAGACCAGGCTGGATTCAATCTCACAGAGACCAGACCTGCTTCTTCCTTCTAAGTGCTTGGATTAGCTTGTATGCTACTACTCCACCATACCTGGCCCAACATTCTTATTTTAGATTAAAAAATTCTTACATCTATCTATTTTAGTGAGAGAGAGGGGGGAGAGAGAAAGGAAGATATCACAGGAATTAGTTCTCTCCTTCTACCACACAGGACTTGGGGATGGAGGTTTTCAGGTTTTGCCCACTGAGCCATCTTGCTAGCAGCATACATTTTCTTTTCTTAAAAATTTTTATGGCCAGGTGTCGTGGCACATGCCTTTAATCCTAGCACTCGGGAGGCAGAGGCAGGCAGATCTTTGTGAGTTCAAGGCCAGCATGGTCTACAGAGTGAGTTCCAGGACAGCTGGGGCTACCAGGAGACCCTGTCTCAAAAAGACCAAAGAAAAAAAAAATTTCATGTCAGCTGGGTGTGTTGATGCATGCCTTTAATCCCAGCACTTGGGAGGCAGAGGCAGGCAATCACTGTGAGTTTGAGGCCAGCCTAGTCTATGTAGTGAGTTCCAGGACAGCTGGGGCTACAGGGAAATCCTGTCTCAAAAAAGACCAAAAAAATTTTTTTTCTTGTTACGTTTCTGAATGCTTTACCTACATGTATATAAGTGCACCCATGCATCCATGCATTCAGAAACCAGAAGAGAATGTCAGATCCTCTGGAGTTAAGGAACTGGAGTTAAGGATAGTGGGTAGACACCATGTGGCTGCTGGGAACCAAACCTGGGTCTTCTGTTAAGAGTAACCAGTGTTTTGTTTTGTTTTTTTTAGCTGTCCTGGAACTTGCTCTGTAGACCAGGCTGGCTTTGAACTCACAAAGATCCGCCTGCCTCTGCCTCCCAAGTGCTAGGATTAAAGGCGTGCGCCACCACGCCCAACTATTCTTAAAGAAAGAAAAATGTAGCTGGGCATGGTGGTGCATGCCTTTAATCATAGTACTTGGGAGGCGGAGGCAGGTGGAACTCTGTGAGTTCAAGGCCAGCCTGGTCTACAGAGTGAGTTCTAGGACAGTCAGAGCTACAGGGAGACCCTGTAAAAAAAAAAATCTAAGTCAGGAAGCTGCAGGTATTTAATCGAATCTCTGGCGCCCCCTGGTGGTGAAAGGGACTGAGGCAGCTGCTGACCCTTTACTCCTTTGATCCAGTAGATGAAGTGGACCAGAGCCTCCTAAATCAGACCCTTTCATCACCACCACCCCGAGGAGACCTGGGTGCCCCACAGAACCCCAATGCCAAGGCTGCTGGGTCCAGGAAGATCCATTTCAACTGGCTGCCTCCTCCTGGCAAGCCAATGGGGTACAGGGTAAGATGAAGGGCACTGGGTAAGTCTGTCACTTCTCTCCCCCGGGTGAGTGCGCAGCCCCAAGGGAAGGGGAAGACATGCTTGGTTTCATTGGAAGACCCATTCCTGAGTTCTTCAGGTATTTTCCCCTTCCTGGGGACTCTTCCTGGGGACCCTCTGTTCTGCCCTAGCTGTGCTATGAGAACCTCTCTTCTCCCAGAGCTCCAATGTCTTATATGTGAAAAGTAGACACAGTAAGGGCAGGGGATCAGTGGAGGACTTTGGCCCTTGCTGCCCTTCCCTCTGACCACCCCTCCCTTCCCTCTGACCACCCCTCCCCACTGACCACACCTCCCCACAGGTAAAGTACTGGATCCAAGGTGACTCAGAGTCTGAAGCCCACCTGCTTGACAGCAAAGTGCCCTCCGTGGAGCTGACCAACCTGTATCCGTACTGTGACTACGAGATGAAGGTGTGTGCCTATGGGGCACAGGGTGAGGGTCCCTACAGCTCCCTGGTGTCCTGCCGCACTCACCAGGAAGGTTAGTGCTGCCATGTCTGTCTGTCCACCCCAGCAATCCTCTGTCAACATGCAACTGACCCACTAACAAGGCTCTTCCTGCCTCCTCCTAGTACCCAGTGAGCCAGGACGTCTGGCTTTCAATGTCGTCTCTTCCACTGTGACCCAGCTGAGCTGGGCGGAGCCAGCTGAGACCAATGGTGACATCACAGCCTATGAGGTCTGCTATGGCCTGGTCAACGAGGACAACCGTAAGAACCAGACTTTTCTGGCCCCAGGGATAACAACGGAGGTGGAGTGTGGGAGGGTGGGAGGGATGCACACTGAGCCCAGGGATAGGGAGCATTTCTGCGAAGGCCAAGCTCTTTATTCAAATCAGCTGTAGGCATTATGAGGTGGTTTTGGTCAGATTTGTGTTGGTTTAGAATCCAAAAGCACCTGGGATTTCACATGTTCATCTATGGTCACTGGCCCAAGGGTGACCATCCACACAGGTAACCAACATGATTATTTTCTGCATGGTTCTTTCCAGAATAGAGTTGCTGGATTTAGCAGGATGTGAGGCAGCAGGACCATTCTAGGCCAAGAATTCAAAACAAGCCTGGGTCACGTAAAAGACTCCTTCTCAAAAACAAACAAGCCAGGCGTGGTGGCACATGTCTTCAATCCCAGCACTCAGGCAGGCAGATCGTGAGTTCAAGGCCAGCCTCTACATAGCGAGTTCCAGGATGGCTGGGGCTACAGGGAGACTGTCTCAAAACAAACAAACAAACAAACAACTCACAAACAGTTCCTGCCCACCCAGGGATGCCAAAAAAAGCAAAACAAAAAAAACCCACAAACAGGTATGGTGATGTAGCTCAGTTAGAAAAGTGCTTATGCCCAGCGTGGTGGCACATACCTTTAACCCTAGCACTTGGGAGGCAGAGGCAGGTGGATCTTTGTGAGTTCAAGGCCAGCCTGGTCTACATAGCGAGTTCCAGGATAGCTAGGGCTATAGGGAGACCCTGTCTTGAAAAGACCAAAAAACAATATCTCATTTATTATTTTATTTTGTATGTACAAGTGTATTGCTTGCATGTAGGTATTGTGCAGTGCCCATGGAGGGCTCAAGAGTGTGTCAGAGTTATAGACAGTTGTTAGCCGCCACATGGGTGCTGGGAATTGAACCCAAGTCCTCTGTAAGATCAGCCAGTGCCCTTAACTGCTGAGCCACCTCTCTAGCTTGTTTTTGTGTTTGTTTGTTTGTTTGTTTGTTTGTTTGTTTGAGACAGGGTCTCCCTTTTAGTCCCAGATGGCCTGGAACTCACTATGTAGACCAGGCTGGCCTTGAACTCACGGAGATCTGCCTGCCTCTGCCTCCCAAGTGCTGGGATTAAAGTCATGCACCACCACAGCTGGCCCAAGAAGGTTCTTAGCTGGCATGTGGGTGTGGGAATCAAACTTGGGTCCTCTGCAAGAGCAGTCAGTGCTTTTAACTGCTGAGCCATCTCTCCAGTCCCACCAGCTTGTTATTATTATTATTATCATTATTATTATTATTGGTCTTTTTTGAGACAGGGTCTCCCTTTAGCCCCAGCTGGCCTGGAACTATGTACACCAGGGCCCCTGCCTCCCAAGTGCTGGGACTAAAATTGTGTGCACCACCATGTCCGGCCCGCTTGTTTTTATTATTATTATTATTTGGTCTTTTTGAGACAGGGTCTCCCTGTAGCTCCACCTGTCCTGGAACTCACTATGTAGACCAAGCTGGCCTTTAACTCACAAAGATCTGCCTGCCTCTGCCTCCTGAGTGCTGGGATTAAAGGTGTCCTCTGTGTGTGTGTGTGTGTGTGTGTGTGTGTGTCTGAATGCAAGTGCACCTGAATCATTCAATGTTTGCAGAGGTCAGAAGAGGGGATCAGATTTCTCCAGAACCAGAGTTCTGGACAGTTAGCAGCTATGTGGGTGCTGGAAATCGAACCCTGGTCCTCTGCAAGAGCAGCCAGTGTTCTTAACCATTGATTCATGTCTCCAGCCCCACATTGTTTTTAGAACATTTCATTCAAGCCAGGTATGGTAGCTAGTGCATGCCTTTAATCCCAGCACTTGGGAGGCAGAAGCAGGCAGAGAGATCTTTGTGAATTCAGATAAATCTCAGTGAGTTCGAAGCCAGCCTGGGCCGGGTGTGGTGGCGCACGCATTTAATCCTAGTACTTGGGAGGCAGAGGCCAGCCTGGTCTACAGAGTGAGTCCAGGCCATCAGGGGCTAGAGGGAGACCCTGTCTCAAAAAAAAGAATATCTCATTCAAGGGCTGGGGCTGTAGAGCAGTGGTAGAAGTGTCGGCTTCGGGTCCAATAGGCCCTAGGTTCAAGCCCTAGTACTGCCCAAAAAAAAAAAAAAATCACTCAGTATTTTATCTGGCAACCCTAAGGCAGAACACCCATTATTTATTCCCATTACTGGAAGAGAAACAAGAGTAGAAGCAGACAACCCCTGACAGTAGTCAAGATGGGTGTCCTACTTGTCCCCTAGGGCAGACTCCCAAGTTCTCAGTCCTGTTGGGTGGTCCCAGTGAGCGGAGAACTTACCACCCCCATACCACCAGAGGGCAGTGGAACTTTCTCAGCATTGGTCTTCTGGGGGAGGAGGGGCTGCCTCACCACTTCAGCAAACAGACAAGCCAGGCACCAACATATTGGGCAGTTGCCTAGCCCTTTTGGAATTTAGTTTAGACTCAGGCCATGTCGGGTCAGGAAGACTTTGACCTGGGCTTCAACTCCAAGAGTGACATACAGCCCAGTAAAAGTTCATTCTTGGTCTTACTCACCAAGGTGCAGACCTGCTCAGTGTCAGGCAAGCTTCGAGACACACTTTATCCTTTCATCCTTCTTTATCCCATAAGCTGATAGAGAGGCAACAGCTGCCCCTCCCATGGTTGCTGGATATTTCAGGCTGAGGGCACTCCATCAACCTCAGTTCCCTGTGTGTGTGTGTGTGTGTGTGTGTGTGTGTGTGTGTGTGATTCTTTAGTCCAGGCTGGCCTCAAACTACAGGGAATCCTCTTCTCTTTTTGAGGCAGGGTCTCCCTGTAGGCCAGCTGGTCTGGAACTCACTATGAAGACCAGACTGGCCTTGAACTCACAGAGATCTTCTTGCCTCTCTTCCTCCTCAGTGCTGGAATTAAGGATGTGTTCTACCATACCTAGCTTGCTTTTTTTTTTTTTTTAATTCATTCATTATTACTCATGCCACACACACACATGTAGAGGACAAAGTCCGTTCTGCCCGTCCACCACGGGGGTTCCAGGACTCAAATTCATGTCATCAGGATTGTGCTGCATGTGCCTGTACCCACTGAGCCACCTTGCCAGCCCAGAACCTGCCACCTCTTGAAAAGCTATTTGCTGAGGATACACTTCAAGCCTCTCAGTTGTCACTTTCCACAACTGAGAAACTGGGCCATTCCCTGGTCTCTCTGTACGTCCTTCCATCTCTAGAGAGCAACACAGTGGGCCTCAGCTTGCTGCACCTGTGCTAACACTGAACTCATGAACATTCGGGGCTCTGGTCCTCTGCTCTCTCAAAGAATGAGTGGAAAGTCACCTGGTCTCTGCCATCACAGATGTGACACTGCTGTTCCTGACCTCCCCAGCATGGCATTGAGGGCTGGGCACAGGACAGAAGATGTGGTTCTGAGAGTACCCTTGCCCACTGAGCCAGCCTCATGTGGAGGTGTCCTGCAGGCAGGCACACTTGCCAGTCGGTAGAGGTGGCAGCAGGGTCACTGTGCATCGAGTGGTGGAGAAGCTGCTGATACCCCTTCCCTAAGCCAGTCAGGCTCTGGTTCTAGGGACTCAGCAGGTGGCAGTCCAGCTGCTGCATGCTTCTCACCAGAGCTACACTGCAGTTCCCAGCTGGACAGCCACCCTGCTAGATCAGAGATAGAACTGGAACCAGGGGGTTCCAGTTCTACATTTTTCCCTCTGAAGCACTGTCCCTGCCCTAGGACCCATTGGGCCTATGAAGAAGGTGCTGGTGGACAACCCCAAGAACAGGATGCTGCTCATTGAGAATCTTCGAGAATCGCAGCCATACCGATACACAGTGAAGGCTCGGAATGGGGCAGGCTGGGGTCCAGAGAGGGAGGCCATTATCAACCTGGCCACACAGCCCAAGCGGCCCATGTCCAGTGAGTGATGGGAAGGGGTAGGCTGGGGGGACAAGAGGCCACTTCTCGGGCCCGGACTCACCTTTTCCCACCCCACAGTCCCCATCATCCCAGACATCCCCATTGTGGATGCCCAGGGTGGAGAAGACTATGAAAGCTTCCTCATGTATAGTGATGACGTTCTACGCTCCCCAGCCAGCAGCCAGAGGCCCAGCGTCTCTGATGACACTGGTGAGTGGGATCCACCAAAGGAAGGTGGGGGTCATGGGTGGGGTTGTCCTGGTGTCAGGGAGAGGAAAGGAGCCAGTGACCACTCTGCCTAGAGGTCAAGAATAAGTAAGCCTCCGCTCCACCTGGGACAAATGTCCGCATGGTTTGGCACAAAGGGAAGAACAGCTGTGGGACGAAGGTCAACATTTGCACATCTGTGTGCAAGGACATAGGGTTGCCTGCCTCAGGGACAAATTCTACCAGGCTGGTGCATATATCCATAGGTTCATGCACACAGGACAATAGTTTTGCAACCTATACTCTGGAGGGCACACCAGCCACTTCCCAGGGGCAGACCTATGTGAGAACAAGTGGCATGGCTTCAACAGCCTTGGAGATGGGGCTCCTTGATTTCTCACATAACGTAGTGCAAGAAGAACCCTGAGGATCTTGGATGAATCATTCACCCTCCCTGAACCGGTTTTCTACTCTGTAAAATGAGATCACACTGCACCACCAATAGGAAATCCTACAGAGCACTAGCTGGCCTTGAAGTTGCTATACCTAGACTGCCTTCAAACTGGCAACCATCTTCCGGTTCAGGCTTCCCCAGTGCTGGGAGCTAAGCTGCTGCTGAGAGTGGGAGCAATTCTAAGAATCAGGAGTCCTGCTGAGCTGCTACTTAATACCCAGGGGGCGTCTGAATACTCTCCATTGTTCAGATGGGAAACAGGCTCAGAGAGGTCAAGTAACCAAGGAAACTTCACAGTGGGTGGCAACACCCAAGGTCCCCCAGGTCTGTGGCTGCTGCAGGGCCTTTTCTCCCAAAGTGCATTGCTCATTGAGGAGGGCTTGAGCAGGACGCGGGCGTGTCCTTGCCGCCAGGCTTTCCTGTCCCCACACTGCCAGAGACACCCACAACCCCGAACGCAACAGGTGTCTTCCTCCGCCCAACCCTCCCGGGAGCCGCCCGCATCCTCGGCGGTGCCAACGCGCGGCCCTTCGTTGTTCCCAAGGCAGCGGCTGGAAGTTCGAGCCCCTGCCGGGGGAGGAGCTGGACCTGCGGCGCGTCACGTGGCGGCTGCCCCCGGAGCTCATCCCGCGCCTGTCGGCCAGCAGCGGGCGCTCCTCGGACGACGGCATAGCCGGGGGCACGGACGGGGAGGGCAGTGGCAGGACCACACCCCGGCCCCCGGGAGGTGACTGCCTCCCCGGCCGCGCCCCGCTCAAGAGGCTCTTGGCATGGGCCAGCCGAGGCCTGCACTCGCATGTGCATTGCCTGTGCGAGTAGAAACGAGTCCCCAGTTTCTACCAAGCTGCACGCAGACAAACCTCCAGAACTGTAGGGCACTAGGGGAGGTGCTCGGGCTGTCCCAGGGGAGGATGAGAGCCCTGACCTCGGTGACATTCCTGACCCCGCTAGTGGTGCACAGCTTCAGAAGACTGCTGTGTCCATGGCCTTCTGAGGACTGCAGGGCAAAGCCCTGGGCTCTCTCCTAGGGTCCAGCTCACTGCACGATTGAGCTTAGTCTGGCTCAGTTCACATGGACGACAGTACAGAGCAAGAGGAGGCTGGGAAGGCCTGTGTCATGCCCAGGATGGCTCTGGGAGAGACTGGTTCTTACTCTTAAGGCTCCCAAGAGCAGGGCATACCTAGACCCACAGCCTGCCCACTCAGCATGTCGTTTGCTGCAGGCCTGACTGTGACCTCTCTTCCCATGCAGAGCAGTTGGTGAATGGCCGGATGGACTTTGCCTACCCAGGCAGTGCCAACTCCCTGCACAGGATGACTGCAGCCACCGCTGCTTATGGCACCCATCTGAGCCCACACCTCCCCCACCGCGTGCTAAGCACGTCCTCCACCCTCACCCGGGACTACCATTCCCTGACCCGGACAGAGCACTCTCACTCAGCCACACTGCCCCGGGACTTCTCTACCCTCACTTCCCTTTCTTCCCAGGGTGAGTGACCTAACCCTGCCCTCATCACTGACCCTCCTCCAGCTTCTGGCCTGGTGCTCCCCCACCTGCCATGGACACTTCCTCATACACACAGTCCCTCCCTGCCCCTCTCACTCTTGTTTTGTCCTGCCCTAGGCCTCCCTCCCATCTGGGAAGACGGGAGGAGGCTTCCAGGGAGGAGCAGGCTTCCACTGTCCTGGGCCCTGGGGTCCTGGAGCCAAGCTCAGATGATGGGGCGCCCCGCTTCCAGGGGTTCGCCAGACTCTATAATCCTGGCGGGGCAGCCAGCAGCACCCTCCTGGGGCCCAGGTAGTGGTCATCATGTCTCCAGGGTTGTCCTGCTCCATGTGCCTGCCGTCCAGCCACCATTGCAGCCTCTGCCCATGCACGGCCTCAGCCTCATCACATTCACAGGACCCCTGCCACCTCCTGGAGCTAACCACTCCCCTTCCTCATCAGTGCTGAAGCCTAACAGCCTCTGCCCTTCTGGGGTGTAGAGCTGGAGTGGGGCCAGGCCAGCCACAGAGGGAGTGGGCTGGAGAGGCTGCAGGGCCACAGGGCTCCCAGCCATGTGGAAAATGCTGGGTGGCCTGGAGAGGGTTGTTGCAGGGTTGAGTGAACTACCTGGCCAGAGAGGCGAGCCAAGCCGGCAAGGGATAGATTGACTTATCTGAGACAACCCCCCCAACCTCTGTTACTTGGACTGACTGTGGCCTTTTCTATCCAGATTCCCATGGGGCTGTGGGTGTGCCGGACACACCTACCAGGCTGGTGTTCTCCGCCCTGGGGCCTACATCTCTGAAAGTGAGCTGGCAGGAACCACAGTGTGAGCGTGTGCTACTGGGCTACAATGTGGAATACCAGCTGCTAAATGGCGGTGAGGCACAGGGACTACTGGCAGCTGCGGCTCTTCCAGGCCTGGGCCCATGTGGTGGACAGGAGCATCCCAGCTGGGCCAGGAGCCCACCCAAGTCCACCGAGCATAACTGAATGCCCTCCCAGCCTTTCTGAGAGGATCTTTCCCTCCTTGTCCCACACTCCTTCACTGTCTCTTCCTCCTGAGGCTTCATCCATCTCCCCGGGCCTCTATTAGTCATTTGCTAAACTAAACTAGGTTTACTTAGGAGGGCTTCATAGTCCCAGGGACTCCACTGGCTTAAAAGCCTTTGTGAGAACTGTGAAGTGAAATATCCCTGGCCAGACACACTAAACCCATTGTGACCTAGGCCCCTCACCAGGATTTGACCACAACATGAGTGGCACAGCAGGGCCCATTATCTTCTGGGCTCTCTTTTTGAGGCTGGCACTCAAACCCAGAACTGCTTACATCCTAAACAAAAGCTCTACCACCGAGCTACAGCCCCAGCCCTCCACTCACATACTGTGTAGTGAACAGCCAACCATATTATACTACACCCAAACCACAGGCAGATCTGGATGAGCGACCAGGGGTTGGAGTAAAGCTGGCCTCTCATCTACCCTTATTCCATCTCCCAGGCGAGCTGCATCGGCTCCACATCCCAAACCCTGGCCAAACCTCGGTGGTGGTGGAAGATCTCCTTCCTAACCACTCCTACGTGTTCCGAGTGCGGGCCCAGAGTCAGGAGGGCTGGGGCCGAGATCGAGAAGGTGTCATCACCATTGAATCGCAAGTGCATCCGCAGAGTCCACTCTGCCCCCTGCCAGGTGAGCTGTCCTCCCCACAACTGCTGCCATCTAGCCCCTCAGCCCCCCACTTACCTTCTTCTTCTGCGTCCCCCAGGCTCTGCCTTCACTCTGAGTACCCCCAGTGCCCCAGGTCCACTGGTGTTCACTGCCCTGAGCCCCGACTCACTGCAGCTGAGCTGGGAGCGGCCACGGAGGCCTAACGGAGATATCCTCGGCTACCTGGTGACCTGTGAGATGGCCCAAGGAGGAGGTACCACCTGGCCTTGGGGTTAGGGTGCATGCAGGGGTAGAAAAGCACCACAGAAGCTGAAGGTGTCTTCCCCGTGCAGGACCAGCCACCACATTCAGGGTCGATGGGGACAACCCTGAGAGCCGGCTGACAGTCCCTGGCCTCAGCGAGAATGTGCCGTACAAGTTCAAGGTGCAGGCCAGGACAACCGAGGGCTTCGGGCCAGAGCGTGAGGGCATCATCACCATCGAGTCCCAAGACGGAGGTGAGGGTAGCTCTCCTTCCTCAACCCTGCTCTGGTCTTACCTTTCTATGGCACCACCCGTCTGACTGGTCTGTCTGTTCTAGGCCCCTTCCCCCAGCTGGGCAGCCACTCCGGGCTCTTCCAGAATCCACTGCAAGGCGAATACAGCAGCATCACCACTACCCACACCAGCTCTACCGAGCCCTTCCTCATGGGTGAGTCACCAGAGACAGGGGACCCTGTCTTCGGAGAACAGAGCCAGCACAGAGGGGCAGGGACTCACACAGGACCCTTCCAACTTCTTCCTCCGTAGATGGACTAACCCTGGGGTCCCAGCGCCTGGAGGCAGGAGGCTCCCTCACCCGGCAAGTGACGCAAGAGTTTGTAAGCCGGACACTGACCACCAGTGGAACCCTCAACACCCAGATGGACCAACAGTTCTTCCATACCTGAAACCTCCAACCTCTTCTGGGTCCTGGAAGCTGGGTTCCCTCCCTGCCTTCCCTCCCTAGCTTGTCCTTGGCTGCTCCATCCTGGCGCCCAGCCACTTGCATGCTGACCACAGAGCCAGCACCTCTAGCTATAGAGCAGTGGGTACGTGTCCCCTGGGAAGCATAAAGCAGAGAGGTCCCAGAAGGCCTTTCTGGCTGCCCCCTGCCCTGGGTCCAAACCAACTTGTAACCAAAGAACTGGGACCAGCACTGGGACCCAGCCTTTGTTCTGCACTTAATAAAAGATTTTGCTACTGCTCAGCTGCCATGTCTGTGAGGTGCCGGCCTTAACAGACCAGTGATTCCCACAGCACCCCTCCTGACACAGAGTACACGCCCACCTCTAGAGGCAGGTGGCTACACAGCAGGAGGCACAAGTTTATTAAGCACCCAGATGCAGAAGGTGGATGCCTGAGGCAGAGCTGCAGGACCTGTTGCCTTTGCCCTGTGCCTGTGTGTCCATCTGTCCCAGGGGCGCGCCTCACAAGCTCAGCACCTTGGCTCCGTCGGCGGCTTGAGAGAGGTAGAAGGTGGCTGCACCGCTGTATTGCTCCTGGGGGAGAAGCTGGGCTGAGCAACAGATGGCCCGGGTACCCACCTCTCCTGCCCTCCCGGAGATGGGAGCACGCACCTGTATGTGCTGCATGGTGCGGGAAGCAGCAGAGGCCTCCAGCAGTGTTACCGTGCAGCCACCAAAGCCACCACCCGTCATGCGACTGCCATAGACACCAGGCACAGAGAGTGCAGCCTCGACTAGTTGGTCCAACTCAGGGCAGCTCACCTCATAATCATCCCTGCAGAGGATAGAGAAGTGAGAGGAGTATAGACCTGTGACCCACCCACACCCAGGAAGCACAGAGCAGCCAAATGACCTCACCTGAGTGAGCGGTGACTTTCCACCATGAGGCGGCCGAAGGCCCGATAGTCCCCACGACTCAGAGCAGCCGCTGCCTGGGCCGTGCGCTGGATCTCACCTACCACGTGCCGTGCCCTCCGGAAGCCCTCCTTGCTCACTAGCTCTCTGCCAGCTAAGGAGGAACAGGGCTCTCAGCAGCTTCATCTCACACTACCTGTGGCCTTGAGGAGTGGGAGAGGGCCCAGGTGGGCAGTGGCCAACAACTTAGTAAACAGCTGCTTAATGAACTCTCCTCAGTGAAAGGAAAGGACTGAGGACCAGCAAGCTGCCAAGCCTGGTTATCCCGGTCCTCTCATCTTAGAACTCTGTTCTCATTATTCAAACAGGACATCTGCATCATCTCTCCATCACTTAGGTCCAGGGAAGAGACAATCTGCAGGGCTCCCCACAGGGAGCCAGTACAGAAACTGCTTAATACACAGCTTTTTGTTGTTGTTGTTGTTGGCCCAGCTAGCCTGACACTCACTATGTAGATCAGGCTGGCCACAATGTCACAGAGATCTACCTGCCTCTGCCTCCTGAGTGCTGGGATTAAAGATGTGTGCTACCACACTGGCCGAACCCCTGACTACCATCCCCAGCCCTACCAAGAACCCTAGGCTTACTGTGTTTTGGAGGGAATGGACAGATCTGGAAAAAAGGAAATGGACAGCGGGATCAAGGCCACTTGGACACCTGGCAGGCAGCCTGGCTACCTCTAAGACAGAGCGTGCCAGGCTGGCTCTCACCTTCAAGCTCCTCTAGTCGCACTTCTCGAAGGCTCTCCTTGCCTAGAGCCCGGGCCACTTCTTCACACTGAAGTCGCCGCACAGGGTACTCACTGGAGCCCAGAGAATGTCGGACATTGGAGTTAGTGATGAGCACAGCTAACTTAGGATCTGACAGTGGCACCAGGCTTGTTTCCAGGGACCTGGGTAGAGTTAGAATGGGGGAGGATGTCACAGCCAAGGATCTGCTTGCCAAGCCAGGCAATGGGCACATTCTACTCAAGAGCTCCTGATTATAACCTTGGGGGAGGGGACACAAGGGGACCCCCTGACCTGCAGTCAATGAGTAGCGCATGGCCTTTCTGCCCCAGCAGTGCGATGAGCTGGTCCATGATGCCACAGGGGACCCCTGCGAAGCTGTGCTCGGCCCGCTGACACACCTGGGCCCGGGCAGCTATTGCCCCCGAGTCTGCAGCATAGGGTTAAGTGGGGAAGCTGGAGCCCAGGAGAGGGCACAAGGAGTGGCCACATTGGAACGGCAGGGCTCCAATGACAATCCAAGGGGCTCCCCACCATCCCTCCCTAAGCCCATAGGAAAGAGGCTCTGACCACAGAGCCCTCAGAGGAAGCAAGAGGGACCTAAGTGATACCTGGGCAGAGCTGCTGGAGGAAGGTGTATGTGGCCACTTCCAGAGATGCTGAGCTGGAAAGGCCACCCCCCAGGGGCACTGAGCTGACCACCACTGCACTGAAGCCAGGGAGGGGAGCAGCTGCAGGGGGAAGAATGATGCTGATAAGATGGACTGCTAGGAGGGTGGATGCAGGAAGGGGATGTCCCCCAACAGGAAGGGAGGAATGTGTCTCAACCTGTCAGAAGCCATCAACCTGCCAGGGCCAACAGGCCCACCACCCGCCATCTTGCCTCCCTCTGAGCTTGCAAGAGCAATCTTCTTTTTTTTTTTTGGTCTTTTCAAGACAGGGTCTCCATGTAGCCCCAGCTGGAACTCCCTCTGTAGACCAGGCTGGCCTTGAACTCACAAAGATCTGCCTACCTCTGCCTCCCAAGTGCTAGGATTAAAGGCATGCGCCACCATGCGAGGTGTTTTTTTTTTTTTTTTGGGGGGGGTCTAGGGCAATCTTCTGATGCAGGTTTTCAGAGGCCATTAAGGGAGGAACTGGATTCTGGATGCTCCAGTCATAGAAAGAGAAATGGGGGCAAGTCCCAGAGGTGCCTGGGTCTACATAATGGGATTCTCCACCCTGGTCCAAATGGGCTTTGTGGTTGGTAAGATGGTATTCCCAGGAGCAGCCTGGGTCCCATACCTGGGTAGTGCTGAATCACTCCCTTCACATAGTTGGCCCATTGGGGGGTCCCAGGTTCCAAGGACCGCTGGGCTGTGGGTAGTGGGAACTGTAGTCGCTGGGGCTCATCGGCATCTTTGGAGGTTGTAAGAAGAGAAACAAGCCCATCTGTTCGGGGACTGCCAACCATCACAGTCACAAGCTCCAGAGCCTGGAAGGAGAGAGTATGTACAGTTTATGCCAGTTGACACAGGAAGTCTCTAGGGCTGCCTTACAGCCCCAGAGTCCCTTTATCCATCAAATACATTGTGGGAAAGACTTTCAGGGTGGGACATCTCATTGTAGACAGGAAACTGATGTCCAGAGAGGTTCCTGAGTTTGTCTGGGTCTCCCCAGAGTGACTGGAGAAGCCAGGATCAAATCCCAAAATCCTGTTGCCTAGGGCAGACAGGAACAAGGAGGAAACAGGCTTGCAGGAGGGAAAGAGGCCTGGCCAAAGAGGAGCCTGAAAGTGGAGCTGCCCTGGGGGCTTGGAGCTCTGCCTACTGGGTCTTCAGGGGTGGGGCCACCAGCAGCCAGAGTACAAACCTAGACTTTGCCCTGAGCAAGGACTCTCAGCTGTGGGGCAAAGGGGAGAGATAGCTGTCTCCAGGGAAAACAGGGCCAGAGAGCTGCGGTCTTTCCATCTGGGAAAGCCCTGTAACTCCTCATTCATTCCCAAGAAGTACAGTGGGGGTGACAGAGATCCAGGTTGAGAGCTGGATCAGGTCACGTACCAAGAACCATCTGTGTGACCCTGAGCAGGCCCCTAGCCCTCACTGGTTTGTTTATTCTGTAAATTCAAAGGGCAGGGCTAGGAGGCCTCGGGCTACGTGGACAAACAAGCCTTCAGCACTAGAGGTTGCCACCCAACTTGGAGCAGGGGCCCAAACAGCTCATTTTTTCATTATGCAGACAAGCCTGGCCTCGAGCTCGCGGCGACTCCCCGGCCTCAGCTTCCTGGGTCCTGGGATTATGAGAAGTGAGCCATCAAGCCTCCAGGGCTACCCCGAATTCCCCATTTTAAGAGGAACATCTGGTTGAAGGCGATGATTATCAGCCCCCAGAGGGCGGGCTTCTCCAGCTTCCTGTCTCCGCACGTGGGCAACAGCACATCTCGGGGTCTCTCCGGTGAGCTTGACCCCCGCGCCCGGCTGCCTCCCCGCACTCCTGCCACAAGGGACCCTCCCGCCCGGCCGCGGCCTGGAGCCCGCCCTTCCCCACAGCTGGCCCGGCCAGCGCGCACCAGGCTCCCCGGCGCGGCCCCTCACCATGGGCAACACCAGGCCTTGGTTGTAGTCCGTGTGTTCCCCGATGAGGTTGACACGGCCCGGCGCCGAGATGGCCAGCTCGGGCTCGGCCCCGAACTCCTCCCGGAAGGCCCGCCTGGCCTCGGCCAGTAGCTCGTCCACCTGGGGCGGTCTCCAAGCAGCCATGACGCTCCTCTGCAGCGGGGCGCACCGCCCCTCAGGATGCTGGGGGGAGGAGTCAGGAGCCGCCGACTCCCACTGCCCGAAGCCCCGCCCCCCGCCTGCGACCCCGCCCTCCGCCAGAGGCGTAGGCCTACTGCGTGCTGGTGAAGCTCTGCAGGTGCCCTGGGCAGCGGGCTGCAGGGGCTTAGTGACCTGGGAGAAATTTTGTGACCTGGATATGGCCTTGTCTCCGGACGTTGGGGCGCCCACTGGAGAGGCACCTGACACGCCTGGGAGATCCGAACACACGCAGGCTTGTGTTCACCAACCAATATCAATAACAAAAAAAAATTGATTTTTTTTTTTTGTTATTGATATTGGTTGGTGTTCGGTTTTTGTACATTTTAATTTTTTTATTTATGTGTATGAGTGTATTGCCTGAATGTAGGTAGGCTCACCCATGTCCTGCCAGGGCAGAAGAGGGTGTTGGATTCTCCTGGAACTGGAGTTGCAAACGATTGTTAGCCTCTATATGGGTATTGTGAATCGAACCCGGGGCCTCTGCAAGAGCAGCCAGTGCTCTTAATTGCTGAGCCATCTCTCCAGCCGGGATTTCCTTGAAATTCTATCCCTCCTGCCTCCACTGGCCAAGAGCTAGAATTATACCATTTACGAGTAATAGGCTTATGCCATCATGCCTGGTTCATGTTTTTCTTTAGACAGAGTCTCACTGTGTAGCCCTGGCAGGCCTGGGACTCACTATGTAGACCAGACTGGCCTACAACTCACAAGGATAGCACCTTCCACCTCTGTCTCCCAAGTGCCAAGATTAAAGGCATGTGCCACTATGCCTGGGTCATGGCATTTATTTATTTGTTTGGATTTTTTTTTTTTATCTTTTTGAGACAGAATCTCCCTGTAGCCCCAGCTGTACTGGAACTCACTCTGTAGACCAGGCTGGCCTTGAACTCACCAGATCCTTCTGCCTCTGCCTCTCTAGTGCTGGAATTAAAGGTGTGTGCCACCACGCCCAGCCATTTAATTGTATTTAAGGAAATATTTAGATTATTTTATGTGTATGATTGTTTTGCCTGCATATACGTAAGTTCAGTCATGTGTGCAATCCCAGAGGAGGTCAGAGGAGGCTGTTGGATCCCCTGAAACTAGAGATATGGATGGCTGTTAGCTGTTGTCATGTGGGTGCTAGGAACTGAACCTGGAACTTCTGCAAGAGCAGTCAGTGTTCTTAACTGCTGAGCCATCTCTCCAGTTCCTGAAAAAAAATTTACATTTTTTTTTGTGTGTGTTTCTGTGTGTACATACACCATGGCATACATGAGAAGGTCAGAGGACAACTTGCAGGAGTTATCTTTATACTGCAAGGGTTACCCTCTGAGCCATCTTGAGTGCCTGAAAATGTTTACTTTCCATGAAATACAATTTTTAAAAACTTATTTATTTTTATTTATTTATTTATTTATTTATTTATTTATTTATTTATTTTTGAGACAGGGTCTCCCTATAGCCTCAGCTGGCCTGGGATTCACAGACATCTGACTACCTCTGCTTTCCCCCCCTCTCCCGTGCTAAGATTAAAGGCGTGCACCCTCACACCCTGCTCAAAGAGGGCTCTTATCCACCATGTCCTCTGGTAGAGCAGTCAGTGCTCTTAACCACTAAGCCATCTCTCCAGCCCCGAAATACAGTTAAGATTATTTTTATTTATGTTTTATTGTCTGCACCCCTGTCATGCAATGCCTACAGAGGTCAGAAGAGGGCATTGGATCCCCTGGAACTGGAGTTACAGATGGTGGCTGCCATTTGGGTGCTGGGAACTGAATCTAGGTTCTCTGCAAGAGCAGTCAGTGCTCTTAATCACTGAGCCACGTCTCTAGACTCTTGGTGAAATAATTAATTTTTGTCATTTACGCTTTTGTTGTCGTATCTAAAAGACCGTTGCCTGGGGCTGGAGAGATGGCCTAACGGTGAAGAGCACTGACTGCTCTTGCAGAGGACCTGGGTTCGGTCCTCAGCACCCACATGGTGGCTGAGAACCATCTTTAACTCCAGTTCCAGGGGAATCCGACACCCTCTTCTGACCTCCACGGCACTGTACGACATGGGTGCACAAACCTGTATGCAGACAGTACACTCATACACAGACAAGAATAAATAAAAATTAATAAAAAAGACCATTGCCTAACTCATCAGAAAGACTCCTGTGTGTGTGTATGTGTGTGTGTGTGTGTGCGTGTGTGTATGTGTGTTTGTGTATGTGTGTTTGCTAGTCTGCTTTTTCTTTTAATAAACCAGGGTTGCGTTTGTTTTTTTTTTCCAAAGCCAAAACACAACACAACAAACCATAAACAGCCTTTGGGATTGGTTGAAATTAAATGCACTTGGGAGGCAGAGGCAGGCGGATTTTTGTGAGTTCAAGGCCAGCCTGGTCTACAGAGCAAGTTCCAGGACAGCTGGGGCTACAGGGAGACCCTGTCCCAAAAAGACAAAAAACAAAACAAACAAAACAAACAAACAAAGAAATTAAATGCAAGTCGTGAACCATGTCTCCTTACAAGGGACCATCCAGGGGGGGCAGAGTTGATCAAAGCGTCCCCTTCTCTGCACACATTCCCCATCTCGCTCAGCTTTGAAATCTAGACACTCCTGAGTCTAAATCTCTACTCCTGTTTTGTGACCTCAGGCAAATAACTTCACTTCTTTGAGCCTCAGTTTCTCATCTGTGAAATAGGGCTGGTGATTCCTCCTGGACAAGGTATTGCAAAAGGAAGGAGATAATCTTAAGTTTTTTCCTTTTTCTGTTTTTTTTTTTTTTTTTGAGGCAGGGTCTCCTTGTAGCCCCAGCTGTCCTGGAACTCGTTCTGTAGACCAGGCTGGCCTTGAACTCACAAAGATCCGCCTGCCTCTGCCTCCCAAGGGCTAGGATTAAAGGCGTGCGCCACCATGCCTGGCTTTTTTAGTCTTTTTGAGACAGGGTCTCCCTGTAGCTCTGGCTGTCCTGGAACTCACAGAGATCCGCCTGCCTCCTCTGCCTCCTGAGTGCTAGGATTAAAGGCGTGTGCCACCACGCTGGCCTAGGAGATAAACTTTTTTTTTTTTTGTCTTTTCGAGACAGGGTCTCCCTGTAGCCCCAGCTGTCCGGGAACTCACTCTGTAGACCAGGCTGGCCTTGAACTCACAAAGATCCGCCTGCCTCTGCCTCCCAAGTGCTAGGATTAAAGGCGTGCACCACCACGCCCAGCTGGAGATAATCTTTATAAAGTGCTCTACCCCACACTTCATCACTTGGCAGCATGGAATAAATATTTGCTATGATTATCAAGTTTCCATTAATTCAGCGGGTATTATTGGACACTCTTTGGTGCAATTGGCCAGAAAGATAAAACGCCTCAGACTGATTCCTACCATCTTGTTCAGAGACAGACATCCTCAAAAATATGACCTCCTCTGACTGAAATAAATGCTATGCTTAGATTGAGGAGTAGGGCTTTTTAAAAAAAATTTCTTATATTCTGCATTTTGTTTCCTTGTTTTTGAGACGGGGTTTTACTATGTAGCCTGGCTAGTTTTGTTTCTTTTATTTATTTATTTATTTTGGGTCTTTTTGAGACAGGGTCCCCCTTTAGTCCCAGCTGGCCTGGAGCTTGCTATGTAGACCAGGCTGGCCTCAAACTCAGAGATCCGCCTGCCTCTGCCTCCAGAGTGCCAGGATTAAAGGCTGCGCCACCACTCCAGCTGCTGGAGTATTTTTTGAAACAGGTTTTCCCTGTAGCCTCTGCTGCCTGGGAACTGCTATGTAGATCAGGCTGGTCTTGAACTCAGAGATCCACTTATCTCTACCTCCCAGGGCTGGGATTAAAGGAGTGTGCTGATACACCTACTGACCTTGAACTTCTGATCCCCTGCCTCTACCTCACCAGTACTGGGATTACAAGTGTGTGGGCCTCTATTCTCGGCTTTTTGCTATGCTGGTAATTAAACCCAGTGCTCTGTAGATACTAGGCAAGCAATCTACCAACTATGCTATAGCTTAAGAATAGTCTGGCTTGCTGGCTCACTTTCACACACATTCTCTCTTCCTCCTTCCTTCTCCTTCCTTTTCTCCCCTTATTTTTTGTGTCCTCTTTTGAGGCTCCAGCTGGCCTGGAACCTCGTATGTAGACCAGGGTGGCCTTGAACTCAGTGCTTCTCCTGCCTCTGCCTCCTGAATGCTGGGATTTAAGGTGTGCACCACCATCTTGTTTTTCAGATCTGGGAATGGAACCCAGGTTCTCAGCATGCTAGACCAGCTCTCCACCACTGAGCTACACACAGCCCTGCTTTTTTCCCCCTTTGTTTTTTTGAGACAAGGGTCTCCCTATAGCTACAGCTGGCCTGTAGCTTGCTATGTAGATCAGGCTGGCCTCAATCTCACAGAGATCTGCCTCCTCCTGCCTCTTGAGTGCTGTAGTTAAAAGCATGTGCCACCATGTTCCACACTACTTTTTTGTTTTTTGTATTTTTTTTTTTTTTTGAGACAGGGTCTCCCTGTAGTCCCAGCTGTCCTGGAACTCACTCTGTAGGCCAGGCTGGCTTTGAACTCACAAAGATCCGCCTACCTCTGCCTCCTGAGTGCTAGGATTAAAGGCGTGCGCCACCACGCCCGGCTGTTTTTTGTATTTTTGAGAGGTTCTAGTAGGCAACCAGGATCTACCTGCAGGGCAGGTAGACACTGTTTGGCACTAGTGTCTGTTCTCATTATCAGTGCACTGGATTTCTGTGGTCAATTTTGAGACAGGGTCTCCCTTTAGTCCCAACTTGCCTGGAGCTTGCTTTGTAGATCAGGCTGGCCTTGAACTCAGAGATCTGCCTGCATCTGCCTCCCCAGTGCTGGGATTAAAGGTGTGAACCACCATGCCTGGTACTACTCCCTTATTTTTATTTTTCTCTATGTGTATGAATGTACTGTCTGCATGCAGGTTTGTGCACCCATGTCATGCAATGCCTCAGAGGTCAGAGGAGGGTGTCCGATTCCCCTGGAACTGGAGTTCTCCTGGAATTGGAGTTTCAGACGGTTCTCAGCCGCCATGTGGGTGCTGGGGATTGAACCCTGGTCCTCTGCAAGAGCAGTCAGCACTCTTAACTGCTAGGCTATCTCTCCAGCCCACTACTCCCTACCTTGAACTCTGAGATCTGTCTCTGCCTTCCCAGTACTAGAATTAAAGCAGTGTGTACCACCTTCCCCATCCATTCCCTCGTTACAGGACTGGGGAAAATGTGGCAACTTAATGGTGATGCTGCACCCCAAGATCTGTCCTCTCATCTGCTGGCTTGAGGATCAAGCCTAGCATCCATCACAGGGCATACATACAGGGTACCTGCTTTTATGTCAACCTAGAGATTGCCAAGAAATATTTGTCCAGACTAGGAAGGGGCCTGGTCTCAACTGATAGCTACTCCAAAGATTTTTTTTGGGGGGGGGGTCTTTTTGAGACAGGGTCTCCCTGTAGCCCCAGCTGTCCTGGAACTCACTCTGTAGACCAGGTTAGCCTTGAACTAACAAAGATCCACCTGCCTCTGACTCCCAAGTGCTAGGATTAAAGGCATGCGCCACCACAAAGATGCTTCTTATCTACAAGAGTCATGTCTGCCTCCCAGGTGGAGGCCAAGTTCTCATCTCAGGTCTTTCTTGCTAGATTCAGTGTCTCCATGAGAAGGGCATGGCTTCCTCAGCAGGTACAGCCTAGGTTCGACAGATGGAACTTGGGTCTTCATCTCTCAGCTGGAAATCCTTGAAAATGCTTGCTCTCAGCAGATGGCCCAACACCTCACCCATTTGGGGAGGTTTTTCTTGTTCCCCAAAGGGTAACACATTTCCTGATGTGAGTTATCTTGCCTTTTTTTTTTTTGGTCTTTTCCATACAGGGTCTCCCTGTAGTCCCAGCTATCCTGGAATTCATTCTGTAGACCAGGCTGGCCTTGAACTCACAAAGATCCTCCTGCCTCTGCCCTTCCATAGTACTGAGGTACTGATAGCCAACCAGGATCTACATGCAGGGCAGAACTGTTTTGCACTAGTGTCTATTCTCATCATCAGTGCACTGATTTCTGTGGTCAATTTTAATTTCTTTTTTTTTTTTTCCTGACACAGGGTCTCCTTGTAGCCCCAGCTGTCCTGGAACTTACTCTGTAGACAAGGCCGGCCTTGAACTCACAGAGATCTGCCTACCTCCGCCTCCCAAGTGCTAGGATTAAAGGTGTGCGCCACCACACCCAGCTTATCTGTGGTCAATTTTCACAGTTGTCCCCAGAGCTTATTACATCCAAGCTTTGCAGAGATTGTTTTGTCAAATCTTTGCAACCCTATTGGGTAGATATGTTTACTGTTCCCATTTTACACATCAAGAGAAACTAAGGAACTCATTTGAGTGGGAGAAGTGGGCCTGAAACTTGAGCCTTTTCTGCTACCACCCTGTCCTCATGAGCACTGCAGGCTGCTGTGTGCCAAGACGTAAAGCTCAGGCTTTCTTCAGTGGGGAACAGGAGGTACAATGCTCTCCAGATCACTGGAACATCAGTTCACACACGGGACACTCGAAATTTGGAAGACAGGCTGGTAACCAAAGCTCTGGGAATCAGATGGATTCTTTGCCACCTATGCCAGAAGGAAGTCAGCCAACTGTGCTACAGGGCTGCCAGGAGCATTTGGTTTCATCAGCAAACATGCTTAAGCCTCTGCCATGTGCCAGAGAACTAGAGTCTCCACACATCAGCAGTGCCAGCCTTCCCTTCCCTCTCTGGCCTCAGAAGCCCCTGCTCAGGAAATCATTTCCAAGTGTAGTTTGGACTCACTATCCCTAAAGTTCCTGCCTTCTAAGCCCATGAGCACCCTGCTGATGGCCAGGAAGTCTGGACCTCAGTATGGGGCTAAGAGCTCATGGATGTATCTGTCTCTCCTGGCACCTCCCACTAACCAGCCTGGCAATGCAGCTGCATAGCCCTTAGCTCCCCTGAAGTAGAATGAGACCCCCTGAAAGAAGGAAGCTGCAAAAGGACACTGGGCCTACTCGCCTGGGCCTTGGGCCCAAGCTCATTCCATTCCGTTCTTGGTGCTAGGCCGTTAAGGAGCTTATTGGTTAAGTCCTTCAGCCATATTGTCTGCTAAAGATGGGTGGGAGAGAAGACTAAAAACCAAAGTGCCACCACACAGACCTGCACAGCCTTCCCACAGCTGTGAGGGCTTCCTGTTTCAAGGCAGTGACCCACTCACCTCTTACCAGGGATGCTGGCAATTACTACAAATTTTTAATTTTTATGTGTATGCGTGTACTGTCTGCATGCAGGTCTGTGCACCCGTGTCGTGCAATGCCGCGGAGGTCAGAAGAGGGCGTCGGATTCCCCTGGAACTGGAGTTCTCCTGGAATTGGAGCTTTGGACGGTTCTCGGCCGCCATGTGGGTGCTGGGGATCGAACCCGGGTCCTCTGTAAGAGCGGTCGGCGCTCTTAACCGCTAGGCCATCTCTCCAGCCCTACTACAAAGTCTTTTAGACGGTGGCATGTCCCTCTACTGTTCCCCTTTCCAAATCACCTGGGTCTTCTAGTCCCTTCTGAACCCACATGAATTTTTCCGAGACTTTCCTTGGAGCAGTGGTATACTTGGGTGGGAGTTTCTGGCTGTTGGGCAGTCAACAGGCCTCCCTCAGGAAGGAGGGTACCATCTTCTGACAACTCTCCTCTTAACACAACCAGTATGTATACTGGAAGCCATTCAATGAGCAGCACTGACCTAGGCCTGTGGTATTCTCCAGACCTGCTGACCAAGGAGAGCAAGGACACAAGTCACTTGGCCCCAGGCTCCCTGTTAGGACACCCTCGACCTACTCCGTGGGGTCCTGAAGGATTTGGGTTTTTTCTACCCTTTTTTGGGTCTTTTTGAGACAAGGTCTCCCTGTAGCCCCAGCTGTCCTGGAACTCTAGACCAGGCTAGCCTTGAACTCACAAAGATCCACCTGCCTCTGCCTCCCAAGTGCTAGGATTAAAGGCTCTGGCTTTCTTCTACCCTTTTGTTCTTGGGAAGATACCTGGAAGGCTAGTTTGTGGATGCTGACCAAAGTCCAGCTACATGAAGTGTTCAAGCTGTGGCTTCTCTCTAGAATACCCAAGACCAACAGCGTACCACCACTGGGATGGACGAAGGGAGCCACAAGGGCTCAAGTAATGTGCAGAGGGGGATTTACCTGAGCCTCAGGGAAATGAACCGTTTCCTGAAATATTTTCACCCCAAGGGATGACTAGGTAGGGACAGAATACCCAGAGGGGAGGCTAAGGTTCTCAGGCCCAGTTGTAGCACAAGGGGTAGAAACTGTCCATCTGGCCTTCCTGTGTTGGCCTAGACCATTAACAGGCCTGAGACAGACCCTTAAAAGCCAGCCCTGCAATTTCTTTCTGGTCTAATAGACACAAGTGTTCTAGACCATGTTCCTCCATCTATCTGCAGCTCTTGATGACCCTGATGAAAGATACTCCTACACAAGCCTGGATGCCTGATGCCAAGCAAGGGAGGGTTTCAAGGAACCAAGAGGGAAACAAAAGGAGACCACTGTTGGAGAAAATTAAACAATGACCCAGTTAATGATTTTGGAAACTGTCTAGTTTCAGCCCAACTGGTAAACATGTCTCTTCCTACACTCAGACACTGGTCAGAATGCAGCAGAGTTGTCTAGAAGAAAAAGCAGACAAGCCGGGCATGGTGACGCACGCCTTTAATCCTAGCACTTGGGAGGCAGAGGCAGGCAGTCTTTGTGAGTTCCAGGACAGCTGAGGCTACAGGGAGACCGTCTCAAAAAGACCAAAAAAAACAAACCATGTGGCTAAAGCATGGCGCCTACTCTACTGGCCAGTCTTGCTGCTGTTCTAACCTCTGGGACACTGTGTTTAGGCTGGACCACTGCAGACCAGGTTAAGTTGGACAGGGATCAAAGTACCAGAAGGAAACATCCCACTGCAGTTACGGGCCAGAAGCTGGGTCCATCCTAGATGCAGCTTTTCCCACCCTCCCTCACTTCCGCTGCCTTTTCCATCTCTCAAGGTGAGTACTTCCAAGTGGTGCGAGGACAGCAGAGGCCCCATCTCTAGGTAAAATAACCCTACTTTCCTAGAACTGTACATTGGACCAGTTAAGGACGAACTTTACAGACCCCTTTCTACAGGGCCAGCTTATTTTCTCAACATCTGCTCCTACAAAGACAGTTCACTGGACCTTTATCACCATACTGATTTGCTAAAACCAGGCAGGACCATTTCTGTACCAGTTCCACAAGAATAAACCTGCACTGTCATGGGCAAACTGGACACCTTGAATGAACTCTCCCACCTGGAGGCCTAGGGTTAAAAGCCCAAACAAAAATTTTTAAAAAGCCTCCCCAGAAACCTATGGAACAATTGTTAAATGAGAAGCAAGAGTTTTGTTTTTTTTTTTTTTTGGGGGGGGGTGTCTCACCCATTCATTCAAGGAACAGGACACCTGTCATCAGCTCCAACTTTGGCTTTTTACTCCATGTCCTTACCCAATCCCATACAGCTAGCTTCCTGGAACCAAGGCACATGTTCATGGCATGTGAGCCCACGTGGACCATTTCAGCCTCCAGGTTACTCCAGAACCTTCCACGTTAGGCTGCAAACCAGAGCCTCAGATTACAGCAATAAACACTTTCTCCATTGCACCCTGGCTTCTTTCACAGCCTAGGTTAACATCTAAAGACTAGAGTCTCATTCAGAAACAGAAGAAAAAACAACTGTCAGAATGGCCAAGTATATTGGTTCCAGAACTACATGACAACATAGAAAACCAATCCCTGGATTGGTCTGCACCTTGGACTCTTACAATGCTCATCAAATCACCTATCATCCCTTGCTTCTCCTAAGCACCTTGAATTTGTAATTAATCAAAAAATCTCTCTGGAGCATACATCTATAACCCCAGTACAAGGCAGGCTGAGACAGGAGGAGGATCATATCCAGGCCCTTCTGATGCCAAAACAATCCTAAAAAACAAAAAACAAAAAACTTTGTCTTGAGAATGGGTTTCCCTACAGCCCCTGCTGGCCTTCAACTCAGAAATTGACCCACCTCTGCCTCCAAATGCTGAGATTAAAGGCGTACACTACCATGCCAAAACTTAATAGAGGAATTATTTCAGGTATTCCTGGGAATGACTCAATGACTGGTAGCTTGCACGTTTATCCTGACCTTATCCTTTGCTAATCTGCATTGGTTAGATGCCACACAAGGAACAGGAACAAGACTTGATTGGGGAAGAATTCATTCAGCAGGAGATGGGCAAAAGGTAAAAATGACCTATATTCATAAGACAAAGTTAAAACAAAAATTACACAGCTGTCAGTTTTATCGACTTCTAAGCCTGCTTCAAAGACTCACAAAACCCCTAGATGTCAAATCCTAAAACTTTAAATGCTGTTATAACACCAGGGCCTTTGTGGAATCCAAGGCTTCTTTCAGGCTAGGCAAATACTTTACCACTGAGTTATGTTCTCCAGCACCTGCCCTAGCATTTTATAGAGTATTGGGCTCTTTCCACGCTTTCTGCAATTGTTGCAAATACTTCCTTTGTTGACCAAGCAATAGGTGAAATTAAGCTCCACATTAGTATTCATGAATCTAGAGGTAATGGATGTATTAAAAGCTTTGCATATTTAGCCGGGCGTGGTGGCGCACGCCTTTAATCCTAGCACTTGGGAGGCAGAGGCAGGTGGATCTTTGTGAGTTCAAGGCCAGCCTGGTCTACAAAGTAAGTTCCAGGACAGCTGGGACTACAGGGAGACCCTGTCTCGAAAAGACCAAAAAAA
>VZQC01013451.1:419792-518205 GCA_009823505.1 Rhizomys pruinosus
AAAAAAAAAAAAAAAAAAAAGATAAATGCATAACATTCTTGTCTGTTTAGACTTCATTTGAACTTAGACCTTTTTTTTCTTTTTTTGGTTGTTGTTAGCTTTTCTTTCTTTGGTGTGTGGGTTTCTGACATGCCATGGGTCTGGACATGGAGGTCGAGAACAACTTTCAGGAGTCAATCAGTTCTCTCCTTCCACTATTTGGGTCCTGGAATTTGAACTCAGGTTATCAGGCTTACTGGCAGTTACCTTCATCTGCTGAGCCATCATCTCTCAGGTTTCTTGAGCATTGTTCAGGAAAAATAACATGGCTAGGCATGTAGCTCAGTTGAGAGCATGCTTGCCTAGCATGCATGAAACCCTGGGTTCAATCCCCAGCACTGCATAAAAGGGAGGTGGAGCATCTGTAATCCTAGCACCAGGATGTAAAGGCAAGAGGATCGGAAGGTCATCCTCAGCTACATATCCTAGCCTAGACTACATGAAACCCTATCTAAGAGAAAGAGAAGATGGATGCAGATACTTTACTAATTCCCTCAATAGTCAGATAGTTGTCTTGAGGCAATTTTTCTTCTTTTTTTTTTTTTCCTACAACAAAAATTTTAAACCTTTATTTTAATTTTCATTTTTTTATTGATGCTTTGGAGGCAATTTTTCTTTTTAGTTCATACATTAATGCTATTGATTTAGCTTGGTTGTATCTGATTGTGTTTTGGAAAATCCAATAAGTGAACATGTATTTAAATCATTATTGCAAACTGTACTAAAATTGTACATATATTACTAGAGCATAGCTTGTTGAATGACAGAAGTCACTCTCTGAAAGCATTACTTAGCAATCTTAGAGAGAATGATCAGTTAGCCTTTCTGGATCTTACACATTTCTCGGATTGAGCTAATTTTAATTTCCTGTACAACAGCAAGAGCTGTTAAGTCAAGTTCACAAAATCCTCATTAATAAGTGTTAAGTGCCCCTGCTGAGGGTAGATTCATAAGCTTAACACCTACTTGATATTTGCTATATTAAATTAATGGTTAAAGTTAAGATTTGCTTAATGGTTAAGCTTTTTTGTTTTGATCCAGCCGTGTTAGATACTAAAGAAGCCCCAGTCCACATGCATCTGCTTTACTGGTGGTGTCTGTCATCCTACAAAGACTGTGACTTATTGGTGAGGGCAGCTGGACAACTCTGAGAGCAACTTAGAGAAATCCATCTTGGGCACACTCTGTAAGGAGCTTCTCTGCAAATAGCACCCCATATAAGTGCACAAAAGCAAGACACCCTCGTGGACCTACTACTTCCCGCTTCCAACACCCTGATGCCTGAAGGTGAGGTCTCTTTCCTGTGTGTCATAGAAGCCAGGAGTGCACTTAAGTTGCTAGAGCCCCACAGCAGCAAGAGCAGCACTCGTCTGCAGGCCTTCTTGCCAGGCTTTTCCCTAAGGGTTATTTTCTTTTAGGAGAGATAGTAGGTCAGAAAAGTGATGAAAGCATGTGTTCACTTAGAGCAGAACTGCTTTAAATAGTGTACTGGCCTGGTGATTATTTTCCCAAACTGGACGATAGTTGCTTAAAGATTAGAGTTTTTTTTGTTGTTGTTGTTCTTTAATCCAGCTAAAGGAGATTCTCCCATTATATACTCATCTTTTTTTTTTTTTTTTTTTTTNCAGCTGGCCTGGAACTCACTCTGTAGACCAGGCTGGCCTTGAACTCACAAAGATCCGCCTGCCTCTGCCTCCCAAGTGCTAGGATTAAAGGCGTGCGCCACCATGCCCGGCTAATCTTAAAATTTTTAAAAGTTAAAAAAAAGCCAAGCTTGGTGGTGCATGCCTGTAATCCCAGCACTCGGGACGCAGATGCAGGTAGATCTTTGTGAGTTCAAGGCCAGCCTGGTCTACAGAGCGAGCTCCAGGCCAGCTGGGACTAAAGGGAGACCCTGTCTCAAAAAGACCAAAAAAAAAAAAAAAAAGAAAAAGAGAAAATTAGTGCCTACTGCCATAGGCGGTACATGTGACCCATTGCTCAAGGCCAGCCTGGTCTACAGAGCGAGCTCCAGGAGCCGGGGCTACAGGGAGACCCTGTCCAAAAGATAAAAATAAAAACAAACAAACATGTGACCCATTGCTGGAGCTCAGCATTATTTGTTTCAGCATAGGAAAGCTTGTGAACGTTTGTTTCTTGGTGTCTTCTTCCCACCCTTTTAGTGAATACATCCTTGTGTGAACTGTAGGTGAAATGCTCATGTTGTAAAGCTAAGGAGAATTTAGTTATTTTTTGCAAACTTTTATTGTGTGCTTTTTAAGTAAGTTATGTTGCTAAGATAAATGATTTTGTGTGTTATGGACATATAAAGTTAAAAAAAAAAGCTAAGGAGAAGCTTTTGAGCTGAGAAGTATATACTCACTGCAAGCTTAAAAAGCTTAGTTACAGCGGGCATGGTGGCACACACCTTTAAATCCCAGCACCCGGGAGGCAGAGCCAGGAGGATCTCTGTGAGTTCAAGGTCAGCCTGGTCTACGTAGCTAGCTCCAGGCCAGCTGGGACTACAGGGAGACCCTGTCTGGAAAAAAACCAAAACAAACAAACAACATTACTGTAGCTGCCCATGGTGGTACACGCCTTCAATCCCAGCACTCAGGAGACAGAGGCAGGGGGATCTTTGTGAGTTTGAGGCCAGCCTGGTCTACATAACTTGTTTCAGGCGAGCTAGGGCCACAGGGAGACCCTATGTCAAGAGAAAGAAACAAAAAGACTGTATCTTTTGATGTTAATTTATTTAACAGGTGTGAGGTACTTGGTTACCTGATACTTTAGGTTTTGCATGAATCAAGCCTGTCTAAATACAACATATAGTAGAGATCAACACTTGTCTGTTTCCTACTTAAAAACTAGCTTACATTTACTATTGATGTAAGAGTCCTTTGTATTGAATATATATGAAATAGCCAGTGGAGCACATTTGTTTTATGTTGTAACTGATGGTGCTATGTGGCCTGCCTACAGTTCCGGTTGGCATGCTGTCTGTGTAGCTTCTCAAGTGCCTGTGTGATGCTGCTCAGCCAAGCAGAGCATAGTCACAGCCAGCGTGGTGGTCAAAAAAAATCCCCACGTCACATCATCTGTTCATGAAGCCCAGCTCTGCCACCACCAGGTCATACCAGCATGTGTGAGGCCCAGCTCTGCTACTGATTAGCTATGGGATGTCCAGCAGGTAACTGAACATCTTGTGTTTCAGTCTCCTGAAGACAGCTACAGTACCTGTCTCATGGGCTTGCTGTGAGCGTCCAGTGAATTCATATAGTAAAGTGCTTAAAATTGCTTCCAGCCGGTCATGAATGGCACACATCTGTATCTCAGCAAACAAAACAACAAAGAACAGTGCCTCACAGTGAATTTTAAATGCTTTTTTTTTTTTTTTTACAGGGTCTCCCTGTAGCCCCAGCTGTCCTGGAATTTGCTCTGTAGACAAGGCTGGCCTTGAACTCTCAAAGATCCCCCTGTAGCCCCAGCTGTCCTGGAACTCACTCTGCAGACCAGGCTGGTCTTGAACTTACAAAGATTCACCTGCCTCTGCCTCCCAAGTGCTAGTATTAAAGGCATGTGCCACCACGCCCGGCTTTTTTTTGTATTTTTAAGACAGGGTCTCCCTTTAGTCTCAGCTGGCCTGGAGCTCGTTATGTAGACCAGGCTGGCCTTGAACTCTCAGAGATCCGCCTGCCCCTGCAGGATTAAAGGCATGTGCCACCATGCCCAGCATTAAATGCTTTTCTTTTTTTCTTTTTTTTCTTTTTTTTTTTCATTTTTATTTATTTATTTATTTATTTTTTTAATTTTTTTTTATTAACTTTATTTATTTCTGTATGTGTATGAATGTAGTGTCTGCATGCAGGTTTGTGCACCCGTGTCGTGCAATGCCGCGGAGGTCAGAAGAGGGTGTCAGATTCCCCTGGAACTGGAGTTCTCCTGGAATTGGAGTTTCAGACGGCTCTCGGCCGCCATGTGGGTGCTGGGGATCGAACCCGGGTCCTCTGCAAGAGCGTCGGCGCTCCCAACTGCTAGGCCATCTCTCCAGCCCTTTATTTATTTTTGTATGTGTATGAATGTACTGTCTGCATGTAGGTTTGTGCACCCGTGTAGTGCAATGCCTCAGAGGCCCTTTTTTTTTTGTTTATTTTTTTTAAGATATTCTACAATATAAGAGCACAGTTGTTGGAGCTGGAGAGATGGCCTAGCGGTTAAGAGTGCTGATTGCTCTTGCAGAGGACCTGGGTTCGATCCCCAGCACCCACATGGCGGCTGAGAACCGTCTTTAACTTCAGTTCCAGGGGAATCTGACACTCTCTTCTAACCTCCGCGGCATTGCACAACACAGGTGCACAAACCTACATGCAGACAATACATTCATGCACATATGAAAATAAATAAAAAATATATATACAAAAGCACAGTTGTTTTGAGATCACATTGATGTTGCTCAGTTTGCCTACAATTAGATAGTTGGTGTTAGCATCCACAGATGAGGGATACCATTCATCATTTGTTTTTCTGGGACTGTGTTACTTCACTCAGCATATCTTCTAGCTCCATCCATTTATCTGCAAAGTTCATGATGTCATCTTTCTTTACTGCTGCATAGAACTCCATTGTGTGATGTACCACATTTTCTCTATCCACTCGTCAGTCAAGGGGCACTTGGGTTGGTTCCAGCTCCTTGCTATTGTGAAGACAGCTACAATAAACATGGCTGTGCATGTATCTCTGTGGTAAGATGAGTCTTGTGGGTATATACCCAGGAATGGTATGACTAGGTCAGGTGGCAAGTTCATTCCAAGTCTTCCAAGGGTTTTCCACACTGCTTTCCATAGTGGCTATATGAGTTTACATTCCCACCAATAGTGGATGAGTGCTCCCCTTTCCCCACAACCTCTCCAGCACTGGGTATCATTTGTTTTCTTGATCCTAGCCAGTCTTATTGGAGTAAGATGATATCTTAAAGTGGTTTTAATTTGCATTTCCTTAATTATTAGTGACGTTGAACAGTTTTTTTTTAATTTTTTTTATTATTTATTTCTGTATGTGTATGAATGTACTGTCTGCATGCAAGTTTGTGCACCCATGTCGTGCAATGCCGCGGAGGTCAGAAGAGGGTCTCGGATTCCCCTGGAGCTGGAGTTCTCCTGGAACTGGAGTTTCAGACGGTTCTCTGCCGCCATGTGGGTGCTGGGGATCGAACCCGGGTCCTCTGCAAGAGCGGTCGGCGCTCTTAACTGCTAGGCTATCTCTCTAGCCCCTGAACACTTTTTAAGATGTTTCTCAGCCATGTCTAATTCCTCACTTGTGAAGTCTCTGTTCAGCTCTTTGCTCCATCTTTTGAGTGGGTCATTTGTTTTCTTCTTTGTTTTTTGAGTAGTTTATATATTCTGGAAATCAATGCTTTGTCAGATATGTCTACGGTGAAAGTTACCTCCCACTCTGTGGGATTTCTCTTCCTTGATTGTTTCTTTTGAGGTACAGAAGCTTTGAGTTTAATGAGGTCCCATTTGTCAATTGACAACCTTAATTCTTGTGCAGCTGCTGTCTGATTTAGGAAGTCTTTTCCTACACCTAAAAGAAAGGATTCATTTGGGGCTGGAGAGATGGCCTAGGAATTAAGAGTGCCGACTGTTCTTGCAAAGTACCCGGGTTCAATTCCCAGCACTCACATGGCAGCTAAGAACCATCTTTAAGCCAGACATGGTGGCGCACGCCTTTAATCCTAGCACTTGGGAGGCAGAGGCAGGCGGAACTTTGTGAGTTCGAGGCCAGCCTGGTCTACAGAGTAAATTCCAGGACAGCTGGGACTGCAGGGAGACCCTGTCCCGAAAAGACCAAAAAAAAAAAAAAAATCTCAATGTTGAGCCAGGCATGGTGGCGCACACCTTTAATCCTAGCATTTGGGAGGCAGAGGCAGGTGGATCTTTGTGAGTTCAAGGCCAGCCTGGTCTACAGAGCGAGTTCCAGGACAGCTGGGGCTATCGGAGACCCTGTCTCAATAAAATAAATAATAAATAAATAAATAGACAGGATTTATGTAGCCTGAAACTTATGTAGCCCAGTTGGCCTCAAACTTGTGATCCTCTGCCTCATCCTCCCCAGAACTGGGATTATTGGTAAGCATTATCATGCTTGACTTCTAACCAGTTTTTTTGTTTGTTTTTTAGTCTTTTTGAGACAGGGTCTCCCTGTAGCCCAAGCTGTCCTCGAACTCTCTATGTAGACCAGGCTGGTCTTGAACTCACAAAGGTCTGCCTGCCTCTGCCTCCCAAGTGTTGGGATTAAAGGCATGTGCCACCATGCCTGGATCCTGTTTGGGTGTCATCTGCTGCCCCCCCCCCCCAGCTGAAGACTGAACCCAGAGCCTTGTGCTTGCTAGGCAGTTGCTGTGCCTCTGAGCTAAATCCCCAACCCCCTTTACCTGTTTTTGACTCGGGCACTGTTCTTAGTCCTCAGGGTAGCTGTAGGACACTTATTTGCCTGAATAACACTCTATAAGCTAACTTTTTCTAGTGAGAATGTTTAAAATTGGGATCAAGTCAGAAGGTTTGGAAGCCAGTTCTAGTTTGTCTTCAGTTGTTGCGACAAAACACACACCACTACCGACTTGGGGAGGAAAGGGTTTATTCAGCTCACATCTTCTGGGTTACAGTTCATCACTCAAGGAGCCCAAGGTAGGAACTCAGGGCAGGAACCTGGAGGCAGGAGCTCATGTGAAGCACAGGCCATTGAGGAATGCTGATTACTGATTTGCTCCCCTGGCCCATGCCCAGCCTGCCCTCTTATACCATACACAACAACCTGCCCAGGGTGGCACCACCCACAGTGAGCTGGATCCTCCCACATTGCTCATCAAGACAATACTCCATAGACCACAGGCCAGTCCAATGGAGCCAATTCCCCAATTGAAGCTCCCTTCAACACAGGTGTGTCAAGTTGACACTGAAGCTCTCTAGCACACCAGTGTTTGTGGCACTGTATCACACTGGTCCAAATATTTACCTACTCTCAATTTTAGGTGTTTTTTTTTTTTAAGATTTATTATTTTATTTTATGTGTGTATGTATACCTAAGCGTGTGTATGTGCACCATGTATTTGCAAGTGTCCATGGAGCCCAGAAGGTCCTATTAAAATCCCTGTAACTGGAGTCACAGGTGGGTGTGAGCCACAAGATGTGGGTGCTGGGAACTGAACTGGAGCCCTCTACAAGACCAACAAGTGCTTTCAACTGCTGATCCATCTCTGCAACTTGTCTGTCCGTCTGTTTAAAGGAGCTTTATTTTGTAATTCCCACTGTGGATACTGTTACAGAGCTGTGCAGTTTCTGTGTCCTGGTTGGTTAAGAAGATGTCTATGCATGCCATTGCGAACATGGAATCTAGAAGTGCTGGTTATCTGGGTTTCCTATACAAGGAGAGCTCTTCAGCACATTTTGATAATTATAGGGCTGGAGAGATGGCCTAGCGGTTAAGAGCACTGACTGCTCTTGCAGAGGACCCAGGTTCCATTCCCAGCACCCACATGGCGGCTGACACCCCCTTCTGACCTCCTCGGCATTGCACGATAAGGTTGCACCTACTTACATGCAGACAGTACACTCATACACATAAAATAATAAATAAATTAAAAAAAAAGAATTATATACATAGTTGGCAAATTCACTACTAGTGTGCCCTTACAGTGTTCTCCGCACTGCTAAAATATAGTTTGTTTTTTAAATTTTTTATTTATTGTCATTATTTTTTTTTTTTTTTTTTGAGACAGGGTCTCCCTATAACCCCAACTGGCTTAGAACTCATTCTGTAGACCAGGCTGGCCTTGAACTCCCAGAGATCCGCCTACCTCTGCCTCCTGAGTGCTGGGATTAAAGGTATGTGCCACCACACCTGGCTTATAGTTTATTTCTAGGGTTCAAGAAATGACTCAGCAGGTAAGAGTGCTTACTGCTCCTGTAGAGGACCCACGTTCAATTCCCAGCACCCACGTGGTGGCTCTGATGCCTTCTTCTGGTTTCCCTGGTATACATAATGTACATATGCAGGCAAAACCCTTATACAGATAAAATAAAAATAAATTATTTTATTTTTAAAATTTTTATTTTCTCCCTGTAGCCCCAGCTGGCCTGGAACTTGCTCTGTAGACTGGGCTGTCCTTGAATTCACAAAGATCCTCTGCCTCTGCCTCCCAAGTGCTAGGATTAAAGGTGTGGGCTACCACTCCTGGCTGAAAATTTTTATTTTTTTATATTTATGAGTATTTTTTTTTTCTCTCTCTTTTTTTTTTTTTCCTTTGGTCTTTTCGAGACAGGGTCTCCCTGTATCCCCAGCTGTCCTGGAACTCACCTTGTAGACCAGGCTGGCCGTGAACTCACAAAGATCCGCCTGTCTCTGCCTCCCAAGTGCTAGGATTAAAGGCGTGCGCCACCACGCCTGGCTTATTTATGAGTATATTGACTGCATGTGTGTAAGTGCACCCATGTCATGTAATGCATGCCTGTAGATGTCAGAAGAGGGTGTTCATATTCCTTTGGAACTGGAGTTATGGGTGATTGTTTGCCTCCATGTGGGTGCTGCAAATCAAACCTGGGTACTCCACAAGAGCAGCCAGTGCTCTTAAGTGCTAAGCCATCTTTCCAGCCCACATTTTATTTTTTATGAGACAGGATCTCACTGTTTAGCCTTGGTTGGTTTGTAACTCACAGAGATCCACTTGCCTCTACATCCAAAATTTCTGGGATTAAAGGCATTCACAATAAATAAATAAATAAATAAATAAATAAATAAATAAATAAATAAATAAATAAATAAAAATCTTTTCTTAAAAATCTGTTAAGTTGCTGGGTGTGGTGGCTCATGCCTTGAATCCCAGCACTCGGGAGGCAGAGGCAGGTGGATCTCTGAGTTCAGGCCAGCCTGTTCTACAAAGCTGGAGACCCTGTCTTAACAAAAGACCAAGCAGCTGGAGAGATGGCCCAGCAGTTAAGAGCACCCAGGTTTGATTCCCAGCACCCATGTGGTGGCTAAGAACCGTCTTTAACTCCAGTTCCAGGGGAATCTGATGCCCTCTTCTGACCTCCACGGCATTGCAGGACACAAGTTCACCAACCTATATGCAGACAGTACACTCATACACATAAAAAATAAATAAATTAATTGACATGGTGGTGCACGCCTTTAATCCTAGCACTCAGAGGCAGGCGGATCTTTGTGAGTTCAAGTCCAGCCTGGTCTGCAGAGTGAGTTCCAGGACAGGGGAGACCCTGTCTCCAAAAGACAAGACAAAACAAAACAAGAGCAAAAAAAAAAATCTGTTATGCAGAGGCAGGAGGGCAGGGAGATTTCTGTGAGATGGAGGCCATCCTGGTCTACATAGCGAATTACAGGCCTGCTGGGCTACAGAGCAATCCTGTCTCAGAAAAACAAGAGATTGATGATACAGCTCAGTTGATAGAGTACTCTTAACTGCTGAGCAATCTTTCCAGCCCCACATAGAGGTTTTTGGTTTTGTTTTTTTGTGTCTTTTTGAGACAGGGTCTTCCTGTAGCTCCAGCTGGCCCATAACTTGCTCTGTAGACCGGGCTGGCCTTGAACTCACAGGGAATCCCCCTGCCTCTGCCTTGCAAGTGCTGGGATTAAAGGTGTGCACTCCGCCTTTTTTTTTTAATTTTTTTTTTTAAATTTTATTTATTTCTGTATGTGTGTGAATGTACTGTCTGCATGCAAGTTTGTGCACCCGTGTCATGCAACACCGCGGAGGTCAGAAGAGGGTGTCGGATTCCCCTGGAACTGGAGTTCTCCTGGAATTGGAGTTTCAGACGGTTCTCGGCCGCCATGTGGGTGCTGGGGATGGAACCCGGGTCCTCTGCAAGAGCGGTAGGCGCTCTTAACCACTAGGCCATCTCTCCAGCCCCCCCCCCTTTTTTTTTTAAAGATAGGATTTTTGCATAGCTCTGGCTGGCCTTAAAACTCGTCTAGGCAAGGGTGGCCTTGAACTCTACCCGCTGGCTCCATCTCCTGAGTGCTGGAATCACAGGTATGTACCATCTCACTCATTATGTGCAGTGCTGAGGCCAAGCAAGCATGCTACCAAATGAGCTATATTTCCAGCCCCCTAAATTTCTTTTTAGTTGTTGTGTAGAGAAGAAAGTACACTGCAGTAGTAATTTGAACTACAGCTTATATGAACTGGGTTTTGCTTTGTTTTCGCTTTTTTTTTAAATTATTTTTGTGTGTGTGTGTGTGTGTGTGTGTGTGTGTGTGTGTGTGTGTATACAAAGGAGCAAGGACAGCTCTCAGGAGTTCGTTTCTCTCTACCTTGTGGGTCCTGGGGATTGAACTCAGATCATCAAATTTAGTGGTAGATTGACAAATGGCTTTATCCATGGAGCCTTCTTGCTGTCTTGCTGGCCCTGTTTTTATTTGGTACTTTTTTTGGGGGGGGTCTTTTTGAGACAGGGTCTCCCTGTAGTCCCAGCTGTCCTGGAACTCACTATGTAGACTTGGTTGCCTTGAACTCACAGAGATCTGCCTGCTTCTGCCTTCAAGTGCTGGGATTAAAGGCGTGTACCACCACGCCTGGCTTTTGTGTATATGTGTGTGTGTGTGTGTGTGTGTGTGTGTGTGTGTGTGTGTGTGTGTGTCCTTGAGTGTGGGTGCTTATGGAGATGATCTTAACCACTAGGCCATCTCTCCAGCCCAATATATTCTTTTTTTATGTGTACTAGTGTATGCCTGGATGTATGTAAGTGCGCCTGTGTTGTACACTGCCCATGGACGTTTGAAAAGGGGATTAGATCCCCTGGAACTGGAGTTAACAGGTGGTTGTTTGTTGCCATGTAGGTGCTAGGAATCAAATCCAGGTCTTTGCAAGAGCACCAAACCACTGAGTGCTCTTAACCACTGAGCCATCTCTCTCTAGCCATCTCTCTTTTTGTTTGGTTAGTTGGTTGTGTTTTTTCTTTTTTTCCTTTTTTTTTTTTTTTTTTTTTTCTTTCTGAGATGGGGTCTCCCTATCCTGGAACTCACTATGTAGACCAGGCTGGCCTTGAACTCACAGAGGTCTGCCTGCCTCTGTCTCCCTAGTGCTGGGATTAAGGGTGTGTAGCACCATGCCCAGCTGGGTGTGTTTGTTTTGTTTTCTCTTTGAGACCGGTCTCCCTGTAGACATAGCTGGCCTGGAACTCCCTATGTAGACTAGGCTGGCCTCAAACTTACAGAGATCCTTCTGCCTGTTGGAATTAAAGGGGTACACCACCATCCCCAGGCGTTTGTTCTTTTGAGACAAGGTCTCACTGTGCACCCTTGGCTGGCCTCATACTCACTTGCCTCTGCCTTCCAAGCACTTAGACGAAAGGGTTTGCCTCTGTGCCAGCTTTGTTCTTTTATTTATTTACTTTAATTTTTTATTTATTTATTTTATTTTATTTTATTTTATTTTATTTTATTTTATTTTATCTTATCTTATCTTATCTTATCTTATTTTATTTTGAGACAGGATCTCCTTATAGCCCTAGCTGTCCTGGAACTCACTCTGTAGACCAGGCTGGCCTTGAACTCACAGAGATCTGCCTCCCTCTGCCTCCTGAGTGCTGGGATTAAAAGCACTACTAGGCCTGGCCCAATCTCCATTCTCTACCAACTGCATAAAGTAGAGGTCTATAAAGAAGCAACTGTATTTCCACTTTGTGAGCTGCAGAGTCTCTATTGCTACTTTGATTATAAGAATAGCTATAGGGGGCTAGAGAGATGGCTCAGTAGTTAAGAGCACCGACTGCTCTTGCAGAGGACCTGGTTCGATTCCTAGCACCCACATGGTGGCTAAGGACCGTCATTAGTGCCGGGCATGGTGGTGGTAGTACACGCCTTTAATCCCAGCACTTGAGAGGCAGAGGCAGGTGGATCTCTGAGTTCAAGGCCAGCCTGGTCTACAGAGTGAGCTCCAGGCCAGCTGGGATTAAAGGGAGACACTGTCTCAAAAATACAAAAAAATTAAATAAATAAATAAATAAATAAATAAATAAATAAATAAATGTAAAATGTTACCTAAGTATTATGGCATGCATCCATTATTATTTTGAGATAGGATTTCACTGTGTATCCCTGGCTGGCCTGGACTTTATCTCTCAGTGTAGACCAGGCTAGCCTTGAATTTACAGAGATCTCCCTGCCTCTGCATCTTAAGTGCTGGGATTAAAGGTGTGTGCCACCACATCTGGCCAGTATGTACCCATTATCTTAGTTACTTGGGAGTCTGAGGCAGGAAGATTGCCTGGGCCCAGGAGTTGGAGACCAGGCTGGGTAACACTGAAACCTTGTCTTAAGAGAAAAGTAAAACACAGGATACCAGGTAGTTAGGATACACAGTGGATATTTCTTTAGCAGTATTAGTATATCTCATGCAATATCTGGACTATTTTTATACTAGAAAATAATTGCTTATGTGAAATTTCAGCTTAATTAGGTGTCCTGTAGTTGGTGTGCCAATTCTGAGCATTCTTTTCTTTGCTCCTGGTTCAAGACTCAGCTTCCTCCCTTCATGAAAGCCCCTTTCATCCTGTTTTCTATGTGTTATCTCCTGAGTTGGTCTCCTTGTGGGTCCAGGGTAATGGGAATGTGTATTTCTCTCCAAGGGGTTGACCTAGTATCTTGAAGCATGGGCGTCCCAACTCATGCCAAGTCTTGGTACCTTTCTGTGCAATGAAGGCACAGGTTTTCTGTCTAACCAGATAGACAGGGAGACAAACAGGAAAAAAGTTCTTTTGTTTAAATCTCAAAGGGGCCAGGAAAGCATCAGGTTGTAGGAAGCCTTCCAGATTTCTGTACAGTGTTTCAGAATGTACTTGGGGCACAGAGATGCTATCTCTGATCTCATTTCTCTTTCCCAGGTTCTCTGCTGGTTGAAATCAGTCTGTTTCTGATTTGTATTGTTTCCTTTCCGTAGCACACCCTTCCCCTGAATCTATTCACTAGCACCCTTTTTCTCTAACCCTTCTAGCCTGTGTCAAGGATCCTTTGTTGTTGTTGTTGTTGTTGTTACCAAGATACCCTAAGCAAGCCTCCCTTACATTCCTTTCAAATCAGGCTGCTTCTGGTACACTCCCGTATACACACAGAAATTGAGCCCTCTGCGCCTGGCCTCGTTGGCACCAGAGTCCCTTCTCAGCCATTGGTTGCCTGTATTGTTAGGCTCCAGAGAATAAGGAAAACGGCCAGTGAGATGGCTCAGCAGATGAACCTGAGTCTGAGCTCTGGAACCCACATAAAGGTGGAAGGAGAGAGCCAGCTCCACACAGTTGTCCTGTGACAGTCACACATTTCATGCCATATGTACCCCTCCTCATATACATATCGTATATACACATACCATATATGTGTATAAAATGAAAAATTAAAAAAAATGCCCATCCTATGCCAAAGCCCCCACAGACTGGACAAGGTAGTGAAGCACTGTTGCGGGGGCTAGGTGGTTCTGGAGCCCTCTACTGTGTAGAGGCTGGGAGATATTTGGAGTATCTTGGCTGTTACATGAGGGTAGAGGAGAGAGACACTTAAGATGTAGATGGCCCCAGCTGTCGCAGGCCTACCTGTGTGACATGACTGGGGCAGACCAGATTAAGGGCTGTGCCTTCAGAATCACTGTGTGGTTTCTTCCCATATACCTGTGCAGGTAGCGCTAAAGGCAGGTCTGGGATCATAATCAGGATTGATAGTCCAGAGGACACTTAGCAACTAGGGCTTTCAGCCCCAAAGTGCTCACCTGCACATTTCTCCACTCAGACAACAGCACCAGCCTGGTTCATGTTGCAAGGAAAGCCTCTGAGAATTGACAGGTGCATGTGAGCAGCAGAGCCCTGCAGCCTGTGGGAGCGGCTGCTCCTACTTTTGTGCATAGCCCTTGCCCTGTGATTAGTGGCTTGGGAAACGTCAGATGGCTCAGCCCAGCTGCTGCTGCAGACCACAGCTGGCGGCCACCACACGGAAGCTGACTGACGAGGCTCGTGCAGCCTGTGGCTTCATGATTTTCTCATTTCCTTGGGACCTAGATGTTGGATTGCATCCAAAAGTTGAGGTTCAGCCTAAATCCGTGGACCTCTCCTGGTGTCCCAGTGGAAGTGGGACCCCAGAACAGGGTTTGGGACTTGGTGACTAATTTTTGCTGGGAAGCAAAGAGCTTCACTCTCTGCTCCTGCCTACCACTCACAGACTCTGACTCTCTCTCTCTCTCTCTCTCTCTCTCTCTCTCTCTCTCTCTCTCTCTCTCTCTCTGCAGGTACCTGAAGGAATTTCGCACAGAGCAGTGCCCACTCTTTGTGCAACACAAATGTACACAGCATCGGCCCTACACCTGCTTCCATTGGCACTTTGTAAACCAGCGGCGCCGCCGGTCCATCCGCCGTCGGGACGGCACCTTCAACTACAGTCCAGACGTCTACTGCACCAAGTACGACGAGGCTACAGGCCTCTGCCCAGAGGGCGACGAGTGAGTGCCTAGCTTGCCCTCAGAAGAGCCCCAGGTCTCCTAAGCCAGATGTCCTCAGAATAGGCTGGGCAGATCATGGGAAGCCAGCCTGAGGCTGCTTTGGGGAGGACAACCTGGCCTACCTTCAAATGGGTCAGACTTGGAATCTCCCTCAGCCTAGCTTATAAGAATATCAAAAATAGGCCTTTTTCCCCCCACTAAGCCTGTAGGACCACATTTATTTATTTTAAATAATTAAAAAAATTTTTTTTAATTTACTTTTTATGTGTATGAATGTACCGTCTGCATGTAGGTTTGTGCACCCATGTTGTACAATGCCGCAGAGGTCAGAAGAGGGTGTCGGATTACCCTGGAACTGGAGTCAAAGACAGTTCTCAGCTGCCATGTGGGTGCTGGGGATGGAACCCCCGTCCTCTACAAGAGCAGTTGGCACTCTTAACCGCTAGGCCATCTCTCTAGCCCAGGACCACGTTTAAACAGAGACAGAGCCACACTAGTTTTTTGATGGTTAGTCTGAAATGTCCTTCCACCGAGAGGGAACATTCGTTTGTTCCTGTTCATCATTTGTTTGCAGCCTTGCAGGAATAGTGGGATGCACTAGCGGGTCCCGTGCAACGTACTGAACTCTCCCGGACTGGCCCACCTTTCTCACAGAGCTCAGTCCCCTCTTCTCAAGCCTTTTAAAGCACATGGGGCATGTGTCCAAGTTTCAGTGGGTTGATTACTTCCTGTGGATTCCCCAGAGTATGTCCTCTGAGGCATCTGTAGGTAGCCTGGACCCTCTGGCCTAAGTGCTCAAGCACAGAGCAGAATTTTCATCACTGCTTTCCTCAGTCTACCATCATTGTGCCTTCTGGGTCATGGTGACAGTCCTTCAAAGGTTAGGGAGAGTACCCCAGGGCTTAGGAGGCAAAGTTGACTGAATTCCACTGCTGTGTTCCAGGTGCCCGTTCCTGCACAGGACCACAGGGGACACTGAGCGCAGGTATCACCTTCGTTACTACAAAACTGGAATCTGCATTCACGAGACTGACTCAAAAGGCAACTGCACCAAAAACGGCCTGCACTGTGCTTTTGCCCACGGGCCCCATGACCTCCGCTCCCCTGTCTATGACATTAGGTAGGCTGGTGCTGGGCTGGGTTCTGAGGGCAGAGGTCCTGCCAGGTAGTGTGCTAACCTCAAAAAGAAAGAGGATGGCACTGTTTCCCGTTCTCTTGTGCCTCCTCCGACTGTCTCTGTCCTTTCCTCTTCCAGGGAGCTCCAAGCCATGGAGGCCTTGCAGAATGGGCAGAGCACAGTGGAGGGCAGCACAGAAAGCCAGTCAGCTGGGGCTGCAAGCCATGCCGTGATGGAGAAAATTCTGAGTGAGGAACCTCGGTGGCAAGGTACGGGCACCCGTGGGCTGCCCTTGCACTCTTCTTGCCCATAACTGCCCAGGACAGCTCATAGCCAGCTACTTCCTTTTCCAACTCAAGAACCACCTCTGCTAGTGCATCTTAACTCCTCATCTCATTTAAAACCTAGCACTCAGAAGATACTTACTGGGATGTTTTCTGGATAGACCACATCCCAAAGATCCCTCTGGGCTTTCATCATACGCCCTCATCTATGTGTTTTCCCTCCTGGTTAATGCCTGTGGCCTGGAAAGAGCTGGCTCTGCTCAGGCCTTGCATGGGAACCTCAGCTCCAAGACTTGTTCCCAGTAACTTGTTCTTGCCTTCCCTGCATTCTACTCCTGCTCTTTTGGGGGTAGTCCACCTCCACACCCTGACCCCTGCCCTCTGGCCCCCTGTGCAGAGACTGCTTATGTGCTGGGGAACTATAAGACGGAGCCGTGCAAGAAGCCCCCGCGGCTCTGCCGCCAGGGCTACGCCTGTCCCTACTACCACACCAGCAAGGACCGGCGGCGGAGTCCCCGGAAGCACAAATACAGGTCCTTTGGCCCCAGGAGGCCATGGGAGGGAGGAGCGGCAGGGAAGGGATCATGGCTGACATTGCCACCACCAGGATTCTCAGGGAGGTGGGGAGGCAAGCCCTGCGGTTTATAGGGCCCAGTTTTCAAAGGGGAGGGACTATGAAGGATGACCGAATGGTGGGATCCCTATTCAGTTCTTGCATGAGGCCATCCATTTCTGATTCTGTGAGGTACTGGAGCAGAGGCAGATCATGGTGTGGGAAGTGTAGTGTGGCCTGACTCCTGGGCTGTCACAGGCTCAGTGCCTGACTGAAGGGAGAGAGCTGTGTCCGCCTTGATGATGCAGCCGGCAGGGCCAGAGGAACAGCCCAACTTCTTACCTTAGTGAGACCCTTACTGTATATCCAGTCTTTTCCATTTCTGTGCCTGAACCTGTGAGACAGAGAGACCAGAGAGGGGTCCTGCACAGGAGTCCAGGTGGCACTCTGTGTTCTCGGCTTACCTTTCTTGCCTCTTGTCTGACCCCTTCTCATTGGACCAGGTCATCTCCATGTCCAAACGTCAAACATGGGGACGAGTGGGGAGACCCTGGCAAGTGTGAAAATGGGGACACCTGCCAGTACTGCCACACCCGCACGGAGCAGCAGTTCCATCCAGAGGTAGGCCTGAGACAGGGCGGAGTTCTTTGTGGGGCCATGGCTGACTTAATCTCTCCCCTTTGGGAAGTTAGAAGACAGGCAAGGAGGATGAGGGCAAATGTTGGCACCATTCTGGAAGAGAGATTCATGGGTGCAGCTTCTCTTGTTCTGAGCTGACCCTCCCTTACAGCTCTCTGTTTCTAGTTAGTTTCCCAGTCCATCCCATAGGGAAGCATGGGCTGAGCCTGATGGCCTGGCCATTCTGGGCTTAGCACCATTCATGGTACTTGTAATCTACTGACTGTACAGACAGCAGCCTGTCTGATATAGTTAGTTCCCAGCACCTGCCCAGTGTCAGCGTACCTACCTCTTATGCAGTATGCAGTATATACTGTGCCTGCCCTTTGTGATAACTAGTGGGGCCTGTGACCTCAGAACAAAGGCGCTGGTAGTGGAAGGTGCATCAGGATGTGGTGGACGTGCCTCTAAATCAAACAGAACTGGCTGGAGAGATGGCTCAGTGGTTTTAAAAAGGTTAAAATCACTAGCTGCTCACAGACGACCAGCTAACAATTGTCTGTAATTCTAGTTTCAAGGGATCTGACACCCTCTTCTGGCCTCCACTTAAATACATGCAGGCAAAGCATTCATACACACAAAATAAAATGAATGAATTAAAAAAAACTTTTAGCCGGGCGTGGTGGCGACGCCTTTAATCCTAGCACTCGGGAGGCAGAGGTAGACGGTTCTTTGTGAGTTCAAGGCCAGCCTGGTCTATAGAGCGAGTTCCAGGACAGTTGGGCTACAGGGAGACCCTATCTCAAAAAGACCAAAAAAAATAATTTTTTTTTTAAAGAAAAAAGGTAGATATTTAGGGGGAGTTGAACAGGTGGTAGTGGGGAGGGATCCCAAACAGATCCACTGCACTGAAGGAAGGAGTGTCTGCCTTCTCCGCTGCTGAATCTGACCTGTTTCTGCCCTGCTCTGCCTTGCCCCACCCCTTCTAGATCTACAAATCCACCAAGTGCAACGATATGCAGCAGTCAGGCAGCTGCCCCCGAGGACCTTTCTGCGCCTTTGCCCACATAGAACGTAAGCTGTTCTGTTGCTTTCGGGCAGTGCCATTTCTTCCTCTCTCCTCCCTAACCTTTGCTGAGGCTCAGGCAAGGGAGCAGTCCCTGGCAGCACTTCATGTGCTGAAGTCCTTGTCTGATAGTGGTGGGCTGCGTCCGCACTAGAAATCACATTCCCCTTCTCTCTCTGGAACTAGCGTTGAAACCCTGAGAGGGCTTCCAAGATCATGAGACAGACTTCAGAGACTGTGCCTCAAAGGGAACATGACAGAGTCTGCCAGTCACCCTGTGTCATCTTTGACACACATCAGTAATAGAACATGGAGCTCTTCTGTATGGAGCCCTGGTCAGTCCTCTAGAGCAAAGCTATCAGAATGTAAGATGGGCCTCAATATCATCTTTTAAAGTGTTGGTTAGGGGGCTGGAGAGATGGCCTAGCGGTTAAGAGCGCCAACTGCTCTTGCAGAGGACCCGGGTTTGATCCCCAGCACCCACATGGCGGCTGAGAACCGTCTGTAACTCCAATTCCAGGAGAACTCCAGTTCCAGGGGAATCCAACACCCTCTTCTGACCTCCGCGGCCTTGCACGACACGGGTGCACAAACTTGCATACAGACAGAACATTCATACACATACAGAAATAAATAAAATTAATAAAAAAAATCTTCATCTTTTTTTTATAGTGAATACAACAACAAAACTCAAGACTACCTTTAAATCAGGCTGTGTGTTTGTAGGAATTGTGTCAAAATCTCAAAGCACTCTCCTTCAGGGGCTTTTCTTCATCTCAAGACATTAGCAGCCAGTGTGTGACACACTGAGTCCCTAAGGAAGTCTCACCTGGCTGGCACTAGGGCTCTTCCCACTTGTGCTTCCATCCATTCCTCGGAGAACACTGATGAAATCTTTCTTGGACACAGTCGATATCAACTTAGCTTGCTTTCTGATGGAGCCTCCTGCCTCTTTTACCTTCTCATCAACTTTCTTTTGATGTTTCTGAACAGCGTTGAATAATTGCACCACACCCCTGAAGAATATAAAATATCAGAGCAATGCAGGTAAGTAACAATTAGACCAGAATACTGACGCTTTTAGGAGAGTCTAGACTAGACAAAAAGCAGGATGACAGGGCTGGGGAGATGGCTCAGTTTGAAGTGTTTGCCAGAGAAGCATGGGGACCTGAGTTTGCTTCCCTAACACCCACATTTAAAACACAAAAGCAAAAACCAAAAAGCCCAGGCATAGTGCATATCCAAGAACTGGGGCAGCCCAGACAGANTTTTTTTTTGGTAGTAGATCTTAGAGAGCTGAAAGTCATTTTAACATGTGCATTTCAACTGCTCAGTAGCTGCAGGTGGCTTGTAGCTGCTATATAAAACAGTGCAGGTGGAGAAGCTCTGTTGTGATCCAGGCCACTTCTCCAGTTACAGAATGGGAGCTGGGATTGACACCTGTTTCAGCTGCAGACCACTGCTCTGATTCTCCTTACCTGCGTTCTAGGCTTAGCTCTGTCTCTTAGAAGAATAAACAGAAAGACAGAGAGCCCTGGGAGGGAAAAGCCCCTGGAGGGCACAGAGTGGGTACCAGCTAGGGTGTGGGACACCCAGTTGTCCTGACACAGAGAAGTGAATGATATTTTGGGCTGTATAGTTGTGTGAAGTGTAGTTGAAATGCCAGCCTTCTGTCTCCTAGCTATTATCTTGGAATACTTAGCTGAATTTTCTGAACCTCAGCTTCCTTTTCTATAAAATGAAGACCATGCATGATATTATCTATATTTTACAATTAATGCAAAGCACTGCCACATAGTAAGTGTAGAGGGCAAGGCCAATGAAAATAACAAGTAATTCCCCTTAGGGGCAGGGGCAGGGCATGATCGATCTCCTTTAGAAGGTGTTCAGGAGCATTTTTACAGGGACAGAGCTGGCTTGGAAGCCTGCTGACCCCTGTTTCCTCTTGCAGCACCACCCTTAAGCGATGACATGCAGCCTTCCTCAGCTGTATCCAGTCCCACCCAAGGGGGTCCAGTTTTGTATATGCCATCTGCTGCCGGAGACTCGGTGCCTGTGAGCCCCTCCAGCCCGCATGCCCCTGACCTCAGTGCTGTACGTGCCTGTCCTGGGGAGAGGGTAGTACCCTGCCTGCCCAGGAGCCAGCTCCTGCTTCTCCTGTGCCCTGAGAGCCCAAGGCTCTCAGCCTGTGTTTGGGAGGAGCCCTGGGATTTGCTCTGAGGCCAGTGGGTTCTGCCTTTTCTGACCCAGGGGTTTTTCCTCTGTCAGGTGGGGGTGAGGGTACATCTTGAGAGCTTGTATTGATCAGCTTGATCAGGGCTGGGATAAATCTTCTGTCACTCCTCTCCATCAAATCCCCCATAAGACTCAGAGGTGCCTGAGTGCTTACTGCTGACCATTGACCACAGTTCTTTGCCGAAGTCTTTCTTGGAGGTAGGGTTGCAGGGTGGCCATTCCCATGTCCACATTGTACCCATTACCCATCACCCATCTGTCCTCTGCAGCTCCTCTGTAGGAACAGTGGCCTGGGCAGCCCATCTCACCTCTGCAGCTCCCCACCAGGCCCTGGCAGGAAGACCTCAAACCTGGAGGGCTTGGTCTTCCCAGGGGAGCCCAGCCTCACCCCTGGCAGCTACAAGAAAGCTCCTGGCTTTGAAAGGGAAGACCAAGTTGGAGCGGAGTACCTGAAAAATTTCAAGTGCCAGGTAAGGAATTCAAGAGGCAGCAGAGGATAATTAGGTCCAGTGAGCTTAGCCGCCTTCTACATGGGGTGAGAACAGTTTAGAAGAGAGGTCTGGGCCAGCTGTGGACAGGATACTAGCAACCAGGACTGAGCCCATGTCTTTAGCCCCTTCAGGATTGAGCAGAGTAGGTCACATTACTTCATTGAGGATAAGACTTAAGAGCCTGAAGAAGTCCCTCACACTCTTGGGAGTAGTTTCTCACTTTTCCTTAATAAATCTGTGTTTGCTCTGCAAAAGGCTATGTAGCTTCCCCGGGACATTGAGCCAGTCAGTAGGAGCAAGATGTCCCCTTCCCATTCCAAACTCTGATGCCCTAATGAGGTGACAAGGCCTGGAAGAGCAAGACACAGGGGTCCCTAAATGGCCAGGGGTAAACCTGTGCTCATCCGAAGGTTAGAGTCACCTGGGAGGAGACAGCTCGCAGCTTCTAGGAGAGCAGGAGGTGGGAAGAGGGTGTGTGCAGAGAGCAGGGAGGTAGGGCCCAGAGGGAGGCTGTACATCAGTTTGCAGGTGGCTGTCACTCCTTGCCCCCTTGGATCTGCAGCCCAGTGATCCATAGCAAGGCTAGCAGTAGACACTGGACTTGGAGCTGCACGGCACCAGATTCACTTCCTGCTCCCTAATTTTTATTTCTCAGGCTAAACTAAAATCACATTCACTAGAGCCCAGGAGTCAAGAGCAGCCTCTGCTTCAACCCAAACAGGTACAGAGCTTTTTTTTTATTTTTATTTTTTTTATTTCTGTATGTGTATGAATGTACTGTCTGCATGCAAGTTTGTGCACCCGTGTCGTGCAATGCCGCAGAGGTCAGAAGAGGGTGTCAGATTCCCCTGGAACTGAAGTTCTCCTGGAATTGGAGTTTCAGACGGTTCTCAGCCGCCATGTGGGTGCTGGGGATCGAACCCGGGTCCTCTGTAAGAGCGGTCGGCGCTCCCAACCGCTAGGCCATCTCTCCAGCCCGGTATAGAGCTTTTAGCACCCTTCCTTCCACCTAGCACCAGTGGATAGGATAGGCCCAGAACCCCAGATGGCTTCAGTGAGTAGGGTAACAAACTAAGGCAAGACTAAGGTTGGTTCTGGACCCAAGTCCAGAGAGGGTGGGGCTCAGCCCTGGAGCTCCACCTCTCCTAGACTCACCTCCATCAGGACTGTTCAGGAAATCTCTCAGTGCCAGGCCCATGCTCCCCCCTCCATTCTGCTGGGAACCTACAGGAGGACAGTGGCTTCCGTGTTTCACTGTGCCACCTGTAGCCTCTCATCAGGGTGGGCCTGGGACAGCTAGCCTAGGCGCTAGCTGCTTTAGCCCCACCTGGCCTGTCCTAGCCAATGCCATGGCTTCTGCAGGCAAGCATCCCATTGCCTCTCTTCACTCTCGTTGCAGGACGTGCTGGCCATCCTCCCTGTGGGCAGCCCCTTGACCTCAAGCATCTCTTCCAGCATCACCTCCAGCCTGGCAGCTACTCCCCCAAGCCCTGCAGGCACCAGCAGCACCCCGGGCATGAATGCAAATGCTCTGCCCTTCTATCCCACCAGCGACACGGTAGAGTCGGTCATAGGTAACTAGGCAGGGTTTATTGCAAGCCTAGCATTGGACCTGGAGTCTGAGACACGAGGTGTTCTGAAGCAAGACTTGGATGAGCATACCAGATACGTTAGACACTAGCTTGGGGAAGTCGGAATAGATACTCTGGACCTTCCCACCCAGAGGGAAAATGAGCTCAAGAGATAGGGCCAACACTAGGCCTTGGGGCTGTTTTATGAAAGATGTGTCATGGCATCCCAGTTTATTCCCCAGTCAACACCCTTGGGAAGCTAACAGCCTACACTACTGTCCTTACAATGCTGGCAGTTAGAAGTTAGTACCCATAGACTGAGTGTGGCTCAGTGCAGTGTGTATGCTTAGCACACACAAGGCTCTGGGTTCAGTACCAAGAAGGGAGCAGCAGTGCCCCTCTCCAGCACTCCTTATGTGTGCCCACGACTGTTTTGCCTGCATGTATGTAAGTTTACCACCTGTGTTCAGTGTCCACAGAAGTCAGAAAAAGAGGTCAGATGCCCTGGTACTGGAGTTAAAGATGGTTGTTAGCTGCTGTGTGGGTGCTAGGAACTGAACCTGGGTTCTCTGGAAGAGCAGCAACTGCTGTTAAGCACAGAACCATCTCTCTAGTGCCTGCCTCTGCCATCTAGGAGAGAAACTGAAACTGTCCCCCCCAACCCAGGGCCATTTCAGCAGAGAGACACTAGCATTGATCAGATAACTTATTTTACACTGCCGACAAAGGGCCTAGAAATCTGACAGCCTCAGTGAGCTCAGTGTGGGGCACATGGCCCGGAAATAAGGAGATTAGACTTCTTTTTTCTTTTTGAGATGAGGTGCTGCTATATATCCCAGGCTGGTCTTGAATTCTTTGGTCCTCCTGCCTCAGCCTCCAGAGAGTTGGGATTACTGGCATGCAATACCATAGTTGTCCTGGATTGGCTCTTGGTTCCTCCTAGGGGTATCAAAGAAGCCTTCAGAGAGAGGAAGCACTTGGGCTAGACTTGGCAGGTGACATGAGGGTTGGTGTGAGTAGAGGAAGAGCTGAGCAGAGGTTTAGCAAGGGTAGGAAATGAGGCAGTCAAGGTCAGGAAGAGCCTGGAGCCTAGGGCATGGACCTTAGGAGGCCCACACTCCAATCTCTGTCCCTAGAGTCTGCCTTGGATGACCTGGACCTGAACGAGTTTGGGGTGGCAGCCCTGGAGAAGACTTTTGACAACAGCACAGTGCCCCACCCTAGCAGCATCACAATCGGTACTGGGCAGTGGGTGGGCAAGGTGGCCCAAATGGTGCCTTGGCTTTTCACCTGCAACCACTTGGCTTGCCTGGCCCTCACCCAGCCCACGCTCTGGGTCTCTCATACAGGTGGCAGTTTGCTGCAGAGCTCTGCGCCCGTGAATATCCCTGGCTCCTTAGGCAGCTCGGCCTCCTTCCACTCTGCTTCTCCATCTCCTCCTGTCAGCCTCTCTTCACATTTCCTGCAACAACCCCAGGGCCACCTGAGCCAGTCAGAAAACACGTTTTTGGGGACCTCAGCATCACATGGATCTTTGGGTAAGAGGAGCCAGGGTGAGAACCCAGTGCCTTTTAGCAATTTCCTGTGTCCGTGACTTGTCATAGCTGTAGATCAGAGTCAGGGCTTCAGATTGGAAGGCTTCACCTTCAGTTAGAGGAAGGACCCATACCCCATGACTGGGGACAACTGGTCACAATCTACCCCCTGTCATTGCTTCCTGTACTGTGGAATGGATGCAGTGGATGTAAAGATTAAATAAAATGGAGAGGCAAGTGCAAGGACAGGCTAGCCCAGAGGGAGGTGCTGGTCTCAGTCTGCAGGGCCAGATCTTGACCCTCTGTGCAGTTTGGCCTGAGGGTTGCCTAATAGTAGAGTGCTAGCCTAGCATATATCAGACCCCAGGTTTGATTCCCACCACTATACCAGTCGTGTATTCTCCAGGTTTAGTGGTGAGAAGCATATTATGGATGCCCAGCCACCACACACAGGGGCAAGGCTTCTGGAACGGGGACTGTGAGAGAACATTCCCTGAAGTAATGCTCTACAGCACTCAGCACCACCCCCACACAATGCCTCTCATGAATAGCCCCGATCCCACTTCGCATTCCAAGAGCCCCTAGGTGCCAGACCTCCAGTTAGTGGAAGGGACCAAGAGCCTTTGGAATTCTGGGGCTTTGCAGCATTCCCCCAGTTTGGGAACAGGCTTATATGGTGGGGTCGTGTCATTTAAATACTAATGCTATACATCTTGACTCCCACATTCTGGAGGCAACTCAACTGAGCCCGATCTACTGCCCCACATGCCCCCTTGGTGGGTAACCTCAAATACAGGAAGTGTCACCCAGCAGTCTTCCCACCATTGCTGGAGGCAAAGGTGCACAGATACTGGGATTCCATTCAGAGTGAAACAGGGACCTAACTTGCAGAGTCCTCTCTGAGGAACCAGTTCTACTCCCAGAGGGCAGAGATGCAGGTGAGCAGAGCCTACTGGCAGACCAGTTCCATCTGAGTGGTCTGCAGGCCCTTCCTGGTAGATAGGCTCAGACAGTATACATGGTGGGTGTGCCACAGGTGCTTGTGTTGCTCAGGGGAAAGAATGTTTAAAATCTGGTTCCATTAGTGGAAAGAGGTAGAGGAAGAAGTCACAAGAATAATGTGTGGTAGAAGGAAGCCAGAGATACATACGGGAGCTTCATGAAGACCCAGTCTTCCTGGGAGCCAGTGAGCAGCAGTACCTGGTGGGTGAGCAGCCTAGCTTACTAGGAAGAGCAGGCCACATGCTCTGTCTCTCTTATTCCATTACTACCATGTATTCATGTGGTTCTTGAGTTCTGTCTCAGTGTCCTGCCTACCAGTCAAGGCGGGGGGCAGTCTCCCAGGTTTCCCTGGCCCCTCTTTTTTTTTTTTAATTTAAAAATTTTTTATGTGTATGAGTATACCATCTGCATGTAGGTCTGTGCACCTGTGTCATGCAATGCCATGGAGGTCAGAAGAGGGCGTCGGATTACCCCGGAACTGGAGTTAAAGATGGTTCTCAGCCACCATGTGGGTGCTGGCAATCGAACCTGGGTCCTCTGCAAGAGCAGTTGGCACTCTTAACTGCTGAGCCATCTCTCCAGCCCCTCCCTGGCCCCTCTTGCCCCAGCTCTCCCATCCTGGGAGGCACTGACTGATGGCTTTTGTCCTGTCTCCTGATCTTGTTGATCAGGACCCTCCTCTGCCTCTCACTGGGATGCAGAAGGACCCATGCTATAGCCTAACAAGGCCCCTTCATAGATGCTCTCCACACGGTCCTTCTGAGCCCCTTGAAGTTGCAGTGGGAACTCCACTTTGCAGATGAGGATGCTGAGACTGCGCACATGGTGGCAGATGACATGGATCTGTTCCATCCAAGGACATCAACCCTGCTCTCCCCTCACTCACTCAATGTTCAGTCAGCTCCTGGAAGCCCAGGCAGGGGTGGCCAGGGTGCGGGCTTAAGCCCTCCACAGCTGATGTACCTCTGCTCCCTGGGGCAGGTCTGAACGGGATGAACAGCAGCATCTGGGAGCATTTTGCCTCTGGAAGCTTCTCCCCAGGCACTTCCCCTGCCTTCCTATCAGGGCCAGGGGCTGCTGAGCTGGCCCGGCTTCGGCAAGAGCTAGATGAAGCCAACGGCACCATCAAGCAGTGGGAGGAGTCCTGGAAGCAGGCTAAGCAGGTACTGGGCCCCACGCCCACCTGCCGTCCCAGTGCCTGGTGGCGTCCAGCCCAAGTCTATCCTGCACAGAGCAGGCGTGCGAGTGGGGGAAGCAGGGGTCTGAGAAACAGCAGAAACATATTTGCCCTCCCCCTCATGGGGGACTGGTCTTGCTGGTCAGGATGCTGTGGTGGCTGGGATCACAGCCTGGGACTCTGTGTGGGAATGGTTTAGTTTGGTCCTTGGAGCTCTCGCTTGTCTCTGCTTCTCGATTTGGAGCTAGGCCATTTGTCTAGCCACTACCCAGCTGCCCTTAGGGGTACAGGCCAGGGTGTGAGCCCTGCCCTGTTCCCCTGCCATGCTAGGCCCAGCCCCCTTCCCTGCCTGCAGAGGGAGGGTTTCCTGAGGTCCTGAAACCTGTCTTCTCTGCAGGCAGCAGCAGCCTCTTCTCTGTCCCCTCCCCAGACAGCAGGCCCAGCTTCCTAGCAGGCCCCACAGCCAGAGAGGCCCACACAGGCTCCTGGAGATGCTCTCTGGGTGGGGGCAGGGGGGCAGAGGCAGGGGGCCATCGTGATGAGGCGCTGCATATTGGGCCCACAGGCTTGTGATGCCTGGAAGAAGGAAGCGGAGGAGGCCGGTGAGCGGGCCAGTGCTGCGGGAGCTGAGTGTGAGCTGGCCCGGGAGCAGCGGGATGCACTGGAGGTGCAGGTGAAGAAGCTCCAGGAGGAGCTGGGGCGGCTGCACACGGGGCCAGACGCCCAGGCCCTGCCCGCCATCCCCGACTTGGAGGCACTCTCACTGTCCACCCTCTACTCCCTCCAGAAGCAGCTTCGGGCCCACCTGGAGCAAGTGGACAAGGTCAGCCTTAAGACCAGGGAGCACGGGTGGGGACACACAGTACTTAGGCCCTCCTGAAAGCCCCAGGTTAGTCCACTGGAAGGGGGTGAGGGGAGAACGCCCTCATGGAGAGTGAGCGACAGGAGTGGCGGCAGTGCCCATGCCCTGTGCTCAATCAAAGCTTCAGTCGTGTGACTGGGCCCACTCCGCTATCCTCTAGAGTTCTCTATTCTGCAGCAGACATTCCAGAGTGTTCTGGCCCCAGGGCTGTCTGTCTACATTGCCAGGTGCCTGTTGGGCCCAGCGGTGACTTGACAATAGAACCAGTTGTTTTGTTTTGTTTTTCCTTTGTAAGGCCTTCAGTAGTCAGTCCCCAAACATGTCCCTCAAGCCTCATTTGTCTTTCTTGAGTGCCTAGGGTAAGATCAAGTATGACAAGAGGCATTCATCTCTGCCAACAAAAGCCTTGGAGTGGGAGCTGCCACCCAGCAGGCTCCCCCACATTGTAGCTGGGAAGGGCAGCGGGGCCTGGAGCTGAGCTCTCATTTGTGGTGGGGCTCTGTGAGCTTTGGGCCTCTATTTTCTCTTCAAAGACACTGAAGTGAAGAGTCAGAGGAGCTTCTTGTTCACCTTCAGGCCAGGCTGACAGTAGGGACCATGCAGTGACCACAGTGTGACTCTCCGTAGAGACCATGCAGTGACCACAGTGTGACTCTCAGTAGAGACCATGCAGTGACCACAGTGTGACTCCATAGAGACCATGCAGTGACCACAGTGTGACTCTCCGTAGAGACCATGCAGTGACCACAGTGTGACTCTCCGTAGAGACCATGCAGTGACCACAGTGTAACTCTTCCTATAGGCCGTGTTCCACATGCAATCGGTGAAATGCCTTAAGTGTCAGGAGCAGACCCGGGCGGTGCTGCCGTGTCAACATGCTGTGCTGTGTGAGCTCTGTGCTGAGGGCAGTGAGTGCCCTGTCTGCCAGCCTAGTCGGGCCCACACCCTCCAGTCGTGACCCTGCAGGCCTGGCCCACCTGGGCCCAGATCTTCTCACCTAGGACTTTTTACAGTATATAATATGTATGTATGTATGTATGTGTGTGTGTGTGTATATATATATATATATATATATATATATATGATTATGTACATGTATACATTTCAGTGTGTGTGCAGGTGTGTGCAGGTGTGCGTGGTGCCAGTGCGTGCACAGTGTCAGTGTGTGTATCTGTACATAGATATAGACACACACTTTAAAATGGACTTACCAAGCACTTTTTAAAAGAAAAGACTATTTTGCAGTCCTCCACTGCCTGGTCCCCGCTCTCCTGCTCAGAGACAAAGTCCCTTCTTTTCCACTGGCCTTTTGGCAGAGAATATGTTTTTGTCTTTTTATGTAGGAACTAACTATTTTTAACTTTCTGGGGCCTGAGCAGGGAAGGGGTAGGACACTGGAAGGAGCTAAGGGGAGGGAGAGGCTGACGGGCAGTCTGCTCCCCCAGCTACCCTGGGCCAGGGCTGCATCAAGTATGGGTCCCTCAGTTCCCAGCTATGAGAGCCTGGGGAGGCCTAAGGGTCTGCTGACTTCTGGGTTTACCAAATGTGTTTGTAACTTTGAAGGAGGCCGCAGGAATTGGTAGCCAAAGCTGCAGGGCCAGCCCCGTTCCCACACCTGGGTCCTGGAAGCTCTTCAAGTTTCAAGGTCCAGTTCTGACCCTTGGGTTCTTGAACCTTGGGGTTTCCCCTCAATCACGTCCTTCTGGACTCCCCAGAACAGCCTCCCTGGCCCCTCAGTCACCTCAGCAGGTTGGCACTGCCCTCAGCTGTCCCTGCGCCCCCCCCATCTCTGGCATGTGGCTGCGGCTGCAGAGCTGTTCCCCTCCCTCTGGCAGCTAGCGGGGCAGTTGGGGAGCCATGCAGCCTGAGGACCAAGGGGGCACAGGCCCTGCCCCTTCTTGCCGGGAGCGTTCATATGCATTCCTTGGTGCTCTTTGAGTGCAGCTGACGTACTGCCATTCTGGGCAGACGCCCGGTGTGCATGTGTGTGCGTGCCTGTCCAATGTATATTGTGTTTTAGCTTCAATTTTAAAAATTGTTCTGTACAGAGAGATGCAGTGAGGTGGGAGGGCAGAGTTGGGAGAGGGAGGCGACCTTGCTCCCAGCACTGGGTGTCCAGTGGGCTCTCGAGAGTCTGCCCTGGCCCAGACCCCTCCCTTGGGCTCAGCACGAAAGGGCTTTCAATGAATTAAGTGAAAACTTTCTCCTTTTTTACAAAAATGCAAAAATCAACAAACTTATTGGAAATAAAATATGAACTTGCACTGGTAGCTTGTGAACGTGGGGGAGTGGGCCCACAGAGGACATCCAGACTTCGAGATGCGCAGAAGCTCTGCCTTGGCCGTGGAAACCACTAGTGTCCACATCCTGTGGTGGAAGAAGGCAGCTGAAGAGACCTGGGACCCATCTAGGTTCAAAGGCAGCTCAGGTGGGATCCCCATTGTGGAGATTGTTAGCACTGGGTACAGAGACCGCCCAGGCCCTTTGCCTTCTGTTCAGTGCTCTCTATCCAGTTGTGGGTGGTTTCCTTACTGGTGTTTTCCTAAGAGCAATAGGGCCCTTCATTGTTTCTCAAAGAGCAGGCAGGCAGATAGGTAGTTTGTATACAAGCATACAAAGAAAGAGGGGTGGATTTGTCAACAAATTTCCTCAAGGAAATGCCCTGCCTGCCTCCTGCCTCCCCCTGTCTCTAAGGCATACTCCCTCTGCCCTGCTTCCCAGGCTCCTGGGTCCTGAGGATGAGAAGATAGGCAAGTGGGAGGCTCTGCTGCTCTCAGAGCTAAGAGCTGCCCACCTTTCACCCGCCTGCTTGTGCAGGTTCAGGTTATTTAACTTCACCAGGCTCAAGCTTGAAGACTGCTAGACCCAAGGCTCTGCAAGTATTCAGGAGACCCTATGCACAAACAGGGCTGCTTTCCTGCCTCAGCCTACACTGCTCCCCAACTGCCCTGCTGTTCACAGCAGCCATGCAGACTTATGATCCCCTACATACAAGGCCCCTGTCCTCTGCAGTGGCCATGGTAACCTAGGTACCAGGTAAAATGTGTTCAAAGCTATGGCTAAGGGCCAGCAAGGTGGCTCAGCAGGTTAAAGTGCTTGCTGCACAGGTCTGACGGCCTGAGTTTGGTCCACGGAACCCATAGTGGAACCACAGACTCAACTCCTGAAAATTGCCCTCTAACCTTCACATGAATGTTGTGGCCCACAATCATACACTGTAAGTCATGGCCAGAATGTAAGACTGACTACCCCAGGCCCAAGCCTGGCTCTTGGCAGTCCCCCTACTGCCCAGGGGCTCCAATGGGGGCATTCAGTGTCTGCTGAGGAGGCGGTGTTCAGAGCCTAACAAGCCTTCCTGGGCCCAGGACCGTAAGCCAACTATACATGAGAGCAGTGGATAATTTTTCTTTTTATTCACTAAGAGCATTTCTACGTGGCATGTGCCATCAAGGGAAGAAGTGTTCCCAGCACAAACTCTCCTTTCTGCTGCTGTCTGACTGCCCTGCTGCCTGGCAGCTTTCACCTCAGAGACCAGCATGTGTTTTTTCAACTCCTCTAGTACTGCCACCTCTACTCCTCCAGGGCAGCTTTGATAGGGTCCTCTCTCCCTGTGGAATCTGTGCCCACAACCCTAGACCCACCCCAGGGCCCCGCATTGGTAGCTGGATCCAGCAGTTCAGAAGGCAGAGGGCCTAGACCCTGCCCTAGCAGAGCACCTTTGTTCTGGGTGGGGAGCAGGGACGTAGATGCCCCTTTGTGCTGGAATGGGGTCAAGAGCAGACATGGAGGGAGAAGAGAATGAGTACTGGTCACCCAGTACTCATACCGGTGCCCCATCACCAAGGGCTGCTCTGGCAAGACTCCTGAAGGTCCAGCACTCTGGACAGTCCACCTAACTCATGCTCCCTGAGTGTTCCACCAGGCCTTTCAGGGTTCCGGTCTACTGCTACCGCCCTGACTGTAGGGCATGCTGGGAAGCCTGCTTGGCTCGGTGCTTCCGAAGCTTCACAAAGGCCTGGGCCTCACGGTCACTCTTCCGGCTCTCCAACAGCTGCAGGATTGGATCCCCTGTGGAGAAAAAGGTTTAAGGGCCAAACAGGGAGAGGCAATGCCTGGGCTGGGGACACAGCACTAGCCCATCTCTGCCAACCTTGAAGGAACTGGTACAAGCTTGGAAACATGAATGTGCTGAGGCGGTGACTGACCACTGCCCTTCTCTATGAGCATGAGGCCAGCTGCTTTAACTCTGAGTGTCTCAGCTTATTCACCTGTAACACTGCTGAGAATAATAAAGCCTCACTAGCTGTCCCAAGAATTGGAAGTTAATAGACCTAGGTACTTTAGAATGGATCATGAAACAGAAATAAGTGTATGAACTGTTATTATCAGGGCTCATGGGATGTGCCTTTTCCTCCAGGTCCTTCCCAAGGAAACGTCACATAATACCTCCCTAAGCTTCAGTGTCACTGGTCCCCTCCACTAGGCCAGAGATTTGCTGGCCTCTGTGACAGGAGCCAGGTTCTTGTTCTACCAGCTTCTGTCTCCCAAGAAGGCATCTCTGGAGCCCCAGCCAAAGCACCCCATGGTCGTCCTCCCCACCCCTGCACTTCCCCAACCTGGGACTTAGGCCTACCATTGGGTGCAGGATACGTGAGAGGTAGGCGGGTTTGAGGCGCCTCCCCGGGCTCCTCACAGCCTGTCAATCCAGGCACCCCACACAATGGCAGAAAGGCTTCCCCTTCCAGGTCATCCGCTCCCAGTGTGTCATGATCTAGCACGGTGAGCAGGAGGCATGCCCCGTCCTTTCGGCATGGCTCAGCAGGCACCAGGCTGGCATAGAGTCAGGGGCTCAGTTGCCTGCCCCCCCAAATCTGCCATGACCCTTCCCCTCCTCCAACACATAGATCACCCTCTTGTTGAGGACAAGCACGTGACAGATAGATCTCAGCTGGCTTATTTCTGCCATGTGACATAATGTCCCCCGTAACCATGAGCTGGTTTTACATCAGGAGATCTGTGGCTCATCTTCAACAGAGAGCAGGTCCCTAAGGACCTCAGATACAGCATCCTTGCCTATAGAAGTCCACCCCATTTCCCCAGGAGATAAAAACTCTTGTCCCAAGAGCCCTTTCACGCTTAATAGGTCATCAAGGGGGCTCCTGGGGGAGGGGGTATTCAATGAAGGGATGTAAGGGGTGGGGCTGAGAAGAGAGACTTACAATTCAAAGGTCTCATCAAAGAGCGGGTGAAGATCTTTCTTGTGCTTCTGGGTCTCACGAGGGGCCAGTTCAGGAAACTCATGCCTAGGCTCCAATGTCAGCTGAACAAAAGGGTCACTGGAACCTGTCAAGTGGCCCAGATGAGGGGATGCTGGCTGAGTTCCACCCACTCCCCTTTCTCCACTCCAGCTGTTATCCCTTAGCACTACAGCTCCCTCCCAGATCCTAGCGGGGAGTAGCCTCCACTCACCATTGGAATCCAGAGGCAGCAGGCTAGAGGCACTGAGCAGCTCCACACGCAGCTTCTGCTCAGAGGCACGGTAGGACACTTTGATTGTGACTGCTCCAAGATGCTCAGAGGTGGTTTCAGCCTGGCATGAGAGCACACATAAGGACTGTCCAGGAAAGGGGGCTGAGGTCCCATAGTGGCCCAGGGTGGGTGGAGGGTAGCCTCACCTGCTGCTGGATTCTGCTACAGAAATACTTCTGGATGAGCTCCCGGCTGGAGGCTGCCTGCAGCTCCAAGTCCCTCTTCAGAGCCTGGAGTGGTACATTCCAGCATCCCCCTGCATGTCCTCATACCTAACCCCAGCCAGTGCTGCAGCCAGGCTCTCAGAGCAGATGACATGGTTTGGGGATAGCAAGCCCTGGGGCCATGGGACCACAGAAGGGTACAGCCTCGACTGCCCAGAAGACACCACTCCGGGCAGAGGCAGCAGATGGCCAGTTTTGGAAACATGACCCCTCCATGCAGGCACACGGACTTGGAAGGGACTCCAACACTTGGATTGTTTGTTTGTTGTCACCATCTTGGAATTTGCATAAATTTTGAATAAGAGGCCCACCTTTACCTTTTGTACTTAGCCTCATGACTTATATAGCTGGTCCCAGATACAGGAGAACCCAGAATGACGGGCTCCCTTGCCTTGACCTCCTGACAGCTCAACAGAAAACCCCTACTTGGGGAGATACGTATGTATATAGTTATCTCATCTCACTGACAAGAGTACTTACCTCTCATGACAAGGCCCCAGATTTAGCCCTGATCCTTGCAACAAAAGGCACTTACCTGGAAAGTAGCCGTGCACAGGGCCTCTCGGGGCAGACCACAGCCCTCAGCATGGAAGCAGGACTCCAGGTCCTGGAAGAGAGAGCAGAGATGACCTTGTGTACACACTGCTCAGTTATTATTCTCATGGCTGGCATCATTACCTGCAAGGCAACCTTCAGCCTGCTAGAGGCCAGGGACGAGCTCCGCTGGGAAGTGGCCGCCTCCACCATCACTGAGAGTGTGTGGGTCCACAGCAGCATCAGAAGGCTGCCAAAGGGGGGGAGTGCCGGACAGAGGAGAAGCAAAGACGCTCTTGAGAAAGGGGAGACCTCGGGGACCCAGTTCCCCACCCCCCACCCCCGCCGCTGCACAAGTGAGGCTGGGTCAGGGCTGGCAGTGGCCTCCTCTGGGAAGGCAGGTGAGCAGGTAGCCAAAGTTCTACCTGACATGGCTCAGCCTTGGTAGAGAACCTGACTCAGCAGGGCCCCAACAAAGCACCAAAGAGCTCAGAGGAAGACTGGACCCCAAGTCACACTGAATTGTCAAATGGATAAGATTCCAACACACAGTATGGGTAAGATTTTTACTTGCTTACTGGAAAAATAAAATAGTGACAAGAACACAGGCCTGATAAGGACCAGAGATATGTGTTAGAGTCTGGTAGGTAAGTTTATTTTGAAAGGTATTGTGTAATGCCTGGCATGGTGGCACATGCCTTTAATCTCAACACTGGGGAGGCAGAGGTAGACCAAGGCCAGTTTGGTCCACATGTGAGTTCCAGACCACCCAGGGCCACACAGTAAAATCCAGTCTCAAAAAAAAAAAAAAAAAAAAAAAAAAAAAAAAAAAAAAAACAGAAAAAAGGAGAAAATAGAATGAGAGAGGCCTGAACCAGGGGTGTGGTTCAGAGGTGTAACGCTTGCTGTATGTGTGAGGCATTCTCCCCTCCTTCCCCCCAAAAGAAGGGGGCTATGTTTAAAGTAATGAATTCACAGGAGAGGTGGCTCAGTGGTTAGAGCACTGGCTGACTCTTCCCGAGGACCCTGGCTGCCTCTTCCAGGTTCAAATGCCCAGCACCCACATGGCAGCAACAACTGTCAGTAACTCCAGTTCAGGGGATCCAATACCATCTTCTGACCTCCATGGGGACTGCACAACACAGGCACACTTCACACATGCAGGCAATACACTCATACACATAAAATAAAAAAATATGTTTAAAAGTAAAAGTGAAAAATTTTTTAAATAATGAATTCATGCCCGGTGTGGTGGCGCACGCCTTTAATCCTAGCACTCGGGAGGCAGAGGCAGGTGGGTCTTTGTGAGTTCAAGGCCAGCCTGGTCTACAGAGTGAGTTCCAGGCCAGCTGGGGCTACAGGGAGACCCTGTCTCGAAAAGACCAAAAAATAAAAAAATAAAAATAATTCATTTAACAGACCTAAGTGCGCATGTACCAGGTGCTGCTCTAAAGGCTTCTGGGGCATGGTGGCGCATGCCTTTAATCCTAGCACTCGGGAGGCAGAGGCAGGCGGGTCTTTGTGAGTTCAAGGCCAGCCTGGAGCACAGAGTGAGTTCCAGGTCAGCTGGGGCTACAGGGAAACCCTGTCTCGAAAAGAAAAAAAAAAAAAAAAAAAGGCTTCTGAGCAAAGCTCCCATCTTGGTGGAGGGTCAATTCTCATTTATATGAGGAAAACCAAAACATGAAAAAATGGAATGAAATGGTTTAAGAACTTAAACAAGCTCAGCCCAACTCTAGAAAGGAGGGGCCAGCCCGGTATTTAGGGCCTAGGTCTACCTGGAGGGAATGAGGGTCCAGGTCAGCATAAATCTATTTTCTGTGCACAGACCCTGTCCTGACATCTCATGTGACCCCTTCAGTCCTCATCAGAAGCCAGAACAATGGTTATGGGCACTGAAACTTTGAAGAACTGGAAGCCACTGAGGGAGAACGAAGATGCCAGAATCTGCACCTAGGCTCTCCAGAGCCCATACTTTAAACAGCCTAACCAGAAGGTTCCCTGGACTATGGGCCAGTAACATCAGATGTCTGGAATGTTAGGAAGCAGGAGAAGCAGTCAGGGCCCCTGAAGATGACCCAAGCCTAAAGAGCAGATGGGCCAATCTCGGGTTAGCACACGAAGAGCTCTCAATGCTCAGGGGTGGGCGGAATGAAATGGGCAGGCGTGGAAAGTGAGGAGCTCCCTGTCGCTGAGGCTGGTCGCAGCCACTGAGGGAGGTCACCAAAGGGGTCAGTTATAACATGCCCTCCCCCCATGGGTACTGAGGCCTTGGAGAGGTGGGCAGGGCATCACGGGGCCCCACAGGGCAGGGGCTGTTGCAGACCTGCTGAAGTTCTCCTGGACCAGATTGGTGTTCATGTAGCAAAGTTCCACCTCCAAAAACTTCATCAGGGGCAGAATGGCCTGGGAGAGGGTGGGGTTACATCTGGTTGGAACCACCCAGCTCATTCGTGGTCCCCATCCTACTCCCATTGTGACCTCAGTTCTCTTCTCCACAAAGCCAGGAGCTTTTGAGTTTTGATTTGTAATGTCTGCAGGAGTTGGCCCCTGCCTCCCTCCGTCTTCCTGTCCTGTTCCTCTGCTCCACCCACACTGGCCTCCTCTGTATCTTGTGAGCCTGCTAAGGCCTGGTGCTGCCTCAGGACCTTTGCCCTTGCTGATTCCTGTGACTGGAATGTTCTAGAAATCCCCACAGCTCCTTTTCTTGCTTTCTGTGGGTCTTGACTCAGCTAGCATTCTCTGAATAAGCCCTTCCTTAGCCACTATTTAAAAAGACAACTCTTGGAGGGCGGGAGAAACGCCTCAGTGGTTAAGAGCACTGGCTTCTCTTGCAGAGGACCCTGGTTTGATTCCCAGGACCCACATGGCAGCTAACAACCACCCGTAACTCAGTTCCGGGATCCAACACCCTCTTCTGACCTCCATGGGCATTGCACAACAGGGGTACACCTACCTACATGCAGTACCCTCATACACATACAATAAAAAAATTTTCTTGGGGGGCTGGAAAGATAGCCTAGTAGTTAAGAGCACCGACTGCTCTTGCAGAGGACCCGGGTTCAATCCCCAGCACCCATGTGGTGGCTGAAACCCATCTGTTAACTCCAATTCCAGGAGAACTCCAGTTCCAGGGGAATCCGAGACCCTCTTCTGACCTCCTCGCATTGCACGACACGGGTGCACAAACCTACATGCAGGCAGTACATTCATACACATACAAAAATAAATAAAATTAAAAAAAAATTTTCTTGGGAGGCAGAGGCAGGCAGATCTCTGTGAGTTCAAGGCCAGCCTGGTCTACAGAGTGAGTTCCAGGACAGCGGGGCTACAGGGAGACCCTGTCTGGAAAAGACCAAAAAAAAAAAAATTTTTTTTTTTGGTCTCTTTGAGACAGGGAGACCCTATAGCCCCAGCTATCCTGGCACTCACTATGTAGACCAGGCCGGCCTTGAAGTCACAGTGATCCACCTGCCTCTGCCTCCCAAGTGCTGGGATCAAAGGCATGCACCACCACGCCCAGCTATAAATTTTTTTTTTACTTTTTAAAAATTTTTTTATTCTGTATGTGTATGAATGTACTGTCTGCATGTAGGTTTGTGCACCCGTGTCGTGCAATGCCGCGGAGGTTGGAAGAGGGTGTCGGATTCCCCTGGAACTGGAGTTCTCCTGGAATTGGAGTTTCAGACGGTTCCCAGCCACCATGTGGGTGCTGGGGATCAAACCCAGGTCCTCTGTAAGAGCGGTCGGCGCTCTTAACTGCTAGGCCATCTCTCCAGCCCTATAATTTTTTTTTAAAGGAAAAACAACTCTTTGACACTTCCCACGCACCCCAAACTGCTGTATTTTTCCCTTTGGCACTCATCGTTATTTTACACAGCATGTAAGTGTGTGCACAACTGTCTATGCTGCCGGATGTCTACTTATAATTACAGCTGCCAACCGAGGTCGCAGAAACCTGTCCTTGGCTCTCCTGTCGTTTCCCCCCCACCATCAGTAGAGAATGAGCACAGGGACAGCAGGGACTGGAGCTTGTTTGCTGATTGGTGCCCAAAGTTTAAGTCGGTATCTGGGACAAAATTGGGCACTTGCTTAGCAGTTAACAGATTAACGAATTCCCTGCCCCTCCCCTGACAAGCAGAGGCACTTAACACTCTCTCCCTTATACTTGAGGATCCCGTGGTCGGCGGCTTGTATAAACAGGACAGCAGGAATGCAGGCCTGGGAAGGATGTGTTCCCAAGGCTGCTGGGCTTCAAAGCTGAGCCTCCCAGGGGCAATCCCACAGTCCATCAGTGCTGGGAGAGCCCAAGCCACCACCCAGCCTGCCTCACTGAAGATCCCGGAGGAAACTGAACCCCAGGGATACATTGTGCCTGGCCCAAGGCTAGAGAACTGATCTCTGACAGACCCAGTGCCTTTAACCCTTGCCTACCCCTCCCAGGCTCCCTTCATGACCGCAGACACATACAGCTGCCAAGGAAGTGAAGGGCAGCAAGCAGGACAGTCACTCACATCCTCAGGCCGAACGGACTCCTTGACACCCATGAGTTTCTGGATGTGTGTGGCAATGCCCACCTCCAGCTAAGGACACAAAATGGGAGATGGAGATGGAGTGAGCTATGGGATCCAGAGTTGGCTTGGCACCTGAAGTTTAGGTTTAGGGTTGGGGGATAGACACCAGCCCATCCTCCTGGAGAACAGAACAGACAAGCTTCGGGGGTGGGGAGGGATCAGACAGTACCTACCTGCTCGGCCAACGTACGGACACCGGTACGGATCTCATGGCTCAACCCAGCCAGCGCGCCCTGCAGTTGGGCGTGTAACGTGTTCTGCAGCTGCCCCTGCTCCAGCACGGCCCCAACCCGCTGCTCCAAGGCCTCCCATGCCAGCTGAGTGGGCAGCTTGCCAATGATAAGCCGAAGTTGTTCCATGTCATTCACCACAACACACAGCTGGGGACAGGCATGGGCACAGGGATGCAGGTCTCCTTGAACAGCACCAGGACAGGTAGATCTGCCCTGCCCCGGCCAGCCCCTCAGCCCCAGCTCTGGGAACTTACCATGTTGGCTGCCTGGCCCTGGTCCTTCTGGCCTGCAGAAAGCTCTCTGGCCCGGGCTTTTATAAGGCTACAGTATACCAGGGCCAGCCGGCAGGTGTCCTAGGATGGGTGGGTCAGAAGACATGGATCAATGGGGTCTTCAGGATGGATATTTGGAGGGGAATCTTAGTAGCAACTTGGAATTCAGGGCACAAGCCATGTGGGGGCATGGTGGTGACTAGTAGTTTGAGAACCTGGGAGAAACTGGGTGGGATGGCAGTGAGACGTCCTCTAGACAGAGAAGGACACAGGGAAGATGCTGTACCTCCACAAACTTAACAGTGATCATGAAGGCCTCCTCAGGGTCTGGCCAGTCCAGCTGCTGGGCAGTGTGGCTGATCTGGGCAAAGCAGGTGGAGAGATCCACAGCAGAGGTGCTGTGCTTAATCAGTTCACCCAGGGGCACCAACTGGGAAAAGGAGAGCTCTTAGGAAAGAAGGCTCAAGGCAGGTGTAAGTTTAACCCTTCCCCCCACCTGCCCTCACCCTAGAATCAAGTATAGAGCTGGGCAGGAGTCTAAAGGGAGGACATGAACAAGGTTCTGCCCAGCACCCCAAAGCCTTCAGGATCCCTAGATACAGAGAAGCTCTACTGAACCCCAGGAGGTCAGACGGTCACACTTGGCACACAGCTGGCCTGAAGAGGAGATACTCAGAGAGCTTCTCTACAGGCTTCTCTACCAGCTCCGAGGTCCCAACAGAGAACCCAACCGTCCTCCAAACCCAGAGCCCCGCCTGCACCGTGTCCATCTGCACAGCACGCTGCACACGCTCCAGGGCAACACTGTAGGTTTTCTGCAGCCAGGAGGGGATGGCTGGCTGGAACCAGCGGTGGAAACCATTCAGGGCCAGGACTCCATCACTGGGGAGAACAGGGCTCAGCCTAAGGAATGCGGGGACTGGCCTTGGGCCACAGCCCTCGGTAACCCTCTTCTCTCCTGAACGCCTATAGCCCACCGCTAAGCAATCTTCTGCCTACCTGTCTGAGGGGGCTGGGCCCAGCTGGTAGAGCTCCTTCAGGCTGACATAGAGCTGGAACAGATTCTCGCCCATCTCTGGAGACACCAAGCTGCCCACTGCCACTGTGTGGTCCTGCACCCGCTTGGCCACCTGCAAGGAAAAATGCCTGCTGGGCAGGGCTCCAGAATTGGTTAGAGGGGTGTCACCTAGGAATAGCGGAGGGTCTCACCAGCCACTGCAGGTCCAGGAATGCCATGGAGAAGAGGTCGATCTTGAGGACACTGGAGGAAAGGCAATGGGTGTGTCACACTGCTGCCCACTAGGGCCTACAGACCCACCTACCTCACACTCACATCCACTCACTTGTGAAAAATCTTGTTCCATGTGCGACGGCATTGGTGCAGGTCACTCGTAACATCTTGTACCAGGCTTAGCAGGGCCTTGCCTGCCTCCAGGATGCCCTGGGAAGGAAACGGGTGGCTGAGAAGGGTTGGAAGGGGAGACACCATATCCCCGGCTACCCCCTTGCCCAGCCCCTACCTGTACCATGGGCTGATGGTGTTGCTGCTTCAAGTGAAACCATTCAACTGTGCCAGTCTGTGGAAGATGGGCAGTGAGGAAGGAAGGGTTGCTGTGCCAAGGTACGTGCCCGTCCCCACCCGGGGGAAGGTACTTACCCGAAGAGCCTCAGAAACCAGCTGGGGCAGTGGGGCACTGTCTGGACACAGTTCTCCAAAGGCCTTCATCTTGCACATCTGTACCAGGACTCTGGGAGACAAAGCACTGTGTCTACAGGTCTGTGTCACTCCCACCATCGCTCCTCCAGAAGAGCCCCTGACCTCCGAAGGTCCCCTCATCCTGACCCCTCTGCAGAAGCAAAAGGGTAGTAGCTACTGACCTGAGGAGAGACTGCAGCCTGCCTGGAGAGTCAGAGACAGACAGCGGAAAGACAGAGCGGAACTTCCGGATGAGGGAGAGGCCGTAGGCCAGCAAGGAGGTGAATGAGGTGGCCAGCTCCTCCCGCTGGAAAGACAGGAAGATATTGCAGGCTATCCCCTTCCCAGATTCTCATCTGCCTCTCCCCCTTCACCTCAATTACCTGTTCTTCCTTGAGCCGGCCCTGTATCCACTGGTACTCAATGCTAGTGATAGGATGCAAGAGGCAGCTACTGGGGAACTCCAGACTCTGGTAGAGGCGGCTGTAGGCCAGCCACTGCCTGCAGGGTCAGAAATCCTTCAGTGGGGCCCAAGAAGGCAACGCCTCCCTGAGCCAGAGTGTCCCTTGGAGTCCTGTACACCAGCAGAAGCCAAAATCCAGTAACTAAGAGTGACTTACAGCTGGGTGTGGTGGCGCACGCCTTTGATCCTAGCACTTGGGAAGCAGAGGCAGGTGGATCTCTGTGAGTTCAAGGCCAGCCTGGTCTACAGAGTGAGTTCCTGGTCAGCTGAGGCTACAGGGAGACCCTGTCTCAAAAAAAAAAAAAAAAGAAAAAAGNGTCTGTGGGCACAGTCCTGGGACCCAGCAGTGGACTGGATGGAGGGTGTTTCTGTGGGCACAGTCTGGCACCCAGCAGTGGACTGGATGGATGGCGTGTCTGTGGGCACAGTCCTGGGACCTAGCAGTGGAGTGGATGGAGGGCACGTATGTGGGCACAGTCCTGGGACCTAGCAGTGGAGTGGATGGAGGGTACGTCTGTGGGCACAGTACTGGGACCCAGCAGTGGAGTAGATGTAGGGCATGTGTGTGGGCACAGTCCTGGGACCCAGCAGTGTAGTGGATGGAGGGCACGTCTGTGGTCACAGTCCTGGGACCCAGAAGTGGAGTGGATGGAGGGCGTGTCTCTGGGCACAGTCCTGGCATCCAGCAGTGGAGTGGATGGAGGGTGCGTCTGTGGGCACAGTCCTGGGACCCAGCAGTGGAGTGGATGGAGGGCGCATCTGTGGGCACAGTCCTGGGACCTAGCAGTGGAGTGGATGGAGGGTGTGTCTGTGGGCACAGTCTGGCACCCAGCAGTGGACTGGATGGAGGGTGTTTCTGTGGGCACAGTCTGGCACCCAGCAGTGGACTGGATGGAGGGTGTTTCTGTGGGCACAGTCTGGCACCCAGCAGTGGACTGGATGGAGGGTGTTTCTGTGGGCACAGTCTGGCACCCAGCAGTGGACTGGATGGAGGGTGTTTCTGTGGGCACAGTCTGGCACCCAGCAGTGGAGTGGATGGAGGGCGCGTCTTGGGCACAGTCTGGCACCCAGCAGTGGACTGGATGGATGGCGCGTCTGTGGGCACAGTCCTGGGACCCAGCAGTGGAGTAGATGGAGGGCGCGTCTGTGGGCACAGTCCTGGGACCCAGCAGTGGAGTGGATGGATGGCGTGTCTGTGGGCACAGTCCTGGGACCCCAGATAGTGGAGTGGATGGAGGGCGCATCTGTGGGCACCAGTCTGGCACCCAGCAGTGGAGTGCATGAGGGCAGGTGTGGGCACAGTCTGGGACCAGCAGTGGAGTGGATGGAGGGTACGTCTGTGGGCACAGTCTGGGACCCAGCAGTGGAGTAGATGAGGGCATGTGTGTGGGCACAGTCCTGGGACCTAGCAGTGGAGTGGATGGAGGGTACGTCTGTGGGCACAGTCTGGGACCTCAGCAGTGGAGTGATGAGGGCGGTCGTGGGCACAGTCCTGGGACCCAGCAGTGGCACTGGATGGAGGGGTCTGTGGGCACAGTCTGGCACCCACAGTCCCCAAGGCGGGCAGCACTCATCTCTCTCTCCCCTTGTACTTATAGCTTCCAGAGGCGAAGCCCCCAATGGAGCCTATGGGTACCCTTACGTGCCCAGCGGGGCTTATGTCTTTCCCCCGCCAGTCGCCAATGGGATGTACCCCTGCCCTCCTGGCTACCCCTATCCACCGCCCCCACCTGGTGAGTGTGTCCTTTGCTGCCCAGCCTCAGCCTACCTGCCTACCCACTGACCACACCCCAAGTCAGGGGCAGCAGAGGGGAGACATGTTCTTTCACCTGCTTCAGAACTACAGATGCTGAGAGGTTTGGTGGGCTCTCGGAGAAGCAGCCTTCTACCAGAGCCAGGCCTGGCTGATCATTGGTCCCTGTCATTCTCTTCCCAAGCAGAGTTCTACCCAGCACCCCCCATGATGGATGGAGCTATGGGATATGTACAGCCCCCGCCACCACCTTATCCCGGGCCCATGGAGCCTCCGGTCAGTGGCCCCAGTGCCCCCTCCAATCCTGCAGGTAAGGCTCCGTGGGCTGCCAGCAGTCCTTCAGGACTAGCTCTCTCCTTCCTAGGCTCTCACAGATAACCCCACAGGATGATTGGAGACTACCCAGAGCCTCAGTTGATGAAAGGGCTCTGGCTCAAGGACCACCCAAAGGGTTACGGTAGCGTGGTGGCAAAGAGCTATTTTCAGAGGGTGGGATGTGGCTTAGTTAGCACTTTGCCCAGCTTATGAATGGGCTGTGGTCTCGTCCCCTGCACGTTTAGAGAGCAAAGAGCAGTCTGAAGGGGAGCTGAGATGAGGGAAACGCTAGATGCCAGTCCTGTTAGCCCTTAGCTTGCAGATGTCAGTCCTGTTAGCCCCTGCAAGCCCTAGCTTGCAGACCTTCCTGGAACCAGGCTGCCCTGTGTGCCATGTTCTCATCTGCAGGTGCATGTAAAGGGACCGGAAAGGACAGTGCCAGCACGTGGCAGATGCTCGGGTAGCTGCTGATTTTGTTGCTGGCCTGGGTTGCCAGCCCAGCTACCCTGAGCTGGGACTAAGCTGGGTAAGGAGGGGGCTGGGTGCTTATCACCATGTTTTAATGTGTTTGCTTTCATAGCTGAGGCCAAGGCTGCAGAAGCAGCTGCCAGCGCCTATTACAACCCAGGCAAACCCACACAACGTCTACATGCCCACGGTGAGTCAGGAGTCCACTGTTTCGGCTGTACAGCCTGGGAGTCAGTGTTGGGAGAGATGTCCGTCATTTTTTTTTTTTTTTTGTTTTGTTTTGTCTTTTTATTTTTTTTTTTTATTTAATTTTCTATGTGTATGAGTGTACTGTCCGCATGTAGGGGTCGGATTCCTCTGGAACTGGAGTTCTCCTGGAATTTGAGTTTAAAGACGGTTTTTCAGCCGCCTTGTGGGGGCTGGGGATCGAACCCGGGTCCTCTGCAAGAGCAGTCGGCGCTCTTAACCGCTAGGCTATCTCTCCAGCCCCTATGTCCGTTTCAGGTGGCAACGGCTCATGTGATCTTTCCTTTTCTTCCTCTAGAGCCAGCCTCCGCCACCACCCTACTACCCTCCAGAAGACAAGAAGACCCAGTAGACCCCCATCCGCCTCCCTGCCTCCTACCCTCCTGGTCCTTTCCTAAGCCTCCCATGGGGCTGCAATTAGGACTGGGGGAGGCTGGGGGAGGCCGGGGAGGGCTCTGTTCTTCCCCAGGTTTGATTCTAAAGTTACCAGGAACTAGCTAGCTCTAATGGAGAAGGGCGGGGCTCCTGGCCTCTGAGAGGCCCCTCCCATGCCTCCCGAAATTAGCTGAGCCCTTGGCACCACTCTGCCCAGCTTCCCTGTCACCATGTCTGGGGCTCTCAGGAGCATGGGATGACCCCCAGTTGCTCTGACTCCAGTAGCTACTCCTGTAGAGGAACTCTCTGGCCACTCTTCTACCACAGTCCAGCCCCTCAGTCTGGGGGCCACTGTGCTGCACCTCGTGAGCTCACAGACCAGCCGTGTCTCTCCTACAGGCCCAGCCAGGCCTTGCTCACATTCCTTTCCTGGTCTGTGCCTGGCCCTGGAAGGGCCCTGTCCCAGTCAGTCCAGATTCCCCTCAGCAGGCTCCAGTCACACCCTGCCTCTCTCTGTTCATTCTGTCGCCCCTGGCTTTGGGAGCTTTGGGCTGGTATGGCGTCCCACTGCGGCTGGGAGAGTCCTTTTGGCCCCTGCTAGTGCTCCTAGAAATTATCCCCCTACCTCTCCTCGCTGCGAGGGGCTTCTCCACCAGAACAGTCAAATGCATGCCTGTCCATCAGGCCCTTTGGAGAACTGTAGGGTAGTCTGGGATCAGGGGCCCCAATTGTTTGTGTTGACCTGGAGCCTGTCACCCAGCCCTTTCTCTGTAAGCTTCACACCCCGGATGCACCAAGATTTGCTCTCATTTGTTCCTGGACTGGCCACAAAATGAAGAGATGGTTATTTAAGAGAATTCCCTATTTATTTGACAGAAAAAAAAAATCCATAAATATTAAATGTGAAATAAACCCTGTTTGCACCTTGATTTGTTTGCTATAACTGTGAAATAGTAAAAATGAAATAACTGGACGCTGTCTGACTGTGTGGTGACCAGGGTGAGGTCTTCCGGAAGGAGAGCTGGGGGTGGGGCTAGAGAACCTGTTTCCTCTTCCAGTGACAGTCTTCCTCATGATAATACATTGATTTTCCAGCCTCCCTACAGAGGTCCCTGTACCAGGCTAGGGTGGTAGATGGTGCCACCCAGTGCTCAGATGGCCACAGGACCCGGTCCCGCCTGCCTCTCCCAATCCCCTGCTGGACTTTTGTATAGTTGCAGCCCTGAGCATAGGCTCTGGACCAGAGAAAGCAGCTTAGTGCTCCCAGGCTTGCCAGGACTTGTAAGCGACCCCTCTGAAACTGGCCTGGAACAGCATGGCTGAGCTGACCACTAGTTGGTGTGTGCTGTGCCTTCCTGACACCTGGGGGAAGGGGACAGGAGAAGACAGCCAGGCCTGTGCTCCACCCACAGTGGCTCCAAGTGTGGGAAACCCCGTGTGAGGTGTCCTCCCCCTCGAAGAGAGATTGCAGCACGGCTCCTCCCCACTGCCTTCTGCCACCCAGCCCAGGGGCTTTCAGATGTAGTCCAGCCCCCCAAAGGGCTGTTTGAAGGAGCACCCTCCTGAACACGGGTGGGACTGGGAGTTCAGGGCTATCCCTGACCACTTGCACAACTATCACAAAACCCGTCACGTCCCTGGAATGTCTCCTGTAGGGTGCAGCAGGGCTGAGGACTTGGCTGGGAATGGCCCTCAGCCCCCACCCTGAGCCTGCCCCACCCCAGCCCAGGATCTGAGACCCATTCAGAGAACCTTGAGCTGAGATCTCCACAAGCCCAGGTCAGTTTCCCTGGCGCAGCACATGCATGCGGCAGGCTGCTAACCCTGTCTGGCCCCGCCACTCCTGCCGGGCGCTCGGGACCCTTCCCAGGTGCCTGTGGGAGGAGGGGTGGGGCGTACCCGCCCACAGGGTCCTCTTTCTGCTGTGGGCTGGGGAAGATCCTCGGACGACTGAGACCGGAGGAAGGAGCCAGGAGTGTAGTGAGGCAGTGACACACCGACCCACCCGTCCACAAACCTCCCCCTCCTCTGGCAGAGGGTGGCAGTCTTGGGGCTCTTTGCATCATCCTGCGGCTTCACCGTGCTCACCCGGCAGCCACTGGGCAGCAGAGGCAAGGGCAGAGTCCACCAGCATGGCGACACACCTCTCCCACCCCCAACGGCGCCCTGCACTCTTGCGCCAGGCCATCAAGATAAGGCGCCGCAGGGTCAAGACCTGCAGGATCCCCTGCCCCAAACCAACCGGGAGGTAGGAGTGACCTCAAAGGGGAGAAGAGCGAGCTTGGGGGGTGCTCAGCAGTCTGGGGGCCCAGGTGTGGGAGGCTGACGGGCTGCCCCCCTACCCACCTCCCCTCCTTGGCTCTGGGCAGAGCCCTGTAGGTCAGCAGCTCCAACTCCTCCATGTGTTCACTGAGCCGTGCTGGGCCTCTTAAGTCCAGGCCTGTGCTTCTCTAGCCCCTTCCCTTGGTGAGTCTGACCCCCAGCCCCTGCGCCTCCAAAGGCACCAGGCCTGTAGATCGATACCTGCGATGCCAGTGGGCTGCCTAGAGACGTCCCCAAGATACCCCAAGCCTGCCTGGCACCCCCCATTCACCCACCTCTGCTGCCGGGCCTCACTTCCGCTAGCGGGTGGCCGCTTGATAAGCACTACTGTTTCCTCTGGGGAAGGAAGGGAAGGCGGGGGTCAGGTGCTAGATAGAGAGCCCACTGCTGGGCAGGCTGGTCGCCAATGGAGTGCAGCCATGGCAGGCCAGGGGACAAGGAAGGTAGCCCTGGGGTCAGCTCCTCAGGGGGCCTTCTGTTGGAACAGGTGAGGGGCACTGGTGGCCAGGGACACACTGGTGGGCCTAGCGCTGAGGGGCTGTGCCCCACTACCTTAGGGTCCAGGCCTTCCTGCCTGGCTGAGTAGGTCTCCACCTCACTCCTAGGTCGAAGTTCAGCCCCACCACTTCTCCCCTGAAGAGGTAAGAGGTGTCGTTGGGAGGATGTGGAAGGATGTGGGGAGCAGCCTTGCATCCTCTTAGAGGGAGGCCCCTCAGCCTGAAGGAGGCTGACTGCACAGCCTGCTGTAGATTCTTCTCACCCCTCACAGCAGCGTATGTTCTGCTTCCTCCCCTTCTGGGCCTGAGGTGTTGGTGTCAGGGAGGGCGCTGGGTGATGGGGTTCTTGAGGCGGCCCCATTGTGTCACAGAGGGACCTGCTGTATGAGGAAGCCCTCTATTACCATCCTGCACCGCCTGGGTCAGCCAGAGCCCAGCCATGTGAAGGAGGCCTTCAAGAGCTGCTGCGCTACTTGCAGGAGGTAGGTCGGGCCCGACCCTTACACACCGCCTGGCAGTCAAGGCTCAGGAGGTCCCCCCTTCGAGCCTGGGCAACCCCACCTCCACAGCCCCAGCCTCCCACAACCTCTGCCCCCTATCAGGCCTTCCAGGTGCAGCCTGAGGAGCACCAACGGATGTTGCAGCATGTCAGAGAAGCTGGAGGTAACCCGAGCCAGGGCGCCCTGGGCAAGGAGGGGGCGTGGGAAGCCCAGCTGGCTCTGAGACTCAGGCCACCTCCTCCCATCCCTCCAGAAGCCGGTATTTTGTCTGAAGGCGACAGTGAAGCAGGCCAAGTGGCATTCTAGGGCAAGGACGTCAGTGGTGAGTGTGAATGGGGTGCTTCAGGGGCTCCTTCTTCCCATCGCAGCCTGGCCCACAACCCTTCACCAGAGAGCCCATCCCCCAAACATCCGCCCAGCTGCTGGCTGGCCCGTGGCACTTGGCAGCTATGCTGAAGGGACCCGGTCCAGTCTTTTCTGTCTTTTTCTCAAAAGGAGGCTGGCCCCCAGGGGGCTGATGGGAACTGAAGGGAACCTGGATGACTCCCTGGAGCCTTGTCCTCCCTCCTCCCCAGGGTTCAGCGATCCCTACTGCCTGCTGGGCATTGAGCAGGGGCTTGGCGTATCAGGGGACAGCCCTGGGTCCCGACGTCGGCAGAAGGCGGTGGTGAGGCACACCATTCCTGAAGAGCAGACCCACCGCACCCAAGTCATCAGCCAGACACTGAATCCAGCCTGGGATGAGACCTTTATCTTGTATGTGGCCCTGCCTCGGCTCCTATCCTCTGCTCCCTGCTCCCATCCGGAGCTCCTCTGGGTAGTAGGGTCTCTCCAGCCAATGAGATCAGTGATCTTTCTGACTCAAGAAAAGGGGCTTGGCTCTGGGCTCTCAAGCTGAGCTAGAGGGACAGTAGGACAGACTCGTGATGAAATGCCACTCGTGTATATGCCTGGTACGAGGCCACACACCTGTGGATCTTAACACTCAAGAAGCTGAACCAGGCAGGAGATGACAAGTTCAGGCCAGCCTAGAATAAATAAATACATAGATAAATAAATAAATAAAAACTTATACCAGTGGAGCAGTGAGAGTTGGGCCCACTCATGGTAAATGGAGGAACCTGCAGCCTTACCTTGAAGGAGGTAGAGAAGTGGTTGGCAGGGAGGGGAGAGCTAAGGCACAGAGAGCCCAAGATTCTTTGGTGCAAGGTGATACTGGGGACGGCAGCTTTAGGGGCCAGGTTCTGGGCTTATGGCCAGTCTACATAGCCTGGTCTGATATGGAGGGCGGGGGCAGGGGCAGGGGCTCAGTCCTCTACTTCTGCTAAGGTATTTAAGAATGCATTGTGGGGCTGGAAATGGCCCTGCAAGTCAGAGCACCAACTGCTCTTGCAGAGGACCCAGGTTCGATTCCCAGCACCTCACATGGTGGCAAAGAACCTCCTTAAGCTGGGCGTGGTGGTGCACGCCTTTGATCCTAGCACTGGTGGAGGCAGAGGCAGGCAGTCTCTGGTAGTTCAAGGCCAGCCTGGTCTACAGAGTGAGCTCCAGGCCAGCTGGGGCTACAGGGAAACCTGTCTCAAAAAAAAAAAAAAGAATGCTTGCTTGCCTTTTTCTTCCCTAAAGAGAGTTTGAAGACATAACCAATTCGAGCTTTCACCTGGACATGTGGTGAGTGCTGTGGTGTGCCCAGCCCCAGCCCCTGGGATGGGGATCAGAAAGCCACCAAGGGGGAGTGCCAGAGCCTCCTCACTGATGGGGTCATGGCCCCCTTCTCTGCCCCTTGCTCACACCGTTGGTCCGCAGGGACCTGGACACTGTGGAATCTGTCAGACAGAAGCTTGGGGAGCTGACAGATCTGCATGGGCTCCGAAGGTGGGTGCAGCATTCTCGGAGGAAGGAAGGGGCCCCGTCTGGTCTGTCTTCTTCCACATTCGTCCTGGATGCTGGCCTTCAGGCTCTGACCTGGGGTACCCGGGCGGCTGGAGGCGGGAACAGATTCCAGTTTGACCCTTCACCAACTCTGCCTAAAACAGGATCTTTAAAGAAGCTCGGAAGGACAAAGGACAGGATGACTTTCTGGGGAACGTGGTTCTGAGGTTACAGGTGAGGGGTGCAGAGAAGGTTCAGGAGACAAAGGCAGGGAATGAAAAGGGCTCTGGAGAGAGACTCCAGGTCTAGCCCCAGATGAGCCCGGGGTCTGCCCCTGCTGCTCCCCTGCCCCCACCTCGGCTCTGTACACGGTCCTGATGGCTTCCTGCTAGGACCTGCACTGTCGAGAGGATCGCTGGTACCCCCTAGAGCCTTGCACTGAGACCTACCCAGACCGTGGCCAGTGCCACCTCCAGTTCCAGTTCATTCACAAGCGGGTAGGTCTGGGACTATGTCCTCCTTCACCTAGGGCCTTCCTGTATTGGGGAGGGGTGGCCATACCTCGGCTAACAGCCCTGCTGACCCCATTACAGAGAGCCACTGTGGCCAGTCGCTCCCAGCCCAGCTACACAGTACACCTCCATCTCCTGCAGCAGCTGGTGTCCCATGAGGTCACCCAGCACCAGGTACTGCCCGCTGGGGTTGGGTACCACCAGGGCAGCCTGTTGGGTTCTGATATGCCTCTATTATTTCAGGCAGGCAGTACCTCCTGGGATGCATCACTGAGTCCCCAGGCTACTACCATCCTCTTTCTCCATGCAACACAGAAGGACCTGTCTGACTTCCACCAGTCCATGGCGTGAGTGCACAGCCCTGCTCAGAACCCTGCATAGCCTCCTTCCATCTGCTCTCTGCCCACCTCTCAAGAGTGTGTTCTTGGGACAAAACAGTGTACTTTAAGTTTTGAATCAGTTGCAATTTTTTTAATTTTTATTTATTTTTTTAATTTTTTTCATTTTTTAAAAATTAATTTTATAACTTTGGATCTGGAGTTCTCCTGGAATTGGAGTTTCAACGGTTCTCGGCCACCATGTGGGTGCTGGGGATCGAACCCGGGTCCTCTGGCAAGAGAGTCGGCGCTCTCAACTGTAGGCCATTTCCAGCCCAAATTTTTTTTTTCAATTTTAATTTATTTATGTGTATGAATTACTGTCTGTCGCATGTAGGTTGGTGCACCCATGTGTCGGCAATGCCGCGGAGGTCAGAAGAGGGTCTCAGATTCCCCTGAAAACTGGGAGTTCTCCTGGAATTGGAGTTTACAGAGGTTCTTTTAGCCGACATGTGGGTGCTAGGGATCGAACCCAGGTCCTCTGCAAGAGCAGTCGGTGCTCTTAAAACTGCTAGGCTATCCTCTCCAGCCCTATTTTTTATTTTTTTTTTTATGTGTAGAATGTACTGTCTGCATGTAGGTTGGTGCACCCATGTCATGCAATGCTGTGGAGGTCAGAAGAGGGTTTTATCTTCCCCTGGAACTGGAGTTAAAGACAGTTTTTTTTAGCTGCCATGTGGGTCCCTGGGAATTGAACCCCGGTCCTCTGCAAGAGCAGCTGGTGCTCTTAACTAATGGAGCTATCTCTCCGTCCCAGTTATTGTTTAAAATGTATATATGTGTGTATATAATATGTATATATATATATCCACTTTTAAATTTTTTTATATTATTTTTTTATTTGTGTATGAATGTGACTGTACGGCATACATTGTGCCCAGTGTCATGCAATGCTGTGGAGGTCAGAAGAGGTGTCGGATTCCCTGGAACTGGAGTCAAAGATGGTTCTTAGCCGCCATGTGGGTGCTGGGAATTGAAACCCAGGTCCTCTGCAAAAGCATTAGTGTTCTTAACTGCTGAGCCATCTCTCCAGCCCCTATATCCACTTTAAAAAAATATTATTTTTTTTTTTGTCTTTTTGAGACAGGGTCACCCGTAGCCTGAGCTTGACCTGGAGCTTGCTATGTTAGACAGGCTGGCCTTGAACTCAGAGATTCCACCTGTCCTCTGCTTACCAAGTGCTGAATTGAATGGATTTGAAGGTGTGTGCTACCACACCCAGCTTTTTTTTTTTATTGTGTAGGAGTGTATTGCTGCATGGACCTTGTAAGTGCATCCATGTCAGCAGTGCTCACAAAGGTCAGAAGACGGCAAATCAGATCCCTGGAACTACAGTTATATATAGATGGTTTGTTAGCTGCCATGTGGGTGCTGGGACTCCAACCTGGGTTCTCTGCAAGAGCAGCCAGTGCTCTTAACTGTTGAGCCATCTCTTCAGCCACCCCTCCCCCCCAGCACCAATTACCAATTTTTCAAATTCGGAGATTTCATGCTCAACTTAGATTCTAGCTGCTCATGAATCGGGAGTGCTGGACTTGCAAGTTGACCAAAGCAGAGTCCTGTGTCTCTCCCTGCCCAGCGCATTACTTCCTCCTGTCCATCTCCCAAGCTCTGTACTTTGCCACTCTGCTCCGGTCCCATTTCCCAATGACATAGGCTCATGGCAGCAAGTAACTGACATCTACAGGCCAATGCTAAGGCCACGCATGGTGGTACAGGCCTACAATCAACCCCATCATGGCAGGAGGCTGCAGCAGGAGAATTGCAATAAGTTGAGGCCACTCTGGGCTATACAGAGTTATAGATACTGTCTCAAAAAAAAAAAAAAACAAAAAAACCTTGAAATCAATAACAACAAATCTGTTATCCCCAGGACCATGTCAGATTCTGGGAGTGTTGGGAAGGTGCACTCAGGGATTCCTGGAATGCCAGTGCCTGTTAGGAGTGGAGAATAGTCACACCTAGGGTAGTGATGGGGGAAAAGAGCTGGAGGCCACCTGGGCCTGGCAGCAGCGAGGTCTTTGAGTGGGAAGCAGGCAGAGAAGGAGGAGGGCAACTCTGGGGCTGCTTGTGCCTCTGGACCCTTAGGCAGGATGTTCCTGAAGAGGAAGCTGGGGATGGGGATGGGCCCAGTGTAGGTACCAGAAAGTAAAGCAGTAGCTTCGCCTTCAGGGCCCAAGCAGGATGCAACAGCAGCAGCCACTCTAGCAGGGACCCCGGCCTGTCTCTGGTTCTTCTTCTTTTTTTTTCTGGTCTCCTTTTTTTAAAAAAAAAAAAAAAAAAAAAGAAAAAAGACCAGAAAAAAAAAAAGAAAGCAACCAGAGACAGGCCGGGGTCCCTGCTAGAGTGGCTGCTGCTGTTGCATCCTGCTTGGGCCCTGAAGGCGAAGCTACTGCTTTACTTTCTGGTACCTACACTGGGCCCATCCCCATCCCCAGCTTCCTCTTCAGGAACATCCTGCCTAAGGGTCCAGAGGCACAAGCAGCCCCAGAGTTGCCCTCCTCCTTCTCTGCCTGCTTCCCACTCAAAGACCTCGCTGCTGCCAGGCCCAGGTGGCCTCCAGCTCTTTTCCCCCATCACTACCCTAGGTGTGACTATTCTCCACTCCTAACAGGCACTGGCATTCCAGGAATCCCTGAGTGCACCTTCCCAACACTCCCAGAATCTGACATGGTCCTGGGGATAACAGATTTGTTGTTATTGATTTCAAGGTTTTTTTTTGTTTTTTTTTTGAGACAGTATCTATAACTCTGTAGCCCAGAGTGGCCTCAACCTTATTGCAATTCTCCTGCTGCAGCCTCCTGCATGATGGGGTTGATTGTAGGCCTGTACCACCATGCGTGGCCTTAGCATTGGCCTGTAGATGTCAGTTACTTGCTGCCATGAGCCTATGTCATTGGGAAATGGGACCGGAGCAGAGTGGCAAAGTACAGAGCTTGGGAGATGGACAGGAGGAAGTAATGCGCTGGGCAGGGAGAGACACAGGACTCTGCTTTGGTCAACTTGCAAGTCCAGCACTCCCGATTCATGAGCAGCTAGAATCTAAGTTGAGCATGAAATCTCCGAATTTGAAAAATTGGTAATTGGTGCTGGGGGGGAGGGGTGGCTGAAGAGATGGCTCAACAGTTAAGAGCACTGGCTGCTCTTGCAGAGAACCCAGGTTGGAGTCCCAGCACCCACATGGCAGCTAACAACCATCTATATATAACTGTAGTTCCCAGGGATCTGATTGCCGTCTTCTGACCTTTGTGAGCACTGCATGACATGGATGCACTTACAAGGTCCATGCAGGCAATACACTCCTACACATAAAAATAATAAACTGCTGGGTGTGGTAGCACACACCTTCAAATCCATTCAATTCAGCACTTGGTAAGCAGAGACAGGTGGATCTCTGAGTTCAAGGCCAGCCTAGTCTACATAGCAAGCTCCAGGTCAGCTCAGGCTACAGGGTGACCCTGTCTCAAAAAGACAAAAAAAAAATAATAATATTTTTTAAAGTGGATATATAGGGGCTGGAGAGATGGCTCAGCAGTTAAGAACACTAACTGCTTTTGCAGAGGACCTGGGTTCAATTCCCAGCACCCACATGGCGGCTAAGAACCATCTTTGACTCCAGTTCCAGGGGAATCCGACACCCTCTTCTGACCTCCACAGCATTGCATGACACTGGTGCACAATGTATGCAGACAGTACATTCATACACATAAAAAATAATAAATAAAAAAATTTAAAAGTGGATATATATATATACATATATATATACACACATATATATTACATTTTAAAAATTGGTAACTGGGACTGGAGAGATAGCTCAGTAGTTAAGAGCACCAGCTGCTCTTGCAGAGGACCGGGGTTCAATTCCCAGGACCCACATGGCAGCTAAGAACTGTCTTTAACTCCAGTTCCAGGGGAATGTAACACCCTCTTCTGACCTCCACAGCATTGCATGACATGGGTGCACCAACCTACATGCAGACAGTACATTCATACACATAAAAAATAAATAAAAATAGGGCTGGAGAGATAGCCTAGCAGTTAAGAGCACCGACTGCTCTTGCAGAGGACCTGGGTTCGATCCCTAGCACCCACATGGCGGCTAAGAACCTCTGTAACTCCAATTCCAGGAGAACTCCAGTTTCAGGGGAATCTGAGACCCTCTTCTGACCTCCGCGGCATTGCACGACATGGGTGCACAAACCTACATGCAGACAGTACATTCATACACATAAATAAATTAAAATTGAAAAAAAAATTGGGGCTGGAGAGATGGCCTAGCAGTTGAGAGCGCCGACTGCTCTTGCAGAGGACCCGGGTTCGATCCCCAGCACCCACATGGTGGCCGAGAACCGTCTGAAACTCCAATTCCAGGAGAACTCCAGATCCAAAAGTTAATAAAATTAATTTTAAAAAATTGAAAAAAAATTAAAAAATAAATAAAAATTTAAAAAAATTGCTAACTGATTCAAAACTTAAAGTACACTGTTTTGTCCCAAGAACACACTCTTGAGAGGTGGGCAGAGAGCAGATGGAAGGAGGCTATGCAGGGTTCTGAGCAGGGCTGTGCACTCACGCCATGGACTGGTGGAAGTCAGACAGGTCCTTCTGTGTTGCATGGAGAAAGAGGATGGTAGTAGCCTGGGGACTCAGTGATGCATCCCAGGAGGTACTGCCTGCCTGAAATAATAGAGGCATATCAGAACCCAACAGGCTGCCCTGGTGGTACCCAACCCCAGCGGGCAGTACCTGGTGCTGGGTGACCTCATGGGACACCAGCTGCTGCAGGAGATGGAGGTGTACTGTGTAGCTGGGCTGGGAGCGACTGGCCACAGTGGCTCTCTGTAATGGGGTCAGCAGGGCTGTTAGCCGAGGTATGGCCACCCCTCCCCAATACAGGAAGGCCCTAGGTGAAGGAGGACATAGTCCCAGACCTACCCGCTTGTGAATGAACTGGAACTGGAGGTGGCACTGGCCACGGTCTGGGTAGGTCTCAGTGCAAGGCTCTAGGGGGTACCAGCGATCCTCTCGACAGTGCAGGTCCTAGCAGGAAGCCATCAGGACCGTGTACAGAGCCGAGGTGGGGGCAGGGGAGCAGCAGGGGCAGACCCCGGGCTCATCTGGGGCTAGACCTGGAGTCTCTCTCCAGAGCCCTTTTCATTCCCTGCCTTTGTCTCCTGAACCTTCTCTGCACCCCTCACCTGTAACCTCAGAACCACGTTCCCCAGAAAGTCATCCTGTCCTTTGTCCTTCCGAGCTTCTTTAAAGATCCTGTTTTAGGCAGAGTTGGTGAAGGGTCAAACTGGAATCTGTTCCCGCCTCCAGCCGCCCGGGTACCCCAGGTCAGAGCCTGAAGGCCAGCATCCAGGACGAATGTGGAAGAAGACAGACCAGACGGGGCCCCTTCCTTCCTCCGAGAATGCTGCACCCACCTTCGGAGCCCATGCAGATCTGTCAGCTCCCCAAGCTTCTGTCTGACAGATTCCACAGTGTCCAGGTCCCTGCGGACCAACGGTGTGAGCAAGGGGCAGAGAAGGGGGCCATGACCCCATCAGTGAGGAGGCTCTGGCACTCCCCCTTGGTGGCTTTCTGATCCCCATCCCAGGGGCTGGGGCTGGGCACACCACAGCACTCACCACATGTCCAGGTGAAAGCTCGAATTGGTTATGTCTTCAAACTCTCTTTAGGGAAGAAAAAGGCAAGCAAGCATTCTTTTTTTTTTTTTTGAGACAGGGTCTCCCTGTAGCCCCAGCTGGCCTGGAGCTCACTCTGTAGACCAGGCTGGCCTTGAACTCACAGAGATCTGCCTGCCTCTGCCTCCCAAGTGCTAGGATCAAAGGCGTGCACCACCACGCCCAGCTTAAGGAAGGTTCTTTGCCACCATGTGAGTGCTGGGAATCGAACCTGGGTCCTCTGCAAGAGCAGTTGGTGCTCTTGACTGCAGGGCCATTTCCAGCCCCACATGCATTCTTAAATACCTTAGCAGAGTAGGACTGAGCCCCTGCCCCTGCCCCCGCCCTCCATATCAGACCAGGCTATGTAGACTGGCCATAAGCCCAGAACCTGGCCCCTAAAGCTGCCGTCCCCAGTATCACCTTGCACCAAAGAATCTTGGGCTCTCTGTGCCTTAGCTCTCCCCTCCCTGCCAACCACTTCTCTACCTCCTTCAAGGTAAGGCTGCAGGTTCCTCCATTTACCATGAGTGGCCCAACTCTCACTGCTCCACTGGTATAGAGTTTCTTATTTATTTATTTATCTATGTATTTATTTATTCTAGGCTGGCCTTGAACTTGTCATCTTCCTGGTTCAGCTTCTTGAGTGTTAAGATCACAGGTGTGTGGCCTCGTACCAGGCATATACACGAGTGGCATTTCATCACGAGTCTGTCCTACTGTCCCTCTAGCTCAGCTTGAGAGCCCAGAGCCAAGCCCCTTTTCTTGAGTCAGAAAGATCACTGATCTCATTGGCTGGAGAGACCTACTACCCAGAGGAGCTCCGGATGGGAGCAGGGAGCAGAGGATAGGAGCCGAGGCAGGGCCACATACAAGATAAAGGTCTCATCCCAGGCTGGATTCAGTGTCTGGCTGATGACTTGGGTGCGGTGGGTCTGCTCTTCAGGAATGGTGTGCCTCACCACCGCCTTCTGCCGACGTCGGGACCCAGGGCTGTCCCCTGATACGCCAAGCCCCTGCTCAATGCCCAGCAGGCAGTAGGGATCGCTGAACCCTGGGGAGGAGGGAGGACAAGGCTCCAGGGAGTCATCCAGGTTCCCTTCAGTTCCCATCAGCCCCCTGGGGGCCAGCCTCCTTTTGAGAAAAAGACAGAAAAGACTGGACCGGGTCCCTTCAAGCATAGCTGCCAAGTGCCACGGGCCAGCCAGCAGCTGGGCGGATGTTTGGGGGATGGGCTCTCTGGTGAAGGGTTGTGGGCCAGGCTGCGATGGGAAGAGGAGCCCCTGAAGCACCCCATTCACACTCACCACTGACGTCCTTGCCTAGAATGCCCTTGGCCTGCTTCACTGTCGCCTTCAGACAAAATACCGGCTTCTGGAGGGATGGGAGGAGGTGGCCTGAGTCTCAGAGCCAGCTGGGCTTCCCACGCCCCCTCCTTGCCCAGGGCGCCCTGGCTCGGGTTACCTCCAGCTCTCTGACATGCTGCAACATCCGTTGGTGCTCCTCAGGCTGCACCTGGAAGGCCTGATAGGGGGCAGAGGTGTGGGAGGCTGGGGCTGTGAGGTGGGGTGCCCAGGCTCGAAGGGGGGACCTCCTGAGCCTTGACTGCAGGCGGTGTGTAAGGGTCGGGCCCGACCTACCTCCTGCAAGTAGCGCAGCAGCTCTGAGGCCTCCTTCACATGGCTGGGCTCTGGCTGACCCAGGCGGTGCAGGATGGTATAGAGGGCTTCCTCATACAGCAGGTCCCTCTGTGACACAATGGGGCCGCCTCAAGAACCCCATCACCCAGCGCCCTCCCTGACACCAACACCTCAGGCCCAGAAGGGGAGGAAGCAGAACATACGCTGCTGTGAGGGGTGAGAAGAATCTACAGCAGGCTGTGCAGTCAGCCTCCTTCAGGCTGAGGGGCCTCCCTCTAAGAGGATGCAAGGCTGCTCCCCACATCCTTCCACATCCTCCCAACGACACCTCTTACCTCTTCAGGGGAGAAGTGGTGGGGCTGAACTTCGACCTAGGAGTGAGGTGGAGACCTACTCAGCCAGGCAGGAAGGCCTGGACCTAAGGTAGTGGGGCCACAGCCCCTCAGCGCTAGGCCCACCAGTGTGTCCCTGGCCACCAGTGCCCCTCACCTGTTCCAACAGAAGGCCCCCTGAGGAGCTGACCCCAGGGCTACCTTCCTTGTCCCCTGGCCTGCCATGGCTGCACTCCATTGGCGACCAGCCTGCCCAGCAGTGGGCTCTCTATCTAGCACCTGACCCCCGCCTTCCCTTCCTTCCCCAGAGGAAACAGTAGTGCTTATCAAGCGGCCACCCGCTAGCGGAAGTGAGGCCCGGCAGCAGAGGTGGGTGAATGGGGGGTGCCAGGCAGGCTTGGGGTATCTTGGGGACGTCTCTAGGCAGCCCACTGGCATCGCAGGTATCGATCTACAGGCCTGGTGCCTTTGGAGGCGCAGGGGCTGGGGGTCAGACTCACCAAGGGAAGGGGCTAGAGAAGCACAGGCCTGGACTTAAGAGGCCCAGCACGGCTCAGTGAACACATGGAGGAGTTGGAGCTGCTGACCTACAGGGCTCTGCCCAGAGCCAAGGAGGGGAGGTGGGTAGGGGGGCAGCCAGTCAGCCTCCCACACCTGGGCCCCAAGACTGCTGAGCACCCCCCAAGCTCGCTCTTCTCCCCTTTGAGGTCACTCCTACCTCCCGGTTGGTTTGGGGCAGGGGATCCTGCAGGTCTCTGACCCTGCGGCGCCTTATCTTGATGGCCTGGCGCAAGAGTGCAGGGCGCCGTTGGGGGTGGGAGAGGTGTGTCGCCATGCTGGTGGACTCTGCCCTTGCCTCTGCTGCCCAGTGGCTGCCGGGTGAGCACGGTGAAGCCGCAGGATGATGCAAAGAGCCCCAAGACTGCCACCCTCTGCCAGAGGAGGGGGAGGTGTGGACGGGTGGGTCGGTGTGTCACTGCCTCACTACACTCCTGGCTCCTTCCTCCGGTCTCAGTCGTCCGAGGATCTTCCCCAGCCCACAGCAGAAAGAGGACCCTGTGGGCGGGTACGCCCCACCCCTCCTCCCACAGGCCCTGGGAAGGGTCCCGAGCGCCCGGCAGGAGTGGCGGGGCCAGACAGGGTAGCAGCCTGCCGCATGCATGTGCTGCGCCAGGGAAACTGACCTGGGCTTGTGGAGATCTCAGCTCAAGGTTCTCTGAATGGGTCTCAGACCTGGGCTGGGGTGGGGCAGGCTCAGGGTGGGGGCTGAGGGCCATTCCCCAGCCAAGTCCTCAGCCTGCTGCACCCTACAGGAGACATTCCAGGGACGTGACGGGTTTTGTGATAGTTGTGCAAGTGGTCAGGGATAGCCCTGAACTCCCAGTCCCACCCGTGTTCAGGAGGGTGCTCCTTCAAACAGCCCTTTGGGGGGCTGGACTACATCTGAAAGCCCCTGGGCTGGGTGGCAGAAGGCAGTGGGGAGGAGCCGTGCTGCAATCTCTCTTCGAGGGGGAGGACACCTCACACGGGGTTTCCCACACTTGGAGCCACTGTGGGTGGAGCACAGGCCTGGCTGTCTTCTCCTGTCCCCTTCCCCCAGGTGTCAGGAAGGCACAGCACACACCAACTAGTGGTCAGCTCAGCCATGCTGTTCCAGGCCAGTTTCAGAGGGGTCGCTTACAAGTCCTGGCAAGCCTGGGAGCACTAAGCTGCTTTCTCTGGTCCAGAGCCTATGCTCAGGGCTGCAACTATACAAAAGTCCAGCAGGGGATTGGGAGAGGCAGGCGGGACCGGGTCCTGTGGCCATCTGAGCACTGGGTGGCACCATCTACCACCCTAGCCTGGTACAGGGACCTCTGTAGGGAGGCTGGAAAATCAATGTATTATCATGAGGAAGACTGTCACTGGAAGAGGAAACAGGTTCTCTAGCCCCACCCCCAGCTCTCCTTCCGGAAGACCTCACCCTGGTCACCACACAGTCAGACAGCGTCCAGTTATTTCATTTTTACTATTTCACAGTTATAGCAAACAAATCAAGGTGCAAACAGGGTTTATTTCACATTAATATATTAACTGGATTTTTTTTTTCTGTCAAATAAATAGGGAATTCTCTTAAATAACCATCTCTTCATTTTGTGGCCAGTCCAGGAACAAATGAGAGCAAATCTTGGTGCATCCGGGGTGTGAAGCTTACAGAGAAAGGGTGGGTGACAGGCTCCAGGTCACACACAATTGGGGCCCCTGATCCCAGACTACCCTACAGTTCTCCAAAGGGCCTGATGGACAGGCATGCATTTGACTGTTCTGGTGGAGAAGCCCCTCGCAGCGAGGAGAGGTAGGGGGATAATTTCTAGGAGCACTAGCAGGGGCCAAAAGGACTCTCCCAGCCGCAGTGGGACGCCATACCAGCCCAAAGCTCCCAAAGCCAGGGGCGACAGAATGAACAGAGAGAGGCAGGGTGTGACTGGAGCCTGCTGAGGGGAATCTGGACTGACTGGGACAGGGACCTTCCAGGGCCAGGCACAGACCAGGAAAGGAATGTGAGCAAGGCCTGGCTGGGCCTGTAGGAGAGACACGGCTGGTCTGTGAGCTCACGAGGTGCAGCACAGTGGCCCCCAGACTGAGGGGCTGGACTGTGGTAGAAGAGTGGCCAGAGAGTTCCTCTACAGGAAGTAGCTACTGGAGTCAGATGGCAACTGGGGGTCATCCCATGCTCCTGAGAGCCCCAGACATGGTGACAGGGAAGCTGGGCAGAGTGGTGCCAAGGGCTCAGCTAATTCGGGAGGCTGGGAGGGGCCTCTCAGAGGCCAGGAGCCCCGCCCTTTCCATTAGAGCTAGCTAGTTCCTGGTAACTTTAGAATCAAACCTGGGGAAGAACAGAGCCCTCCCCGGCCTCCCCCAGCCTCCCCCAGTCCTAATGCAGCCCCATGGGAGGCTTAGGAAAGGACCAGGAGGGTAGGAGGCAGGGAGGCGGATGGGGGTCTACTGGGTCTTCTTGTCTTCTGGAGGGTAGTAGGGTGGTGGCGGAGGCTGGCTCTAGAGGAAGAAAAGGAAAGATCACATGAGCCGTTGCAAAATGAACGGACATCGGGGCTGGAGAGATAGCCTAGCGGTTAAGAGCGCCGACTGCTCTTGCAGAGGACCCGGGTTCGATCCCCAGCACCCACATGGCGGCTGAAAACCGTCTGTAACTCCAATTCCAGGAGAACTCCAGTTCCAGAGGAATCCGACACCCTACATGCGGACAGTACATTCATACACATAGAAAATTAAATAAAAAAAAAAAATAAAAGACAAAACAAAACAAAAAAAAAAAAAAATGAACGGACATCTCTCCCAACACTGACTCCCAGGCTGTACAGCCGAAACAGTGGACTCCTGACTCACCGTGGGCATGTAGACGTTGTGTGGGTTGCCTGGGTTGTAATAGGCGCTGGCAGCTGCTTCTGCAGCCTTGGCCTCAGCTATGAAAGCAAACACATTAAAACATGGTGATAAGCACCCAGCCCCCTCCTCTACCCAGCTTAGTCCCAGCTCAGGGTAGCTGGGCTGGCAACCCAGGCCAGCAACAAAATCAGCAGCTACCCGAGCATCTGCCACGTGCTGGCACTGTCCTTTCCGGTCCCTTTACATGCACCTGCAGATGAGAACATGGCACACAGGGCAGCCTGGTTCCAGGAAGGTCTGCAAGCTAGGGCTTGCAGGGGCTAACAGGACTGACATCTGCAAGCTAAGGGCTAACAGGACTGGCATCTAGCGTTTCCCTCATCTCAGCTCCCCTTCAGACTGCTCTTTGCTCTCTACAGTGCAGGGGACAGAACCCAGCCATTCATAAGCTGGGCAAGTGCTCACTAAGCCACATCCCACCCTTGAAATATAGCTCTTTGCCACCACGCTACCGTAACCCTTTGGGTGGTCCTTGAGCCAGAGCCCTTTCATCAACTGAGGCTCTGGGTAGTCTCCAATCATCCTGTGGGGTTATCTGTGAGAGCCTAGGAAGGAGAGAGCTAGTCCTGAAGGACTGCTGGCAGCCCACGGAGCCTTACCTGCAGGATTGGAGGGGGCACTGGGGCCACTGACCGGAGGCTCCATGGGCCCGGGATAAGGTGGTGGCGGGGGCTGTACATATCCCATAGCTCCATCCATCATGGGGGGTGCTGGGTAGAACTCTGCTTGGGAAGAGAATGACAGGGACCAATGATCAGCCAGGCCTGGCTCTGGTAGAAGGCTGCTTCTCCGAGAGCCCACCAAACCTCTCAGCATCTGTAGTTCTGAAGCAGGTGAAAGAACATGTCTCCCCTCTGCTGCCCCTGACTTGGGGTGTGGTCAGTGGGTAGGCAGGTAGGCTGAGGCTGGGCAGCAAAGGACACACTCACCAGGTGGGGGCGGTGGATAGGGGTAGCCAGGAGGGCAGGGGTACATCCCATTGGCGACTGGCGGGGGAAAGACATAAGCCCCGCTGGGCACGTAAGGGTACCCATAGGCTCCATTGGGGGCTTCGCCTCTGGAAGCTATAAGTACAAGGGGAGAGAGAGATGAGTGCTGCCCGCCTTGGGGACTGCTGGGTGCCAGACTGTGCCCACAGACGCGCCCTCCATCCACTCCACTGCTGGGTCCCAGGACTGTGCCCACAGACGCGCCCTCCATCCACTCCACTGCTAGGTCCCAGGACTGTGCCCACAGACGTGCCCTCCATCCACTACACTGCTGGGTCCCAGGACTGTGCCCACAGACACGCCATCCATCCACTACACTGCTGGGTGCCAGACTGGGCCCACAGACGCGCCCTCCATCCACTCCACTGCTGGGTGCCAGACTGTGCCCACAGATGCGCCCTCCATCCACTCCACTGCTGGGTCCCAGGACTGTGCCCACAGACACGCCATCCATCCACTCCACTGCTGGGTCCCAGGACTGTGCCCACAGACGCGCCCTCCATCTACTCCACTGCTGGGTCCCAGGACTGTGCCCACAGACGCGCCATCCATCCAGTCCACTGCTGGGTGCCAGACTGTGCCCAGAGACGCGCCCTCCATCCACTCCACTGCTGGGTGCCAGACTGTGCCCACAGAAACACCCTCCATCCAGTCCACTGCTGGGTCCCAGGACTGTGCCCACAGACGCGCCATCCATCCAGTCCACTGCTGGGTGCCAGACTGTGCCCACAGACACGCCCTCCATTCACTCCACTGCTGGGTGCCAGACTGTGCCCACAGACACACCCTCCATCCACTCCACTGCTGGGTCCCAGGACTGTGCCCACAGACGTGCCCTCCATCCACTCCACTGCTGGGTCCCAGGACTGTGCCCACAGATGCGCCCTCCATCCACTCCACTGCTGGGTCCCAGGACTGTGCCCACAGACGCACCCTCCATCCACTCCACTGCTGGGTCCCAGGACTGTGCCCACAGATACGCCATCCATCCACTCCACTGCTGGGTGCCAGACTGTGCCCACAGACGTGCCCTCCATCCACTCCACTGCTGGGTCCCAGGTCTGTGCCCACAGACGCACCCTCCATCCACTCCACTGCTGGGTCCCAGTACTGTGCCCACAGACGTACCCTCCATCCACTCCACTGCTAGGTCCCAGGACTGTGCCCACAGACACGCCATCCATCCAGTCCACTGCTGGGTGCCAGACTGGGCCCACAGACGCGCCCTCCATCCACTCCACTGCTGGGTCCCAGGACTGTGCCCACAGACACACCCTCCATCCACTCCACTGCTGGGTCCCAGGACTGTGCCCACAGACATGCCATCCATCCAGTCCACTGCTGGGTGCCAGACTGGGCCCACAGACGCGCCCTCCATCTACTCCACTGCTGGGTGCCAGACTGTGCCCACAGACACACCCTCCATTCACTCCACTGCTGGGTCCCAGGACTGTGCCCACAGATGCGTCCTCCATCCACTCCACTGCTGGGTGCCAGACTGTGCCCACGATGCGCCCTCTATCCACTCCACTGCTGGGTCCCAGGACTGTGCCCACAGACGTGCCCTCCATCCACTCCACTGCTGGGTCCCAGGACTGTGCCCACACACATGCCCTACATCTACTCCACTGCTGGGTGCCAGGACTGTGCCCAGAGACACGCCCTCCATCCACTCCACTTCTGGGTCCCAGGACTGTGCCCACAGACGTGCCTTCCATCCACTCCACTGCTGGGTGCCAGGACTGTGCCCACAGACGCGCCCTCCATCCACTCCACTTCTGGGTCCCAGGACTGTGCCCCAGACGTGCCCTCCATCCATTCCACTTCTGGGTCCCAGGACTGTGACCACAGACGTGCCCTCCATCCACTCCACTGCTGGATGCCAGGACTGTGCCCAGAGACGTGCCCTACATCCACTCCACTGCCCACCTCCTATGAGTCTGCCTAGTCTCCGTGTGGTGAGCAGAAGATAAGTGAGAGGGCAACCGGGCGGGACAGGTCAAGGGCAGGGGTGAAAGAGTCAGTGGAGGGGAAGGGAAGCCTTGGGGACCGGGTGGAGGCTGATCAAAGCACTGGGTCATTTAAAATGGCTGCTGGGGGCTGGAGAGATGGCCTAGCGGTTGAGAGCGCCGACCGCTCTTACAGAGGATCCGGGTTCGATCCCCAGCACCCACATGGCGGCCGAGAACCGTCTGAAACTCCAATTCCAGGAGAACTCCAGTTCCAGGGGAATCCGACACCCTCTTCTGACCTCCGCCACATTGCACAACACGGGTGCACAAACCTGCATGCAGACAGTACATTCATACACATACAGAAATAAATAAAATTTAAAAATAAATAAATAAATAAATAAATAAATAAAATGGCTGCTAAATGGCAGTTAGGTTTTTTTGTTTGCTTTTGAGTCCAAACAGCTCTATTACAATGTGGCACACCTCTTCTGGGCAAAGGAAGCCCACAAAAGGTAATTCTAAGATTCCTTCCCCAACTCCTAGCCCTGGTCAGCTGGGCCCAGATAGTTATCTCCTGGCGCTTAGAATGCAAGACCAAAGAACACTAGGTCAAAGAGAAAACCCACATGTTCAGTGTGTCCCAGGCCCCCAACTTTTAAGAGGCAGGATACCTTGTGATGCCACCTGGAGCATTCGCTGTCCAAACTCAATGGCGCCCCCTGCTGTGAAAGTCAACTTGTAGGAAGCGGAGCCTTCCCAGCCACCTGAGAAGGCCAAGACATGAATGAATGCACAGAAAAGAAAACAGGTTGCGTCCTGAAAGATGCTCTTTGCCCTTCTGGCTGCCACTCAATGCCAGCGAAGCCTGTGGTGAGGGGAGGGGACTTCTGCTTGTCACCTACATAACCCCTGGTGCTGCAGACTGGCTCCTGCCTGTGGGGGCTTCCCTCTGGAACAGAGGCCTTCTCCCACCCCAGTCCCAGCCCACTAGGCAGTCGAGCATGAGGGCTGCATGGCTGATTTTAGAGCCAATAACAAGGGAGGTTCTCTCCAGCCTCAGGAAGACACTTCCTGGGAGAGAAAACTGACATTCAGGTTCAGGTCCACTCTCATGGTAAGGGGCTTTACTTATCCAGAACATGACCCCTCTAACCTGGCTGGGTGTGAGGGGAGGGAGGCTGACAGAGACCTCTGGAATCTGAGAGTAAGAGTCTGACACAAAGCAGGGCCCTTCCAGCCTCCCCTGAGACAGCTGCCTTGTTCCGGCTTTCATAAGGTTCCTCACAGGAAGAGGCCTCAGTTCCTTCCAGTATCTAAATCCTGGCCACTTCCCAGGTGATAATAAACAACTTTATTTTTCAGACTCTCTGCTGGGTTCACACTCTGAACAAGCCGCCAATTTAACCTAGCATTTCCCAGCTCCTGGCCACCAAACTACGTGTGCTGCTTGGCTTGTCCCCAGGCATTCTTCTGAAGATAATCCAGAGCTGGGAAGGGAAAGGCACCCAGAGCTGGGAAGGGAAAGGCACCCAGAGCTGGGAAGGGAAAGGCTCAAGACAAGAGCCTGAAGATGGCATTCCTAGGTCCAGGCAGAGGCACCCAGAGCACCTCACTGGAGGACCAAGCATGTCCCCAAGCTCCGCTGTCACCCACCTCCTGCTTCGGCCTTCACTGTTCCCTTAATGAAGTTTGCACCAAACACCGGCTGCTTGATCTCACAGTCCTTCATCAGATAAAATGGCATCATGAAGGACTGCATGGCATCCCTCCCCTTAGACAGAAAGATAACCTGTGGGAGAGACGACCAGGCTCACGAGGGGCCACAACCACAGCCAGTTCAACCACTGCTTGCCACCCCTTTCTGTGTGGTCTGTTCCTAGTGCCCAAGCAGGCAGCACAGGGCAAGGCTGGCATCCTAAGGCTCCTCCAGGCAGCACTGTAAAGGAAAAGGCCTCAGTGCAGTCTGGAGAGCCCAGGCTCAGGAACTGACAAGAGTAACATGCAGACCACAGAATATCCGAGGGTAGAGTGTTCTCACCTTAGGGGGAAAAGCTGTGCATGTGTGAGGGAGTGTGCTATGCTGGGTGCTGGCAGGCACCTGGGGCAGGGCAGGGGAGGCTGGGGATGGGTGGGGGGGGCCACGGGACCTTCTTACAGATGGACACTTTATTCAATAGCTACAGAGCTCTCATCTACATCTGGAGAATCCCTGGATTTCTTTTTTTTTCTGATTATATTAAAATATTTTTACTGATTCTTTCAGAATTCCATAAAATGTATTTGCTCACAGTCAGATGCCCTGCCCCCTTCATGTCCTCTATTGTTTTTTTGAGACAGGGTATCCCTGTAGCCCCAACTGGCCTAGAACGTATGTAGACCATCTCACAAGAGACCTGCCTACCTCTGCCTCCTGAGTGCTGGAATTAAAGACATGAGCCACCACTCCCAACCCCCCCCTTTTTTTTTTCCAAATGCTCATGGAGTATAATTTGTGCTTCCCAAATGCTCTCAGGTATGGGTCCGTCCCCTGGTCAACTGCCCAGCGTCACACCCTGACTCTCCTCCCCCAGCAGCTATCACTGCCAACAGTTCTTCAGCTAGAGCTGGGCTTCTTGCCAACCTCCCACTCCATGCTGGGTCTAATCACATTTTTTTTTTTACTGAGTTATGTGTGTGTGTGGGTGTGCCCAGCCCACAATGCACATGTTCCATGGCGCACGTATGAAGTCAGAGGACTACTTGCAGGAGTCAGCTCTCTCCTTCCACCATGTGGGTCAACCCCTGGGATTCCAAGCCAGCAGACAGACTCAATCTACCTCTAGATGTGAACCTGAGCCTCCGGGGTGGGCATGTTCTGAGCATTCCCAGCCATAAAACCTGAAGACATGTTCCATGCTCATCTTCCTCTGCTGGGAAACCACAGCCCTTTCCTAAGACTACCCATTTGTCTTACTCAGAGCCCACGTGATTTACTCCCAGGCTCAGCCTATTCTGCAGCCTGGCACTTCTCACAATGCAGGGTTCTGCTGGGCTCTCTGCCAGCCTGGAGGCTGTGGCCCTGCTGCTGTATCCTGTTTACTACAGTTATCACCCTTCTGAGATGCACACAGACCTCGAGGGCTACTCCAAGAAAGTCATGGCAGTATCTGCATCCGACTTCAGGGAGACGTCGGTGGCAGCAGCCCTGACATTTGCATGGACTCACTGCCTAGCAGTCAGCACAACAGCACAAAGAGCCCAGCGCTTCTAGAACCCAGGATCATATGACAAATAGAAGCATGCAGAGCAAGGCATGAACATTCTCTTAGGGCTCAGAGGACACTGGAGGCATGAGGTGGAGGCTGGCACACTCATGGCCGTCTGAGAGCACACAGCCTGTAACCTGACTGTCCTGCTCTGCAACTCACCCGGTAAGGGGTAAGGTAGACGGTGCCTTTCTTGGTCCCTTTGAAGGCCTCTGGCACGTTCTTCATGTCACTGAATGTAAGTTCCACATGGTCATAGGACATGAGGATGCTGTGATGAGGAAAAAGGTCCTGATGAGACGCTTGGCTAAGTCACCTGTCATCCCAGACACTGGGAAGTTACCCAGGACACTGTCTTCAACAGGGCTGTGAGGAAGCTATTAATACAGCAGAGATGAATCTTCTCAGGTCCCACTTATTCAGCCCAAAGTGACCAGCACAGCAGAACTGAGGAGCCAGACATCCATCCCGCAAGTTGGGTTAGATCGCCTGCGCTTGCTCCTCTGCCTAAGTCCTTCTTATGATAGCATTGGGGTTTTGTTTCTTTTGAGAAGGGGTTGGTTTGAGGTAAGGTCTTACGTAGCTCAGGCTGCCCTAAAATCACTATATAGCTGAGGATGACCCTAAATTCCTGTTCCTCCTGCTTCTACCTCCCAAGTGCTAGGATTACAGAATTGCACCACTAAGCCAAGTTCCTAGGGTGCTGGGCCCAGGGCTTCACACATGCTATGCAAGTATTCTACCAATGGAGCTACATCCCCGCCTCTGTTGTCTAAAAAAAAAAAGGCAGGCCAGGCATGGTGGCTCATGCCTTTAGTCCCAGCACTGGGAGGCAGAGGCAGGCGGATCTCTGAGTTCAAGGCCAGCCTGATCTACAGAGCGAGCTCCAGGCCAGCTGGGACTAAAGGGAGACCCTAAAACAAAAAAAAAAAAAAAAAAAAAGAGTCCCAAGAGATGCCACCAAATGCCACCAGTTGTAGCGACTTCATGCTTGAAATTCCAACAGGAAGCACTCGAGGTAAGAGGAGATGCAGGCCAGCCTGGTCTACATAGTGAGTTCCAGGGCAGCTGTTGCTACACTCAAAAAACCAGAGTCAGAGTTGAGTGACATCATCCTCAGTCAACAGAACTGGGTGAAGTACACAGATGCAAGAAACCATGCAACAATATAAGTTTCTCCCAGTGCGTGCTAAAAAAGGTCCAAGTTCACATGGCTCCATTCATCTCCCTCGTCTTCTTCCCAAATACCCTTTCTTGGTGCAGAGGCACGTGGGGGATAGAGCTGGTCCAATAAACAAGGGCAGCTCAGGGGAAGGAAGTGATGGGGAGGTAGAGGATGGGCCCCTCAGACCCAGCACAGGGAAGATGAACAGACAGCATCTGCACTCTGCATCACCCCAGAGCTTGTGCCTCTGACTCATCAAGCAGACCCAAGTGACACATCCCAAGACAAGTGCTGGTCTAGGCTGGGTGTAGGGGGATTTATTCAGGCCAGCATACCACGAGTGAGGAGAGTCCGGTTTGATCACAATGTCTAATAAACAAGAGGAAAGGGAAGACATCAACAGAACCCAGAGGTCGGAGGTGAGAAAGAATCCATGGCGCAAGGGGAGGGTGGAATAAAAAGAATCTTCAAGTTAGGAGACCTCTGCCCTGGGGACTGACCTAAGTCACCACAGGGAATTCAAGAGAAAAAGGCAAGAGACTAGTCTTTACAAGGACTTAATGGTGCCAGAAACTGGGTTAAGCAACTGACAAACATTTCCTTCTACCCCTAAAGCCTTGGCTTGAAACCTGAGAAGTTCTGGAATATACTAGAAGGCCGCCATAGGTAATTAAGCCTATTAATTTTCAGGCGTCAGGACTCCTGAGCACTGTGATCTGAGACAAGTTATTTAACACTCCGGGCCTCACTTTCCCTACCTGAAAAATGTGTTTAATAGTTTCTGCGCCTATAATCCCAGCACTCTGGGCAGAGGTAGGCGGGTCTCTTGTGAGTTCAAGGCCAACCTGGTCTACATAGCGAGTTCCAGGGCAGTTGGGGCTACAGGGAGACCCTGTCTCAAAAAGACCGAAGAAAAAAAAAGTTTCTGCGGTAGAAGATTTAACGCATCAGATAAGGTGGAACGGACGCAGTGACTGCCGCGTAGTAACAACAGAGTAAACGCCCAGTAAATGGCAATTCTTCTCAAGGTTCCTCCCAGCTAAAGTCACCGCATCTGGGACCCACAGGCCTCACTTGTCACCCCAAACTCCGTCACCCTTCAGCCCCACCCACACCCCAGCTGATCCCAAGAGGTCCTCCCCCAGCGGCCCACTCGCCAGCCTCACCCCCGGCCGTTACCCCCCCATCGCGCTCCATCAATTTCCTTCTTCAAAGCTTCCTCCCACAGCCCACCTCCCACCACACGGCCGCTGACACCCGCCCTTCCAGTCCCCAAGATCCTTCCGCCGTGTTTCCACCTCTCAGTGTTGTTGACTATCACTCCGCCGCCCTCCGAGTGATTCTTGTTGAGCGCCATAATGTCTCAGACGGGGGTCCTGAGACTCGCACCGCTCTGCGCCTGCGCTGCTCTTCGGCCCGCCTCTAGTGGCGTCGCTCGTATTAAAATCAGCCAATCACAGCTTCTGAGCCTAGGCTAGCCCAACCACCTGATCCCGAAAGTCACGTGGTAATAGTTTACTCTGCCTCCCCTCCTCCGAGTTCCGCCTGCATCACAAATAATCAGAAGACTACAATTCCCAGCATGTAATGGTCCCGCAACCTCGGCCTTTCGGTATGTTGAGGGAAGAGAGCATTCTGGAACTCGTAGTCTTCTTGGCTATAGGCCGGGCTTGCTGACCCATTCGCATAACTAACAGCTTCCAAACACCTCTGCGCAGCCCGCCTCCTCAGAGAAGCAAATAAACAGCTTGGCTCTTCATGCCAGTCTACTTCTTTTTTTTTTTTTTTTTTTTTTGGTCTTTTTGAGACAGGGTCTCCCTGTAGCTCTGGCCTTGAACTCACAGAGATCCGCCTGCCTCTGTCTCCCAAGTGCTAGGATTAAAGGCGTGCGCCACTACGCCCGGCGCCAGTCTACTTCTAAAGACCCCTAACGGAAGGAATGTAACTTAAACACGGTGACATGATGTGTAGAATGTTAAAAAGCCACTTAATGAGCCGCCTTCATTTTCCCAACAGACATTTATGGGGCAGAGGATGCATAGCTTACCCCTAGACTTGAGTAGTCACTGCAGACCTGCCGGAGTCAGCGCAAACTTTAATAAACTCGAACCCAGACCCTAAGAGGCGGGCTGGAGGGCTGAGGCAGGTCCACACCCCGCACTGTTGCCGGGGGCGGGGTGCACCTGCCGCTTGCACCAGTTGGCCTCGTGATGGCGCTGCTTTCCTCTCTAGAATGTACTGGCTTTCCTTGTAGTCAACCCTGCGGGATCCGCGATGAAAGAGTTAAACAGATTTAAATATGACCCTGAATAATGAGTCTTATTTTGAATGGAACCAGATACAGTGTGAGATGGGCAGCCAGATAGACTTTCAAAATACAACTGACTCATTTCAGCTTGTGACCCAGCACTGGTCTACTGCAGCTGCAATTAAACTCCCTCTCTTAGGTGAATCTTGGGGAGAGGGGAGAGGATTATGAGTATTTCCCACTGGCCTCCGTGGCATCCTAAAGTATCCCTCATCTTTGGGGACCAGAGTTTAATGTTAAGCAAATAGTTTAACATCAAATTTCCTGACATGGGCCTCCACCCTCTCCATCCACTAGTATGACTTAGCTTCTGAGGGAAATTTCCTTCTTGAAGGAACAAAAGCTGACATGCTTTGCCAAAAAGACCTCTCCTTGGGCCTTGCAGAACAAGTGCAGTGACTTGAGGATGCTTATGATGAATTCTGTCCCATGTAGTTAGATTAATCCTTGCATATGCGATTTATGTAGCACTTAAAAAGAATAAACTCTATGGGGCTGGAGAGATGGCCTAGCGGTTAAGAGTGCCGACTGCTCTTGGAGAGGACCTGGGTTCCATCCCCAGCACCCACATGGCGGCTGAGAACCATCTTTAACTCCAGTTCCAGGGGAATCCGACACCCTCTTCTGACCTCTGCGGCATTGCACGTCATGGGTGCACAAACCTGCATGCAGACAGTACATTCATACACGTACGAAAATAAATAAATAAAATTTAAAAAAGAATACACTCTAATAATAAAAATATTTTTCAAAAAGGGTAAAGTCTCCCAACATTCGGGAGGGAGAGGCAGGTGGATCTCTGTGAGATGGTGGCCAGCCTGGTTTACACAGGGAGCTCCAGCCAGCTGTGGGTACAGGGAGACCCTGTGTCAAAAAGACCAAAATTACAGGCCCAGCGTGGTGGATCACACTTTTAATCCTAGCACTCAGGAGGCAGAGGCAAGCGGATCTTTGTGAGTTCAAGGCCAGCCTGGTCTACAGAGCGAGTTCCAGGACAGCTGGGGGTACAGGAGACCCTGTCTCAAAAAGACAAAAAAAAATCTATTAAATAGGGGCTAGGGGTTGGAGAGATGGCCTAGCGGATAAGAGCGCCGACTGCTCTTGCAGAGGACCCGGGTTCCATCCCCAGCACCCACATGGCCTCTGAGAACCGTCTGAAACTCCAATTCCAGGAGAACTCCAGTTCCAGGGGAATCTGACACCCTCTTCTGACCTCTGCGGCATTGCACGACACCGGTGCACAGACCTGCATGCAGACAGTACATTCATACACAGAGAAAAATAAAATAAGAATTAAAAAATAATAAATAAATAGGGGCTAGAGAGATGGTTCAATTGTTAAGAGCACCCAATATTCTTTCTAAAGACCCAGATTCAATTCCCAGCATCTACATGGCAGCTAACAACCATCCATAACTCCAGTTCCAGGGAATCCAATGCCTTCTTCTGACCTCCTTGGAGATTGTATGACTTGGGTGCTCTTACACACATGTAGGCAATACACATAAAATAAAAATAATAAAAAAATATTTTTTTGAGACAGGGTCTCCTTCTAGCCCCAGCCTCCTAAATGCTAGGATTAAGGCATCGGCCACCACACCAGGCTTAAAGACAGTTCTTAGCCATCATGTGGGTGCTAGGAATTGACCCTGGTCCTCTGCAAGAGCAGTTGGCACTCTTAACCAGTGAGCCATCTCTCCAGCCCAAATAATAAAATATTTTTTTATTTTATTTATTTCTGTATGTGTATGAATGTACTGTCTTCATGCAGGTTTGTGCACCCGTGTCATGCAATGCCGCGGAGGTCAGAAGAGGGTGTCGGATTCCCCTGGAACTGGAATTCTCCTGGAATTGGAGTTTCGGACGGTTCTCGGCCGCCATGTGGGTGCTGGGGATCGAACCCGGGTCCTCTGTAAGAGCGGTCGGCGCTCTTAACCGCTAGGCCATCTCTCCAGCCCCTATTTTATTTATTTTTTATGTATATGAATGTACTGTCTGCATATAGTTTTGTGCACCTGTGTCATGCAGTGCCGCGGAGGTCAGAAGAGAGTGTCTGATTCCCCTGGAACTGGAGTTAAAGATGGTTCTCAGCCACCATGTGGGTGCTGGGGATTGAACTCGGGTCCTCTGCAAGAACCGTCAGCGTTCTTAACCGCTAGCCCATCTCTCCAGCCCCTAAAATATTTTTTAAAACAACAAAATATTTCAAAAACTAGCAAATACAGAATGGTGCATTAATATACCTCAATTTGAATAATAATAGCATGCTGATACAGAATCTCAGGTAAGACTTATCAGTAATTGAGGCATGGTTTTTGGATTCTTTTTTATTTTTATTTTTTGGTCTTTTCGAGACAGGGTCTCCCTGTAGCCCCAGCTGTCCTGGAACTCACCCTGTAGACCAGGCTGGCCTTGAACTCACAAAGATCTGCCTGCCTCTGCCTCCCAAGTGCTAGGATTAAAGGCATGTGCCACCAAGCCCCGCTGGTTCTTGGATTCTAACTCTAAGTGCACTATACTCTATTGTACTCTGTTTTGTTTTGTTTTTTCCTCTTTTTTTTTTGTGCACATACAGGCTACTTTATGTACAGTAAATGAATGGGAAGGGGAAATGAAATAGAGAAAACTGTACTGTAGTAGTCAGGATGTGGTGGAACCCAATCTCGTCTGGTGGAACCCAATCTCGTCTTTCTAATTTAGAACGTATTCTTGGTCTATAACAAAATTCTGGAGTGAAGTAGCAGGTTCCCTTTTCAGTAGACACCTCCTGTCTGCTCCTGGAACACCTCGATTGTGTCTTCATCCTCCATTTCCAACTGTGCAGGCCTGTTTCATTGATTGCTCATCAAATCAGAATCTGATTGGCCTCATTAACAAACCCTGTCGTTCACAATAGGCTTTGTGTGTGTGTGTGTGTGTCTGTATGAGTATACTGTCTGCATGTAGGTTGGTGCACTCGTGTCGTGCAATGCCGCAGACATCAGAAGAGGGCGTCGAATTACCCTGGAACTGGAGTTAAAGACCGTTCTTAGCCGCCATGTAGGTGCTGAGAATCGAACCCAGGTCCTCTGCAAAAGCAGTTGGTGCTCTTAACCGCTGAGCCATCTCTCCAGCCCCCACAATAGGCTTTCATTAGTTTACTAAGTGGTGTATGCCTCTTAATCTTAACCTGCACCACAGAACCATCCTGCCCCGCCACCTTCAAATTAATATGATCGTTGTTCTCAGTCTTGACTCCTTCCTTGGGTTTCTCGTCGGTCACGGCGAGCTCCGGGTCCTCAGCTGCCTCTTTACTAAAGAGGCACCAGGTCCGCACTGAAGAGCACACAGGCAGCACCCTGAGCCGCAGAAGAAGGAGGGGGCCGCGGTGGACCAGGCAGAGGATGCCCTCAAGTCGTGCGCCTCTCCCCCGCCCTGCGTGCTGTACTCTTTAATTTTTTACTAGGTATGCTTTGGTAAAAGTCAAACTGTCTGGAGATTTTTGTTTGGTTGTTTTTTGAGACAGGGTCTCATATACCGCATGCAGACCCAAACTATGTACCGGAGCCTGTCCTTGAGTTCCTGGTTCTCGAGTGCTGAGATTATGGATTTCTGCCACCACGCCTGGCCAGAATTTTAGGACAAGATCATTTTTTTTTGTTTGTTTGTTTTTTTGAGACAGGGTCTCCCCGTAGCCCCAGCTGTCCTAGAACTCACTCTGTAGACCAGGCTGGCCTTGAACTCACAAAGATCCGCCTGCCTCTGCCTCCCAAGTGCTAGGATTAAAGGCATGCGCCACCACACCCGGCCAAGACAGGATCTTATGTAGCCCAGGTTGGCCTAGAACTCTGTGTAGCCAATGATGACCTTAAATTCTGGGTCCTCCTACCTCTACTTCCCTCTGAGTGCTGGGATTGCACGTATATACTGCCATGCCAGATTTCATGCAGTGCTGAAGATTAACCCCAGGACCTCATACACATTATGCAACCACTCTACCAACTGAACTACGTTCCTAGACCGAGATCTTTTTTTTTTTTTTTTTTAAGAGCAAAATTCAAGGCAAGTGTGGGGAAGCAATTGGGAACCAGAGACAGAAGGGCTGCTGCAAATTTGAGTCCTTCCTCCTTGTCTACATAATGAGTTCTGAGCCATCCAGTGTTACATAATGGGACTCTGGCTAAACAAAAAATAATAGGGGCCAGAAAGATGACTCAGTGGTTAAGAGCATTGACTGTTCTTGCAGAGGCCCTGGGTTCAATTCCCAGCACCCACATGGCTAACTACCATGCATAACTCCAGTTTCAAGAGTTATGGATGGTAGTTAGCCATGTCCAACACCCTTTTTGACTTCTTTGGGAATTTCATTAAATGGGTACACTTACATACATACAGACAATATACTCATACACCAAAAATAAAAATAATAAATAAGCAGGGCATGGTGGTGCACACCTTTAATCTCAGCACTGGGGATGCAGACACAGACAGATCTCTGGGAGTTCAAGGCCAGCCTGGTCTACATAGGGAGTTCCAAAACAGCTGGGGCTACAGGGCAACCCTGCCTCAAAAAGACAAATAATAATAACAAATATTAAAATGAATAAAATAATAAAATTAAATATTTAAAAACAAATAAAATTGCCAGGCTTGGTGATGCGTGCCTTTAATCCCAGCACTTGGGAGGCAGAGGCAGGAGGATCTTTGTGAGTTCAAAGCCAGCCTGGTCTACAGAGTGAGTTCCAGGACAGCTGGGGCTACAGGGAGAACCTGTCTCGAAAAGGCCAAAAAAAAAAAAAAAAAAAAAAAAAGAAAAGGGCCAAAAAAAAAAAAAAAAAAACCCAAATAAAAATAAAATCATGAAGGGATTGGAGAGATAGCTGCATGAGGTTAATGCACTTGGAGTTAGTTCCCGGTCACCCCATCATTCAAGTGGCTACACAACCACCTGAATAGCTTCAGCTTCTTTGGGACCCCAATTTCACCTCCTTTCTTGACTCTGCAGGCCACTTGCTCGTCTGTTATACACACCACACAACACACACCACACACATTAATAATCAATAATAATTAGTAATAGTAATAACAATAATAGAAAAGCAAGAACTACTAATAAACATTTTTTCTTTCTTTTTGTCTCTTTTTTGGGTTATTTTTGACACAAGGTCTCCCTTTTAGCTTCAGCTGTCCTGGAACTCACTCTGTAGACCAGGCTGGGCCTTTGAACTTTACAGAGATCCACCTGCCTCTGCCTTCCAAGTGCCTAGGATTAAAGTTGTGCACCACCTTATGCCCGGCCTCAAATAAATAACGATTTTTGACTTGTCCTAATGGCTCCATGTTATTACATGTATTCTAGAATTACCTTTAGGGGCATCTTTATTTCTGACTCTCTTGTTTTGATGACAACAATTATTTTTTTCAGTGTGTCTTTGAAAAACTTCAATGTGGTCAATCTATTAAACATGTAAATTTTTTTTTTGGTATACTTAATTTTCTAGAATATTTTTGAACAGTAAAGGTCTCCTTTTAGTCCTCAGCCTGTCCTGAACTCACTCTTGTAGACTCAGGCCGCCTGCTAAATGAACTGACAAACCAGATCCACTGCCTCTGGTACCTCCCATAGTGGCCTAGGATTTAAATGGCGTAGCGCCTATCGATGCTCTGTGGACCGCAAATGTATTTTTATCTATCTGTGCACTCATTTATGTGTCTACATAAAATAGTTTTGACATGGATGTGGTTGAAATTGTACTTGATCAGTCATCTGTAAATTTCAGCAACTTATTTAACACTGGTTGTGGTAGCTAATGTTTGGGTACACTTACCCTCTCTTGCTTTGGCATTTGTTCCCAGCGAAATTCCAGAGATAAATAGTAGATGGCATTATGTAATTTTCTTTCCTCTTATTTTTAATAATCTACTTGTGCCTGTATGTGTATATTTATGAATAGATACTGGTCTGGCATGCTAGGTTTTGTGGCACCCACTGTGTCATGAAATTGCCTGTGGAGGATCAGAAGACGGTCTCGGATACCCCTTGGAACTGAGAGTTCTCCTGGAACTGGACGAGTTACAGGACAGTTCTTAGCCACCGATGTGGGTGGCGTGATGGACCGAACCCTGAAGTCAGACTCTGCAAGAGCAGTGGCTGCTCGTTAACTGCTTAGGTCAAATAAACATCATCGGCAGCACACCTAGTATATGCTAATTTAATCTTAACTCTCAACCAAAATACCATCATGAGTCCTTCATTTAATATACAATTAAAGCTTTTCTAAATTTAAGAATTAATATATGAGGACAAAATCTAATTCTCAGCACCAAAAAGAAGAAAACAAAATTCTCATCCATGAGACTTTGAGAGTTACTGAAGGGAGGGGAATAGGGCCTTGGAGATGTCATCTTATGAGTGTATTTGCCTGCCTGTGTGTAAATAAACCTGTGTCATACAATGCCAAAGAAGGTCATCAGAGAGCTTTGGATCCCCTAAAACTGGAATTAAAGATGGTTCGCAGCTGCCATGTGGGTGCTGGCGAACGACCTGGTTCTTCTGCAAGTACAGCCAGTGCTCTTAACTCCTGAGGCATCTCCAGCCCCTTATTTTTTCATTAATACATATATACATTACATATATATATATATAGGTACTTATATAGATATATATATATAATATTATATATTATTTTTTTTTATCTTTTCAAGACAGGGTCTCCCTGTAGCCCCAGCTGTCCTGGAACTCACTCTGTAGACCAGGCTGGCCTTGAACTCACAGAGCTCCACCTGCCTCTGCCTCCCAAGTGCTAGGATTAAAGGTGTGCACCACCATGGCCAGCTTCTATATTTTTGTTTTATATGTATGAGTGTATTGCCTGCATTTAAGTGCACCTGCGTCATGCAGTACCCAAGAGGGCAGAAGAGGGCATCAGATCCCTTGGAATTGGAGACATGAATGGTTGTTAACTACCATGTGGGTGCTGGCAACCGAACGTGGGTCCTCTGCAAGGACAACCAGTGCTCTTAACTTCTGAGCTGTGTCTCCAGGCCCTATTTGTAATTTCTTGGATTACAACTTTAAATATTAGCTAGTTGTGGTAGTGCATGCTGTAATCCCAGCACTCAGGAGACAAAGGCAGAAGGATCATGAGTTCCAAGCAGCCTGGGTGACATGGGGACACTGTCTCAAAAACAATCAAGATGGCCGTGCGGTTAAGAGCACCGACTGCTCTTGCAGAGGACCTGAGTTCGATTCCCAGCACCCACATGGCAGCTAAGAACCATCTTTAACTCCAGTTCCAGGGGAATCCGACACCTTCTTCGGACCTGCATGGCATTGCACGACACGGGTGTACAAACCTACATGTAGACAGTACATTCATACACATAAAAAAATAAAAAAAAATAAAAATAGCCGGGCGCGGTGGTGCACGCCTTTAATCCTAGCACTTGGGAGGCAGAGGCAGGCGGATCTTTGTGATTTCAAGGCCAGCCTGGTCTACAGAGTGAGTTCCAGGACAGCTGGGGCTACAGGGAGACCCTGTCTCGAAAAGACAAAAATAAATAAAGAAATAAAAAAATAAAAAAAAAAATAAAAAATTGTTTACTAAAAAAAAAACCAATCAAGCATACAAATTTAAATTATTAATATTATATTAGTAATAAACTTCAAAAGGAAGCAGCAAATCCACCCAGCCATGGGTTTGCAAGAATGACTTCTCAAAGGAGTATAAAAAGGAAGTTGGAGCCAATTGTCCAGCCTCTGTCCAACCACACCCGCAACTCTTTTGGCAAACATGGAATTAAGAGGCAGATCCTGGCTTTGTAGGCCCCAACATTTATACAACTTTGGAGGCCTTCTTGAAGAAACACAATAAGCTATTCTGAATACACATTCATAAGGCCACACTGGGGACTCCTGACTGGAAATGTTATAAAGAGGAAGTCATGGGGCTAGAGAGATAACAGGCTTAATCGGCTAAAAAGCCCAACTTTGCAAGTTTTAGAAAAAAACAGATGACCATGTGACATACTGCTAGGCGCACTCCCAGGCCTTAGTTGGGCTGGTCGGTCCCAGAACTCAAAGTGAGGAGTACCAGTGACAGTTCATTGTTGAACCAAGGTAGCAACAGGAAGGGGCCTCAGTCCAGATCTCAGAAGTCAGCTCTGCTCCCAGCTCCTCAGTGCTGGAGCTTCCTGAGCAGTGTGTTAAGGGGAAGTAGACGTGCATGACCTAGCAGCCAGGCGAGGGCTCGGAGGCTGGGCCCACTCTTGATGTCTAGAAGTTACTACATCTGTTTGCCCTAGGGAGACAAACATTTTTGTTTGTTTGTTTGTTTGGTTGGTTGTTTTTGGTCTTTTCCAGGCATGGTCTCCCTTTAGTCCCAGCTGGCCTGGAGCTCACTGTGTAGACCAGGCTGGCCTTGAACTCACAGAGATCCACCTGCCTTTGCCTCCGGAGTGCTGGGTGTGGTAGTGTATGCCTTTAATCCCAGCACTTGGGAGGCAGAGGCAGGTGGATCTTTGTGAGTTCCAGGCCAGTTGGGTCTATAGGAAGAGCCTGTCTCAAAAAAAAAAAAAAAAAAAAAGATGTGTATGTGTGTACTGGCCTGTGAGTATTGCATTTTCTCTGCTATGTCAATGCTTATGCATATATCAATTTGTGGGATTGGTGCTCTCTTCCTCTACGTGGTTCCTGAGGATTTAAACTTAAGTCAGCAAGCTTGATGGCAAGTACCTTTCCTGGCTGACCTGTCTCACTGGCTCACTCTTGTTTTTTGTTGAACAGGCTATCTATCAATCCAGCTGCCTTAGCTGGGATTACAGGTGAGTGTCACTGCTCCTGGTTCAGAAGGATTCCTTCCTTCCTTCCTTCCATCTGGTTTTTTTTTTTTTTTTTTTTTTTTNCCCTGTAGCCCCAGCTGTCCTGGAACACACTCTGTAGACCAGGCTGGCCTTGAATTCACAAAGATCTGCCTGCCTCTGCCTCCCAAAGTGCTGGGATTAAAGGCGAGCACCACCATGGCCCATCTGTTTTTGTTTTATGTCTATGGGTGTTTGCCTGCATGTTTGTTAGTGCTCTGTGTGTGCAATGCCTGAGAAGTCCAAAAGAGAGCACTAGTTCCCCTGGAACTGGAGTTACAGACAGTTGTTAGCCAGCATTCAGGTGCATTGGGTGCTGGGAACTGAGCTCAGTCCTCTGCAAACCAGTCAGTGCTCTTAACCAGCTCCCCCAAAGCCCCAGAAGTGTACTTTCCTTTCTTTTTTTTTTTTTTTAATTTTTTTTTTTTATTTCGATATGTGCATGAATGTACTGTCTGTATGCAGGTCTGTGCACCCGTGTCGTGCAATGCCGCGGAGGTCAGAAGAGGGTGTCAGATTCCCCTGGAACTGGAGTTCTCCTGAAATTGGAGTTTCAGACGGTTCTCGGCCGCCATGTGGGTGCTGGGGATCGAACCCGGGTCCTCTGCAAGAGCGGTCGGTGCTCTTAACCGCTAGGCCATCTCTCCAGCCCGTACTTTCCTTTCTTAACAATGACTGCTACATAGCTGGTTGTGGTGGCGCATGCCTTTAATCCTAGCACTTGGGAGGCAGAGGCAGGCGGATCTTTGTGAGTTCAAGGCCAGCCTGGTCTACATAGCGAGTTCCAGGACAGTCGGATCTACAAGGATAAACTGTCTCAAAAATACCAAAAAGACTGCTACAATTCTGGGGAACCCCAGAACCAGTCACCTCATCTTGTGACAGTACTCTACTCATAGTTAATCAATGCTGCTTCTACTCTCTCAGAAACAACTCTTCTAGAGAACTCATTCTGGATTCTTTCAGTACATTAGATACCTGACTGAAGGGTTGGCTGCCCTCGGCTTCTCCTGCATGGGTGGGCATCCTGTGGCTCCTGGAGGCTTCTGCCTGCTGGTCCCTACACATCAGGGCTCATCAGCTTTAAACAAAAGTTTCCTGGGACAGGGCTGGAGAGATGGCCTAGCGGTTAAGAGCACCGACCACTCTTACAGAGGACCTGGGTTCGATCCCCAACACCCACATGGCGGCCTACAACCATCTGAAACTCCAATTCCAGGAGAACTCCAGTTCCAGGGGAATCCGAGACCCTCTTCTGGCCTCCGCGGCATTGCACGACATGGGTGCACAAACCTGCATGCAGACAGTACATTGATACACATACAGAAATAAATAAAAATAATTTTTTTTAATTAAAAAAAAAAGTTTCCTGGGACAATACTCATCCTTGCTGTGTTCTTCGGGAGGAAGGAAGCCTCCCTATCAGTTTGGTTTTGAGCCCTTGAAAACACAAGGGGAAGTCTTCTGCTGGGCCAATTCTTTGTTTTAGTTTGTTTTGCTATATACCCAAGGCTGGCCTGGAATTCATCATCCTCTTATTTCAGACTCTTGAGGGGGTGGGATTGCAAGAATTTGCCAACATGCCCAGCTTTTGGGGTCAATTCTAAGATTGCTTCTTTTTTTTTTTTGGTCTTTTTGAGACAGGGTCTCCCTGTAGCTCCAGCTGTCCTGGAATTCACTATTGTAGACCAGGCTGGCCTTGAACTCACAAAGATCTGCCTGCCTCTGCCTCCCAAGTGCTAGGATTAAAGGCATGCGCCACCACACCCAGCAAGATTGCCTCTTAGAAGGGACATTTTATCACTAATTTATTGATTTTTTTTTTTTGAGATGGGTTCTTGACATGTAGCCCAGCTGGCCTGGAACTCTCTGGGATTATAGGCATGCACCACCTCACTCAGTTTAGAACAGACATTTTGTAGAACAGGGAATTGTCAGAAAGTCCCTAGGCCAGGGGTCACTGGGCTTCTGACCAAATGGCAGCTGACTAGGTGGGTGGATAACTGATTTCCTAGAACAATTTTAATCCCAATCAAATTTGTCTAAAATATTTAAACATTTTATCACAAATGTTATTTTCCCAGAAGACAACTGTGGATTGCAACAGCTAAAACAAAACAAAAAAACAATAAAAAACTTTGCCCTAGGCATAGTTTGGATTTTTTTTTCCTTTCTCTGTCTTGTTATTGTTTTTTGGTCAGTGTCCATTTTTGAAAAAAAAATAGTGGTGGATAATTTTTCTATTGTAACACCCTGTATCCTAAAATTTTTTATTTGTCATTTAAAAATTGTAGCTGGGCGTGGTGGCGCATGCCTTTAATCCTAGCACTCGGGAGGCAGAGGCAGGCGGATCTTTGTGAGTTCAAGGCCAGCCTGGTCTACAGAGTGAGTTCCAGGACAGCTGAGGCTACAGGGAGACCCTGTCTCGAAAATACCAAAAAAAAAAAAAAATTATTATTATTGCCAGGTGTGGTAGCACACACTTTTAGTCCCAGCACTCAGGAGGCAGAGGCAGGCAGGCAGATCTCTGTGAGTTCAAGGCCAGCCTGGTCTACAGAGCAAGTTCCAGGCCAGCTGGGGCTACAGGGAGACCCTGTCTCAAAAAGACCAAAAATTATTATTATTATTATTTATCTTTTTGAGACAGGGTCTCCCTTTTTAGTCCCAGCTGGCCTGGAACTCACTCTGTAGATCAGGCTGGCCTTGAACTCACAGAGACCCACCTGCCTCTGCCTCTCAAGTGTTGGGATTAAAGGTGGTCATTTAAAAATTATTAATCAGCCAGGTGTGGTGGCGCACGCCTTTAATCCTAGCACTTGGGAGGCAGAGGCAGGCAGATCTTTGTGAGTTCAAGGCCAGCCTGGTCTTCAGAGCGAGTTCCAGGACAGCTGGGGCTACAGGGAGAACCTGTTTCAAAAAGACCAAAAAAATATAATAAAATAAAATAAAATAAATAAAAATTATTAATGGCAGGACTGGAGAGATAGCCTAGCGGTTAAGAGCACCAACTGCTCTTGCAGAGGACCCAGGTTCGATCTCCAGCACCCACATGGCAGCTAAGAACCGTCTGTAACTCCAATTCCAGGAGAACTCCAGTTCCAGGGGAATCTGACACCCTCTTCTGACCTCCGCGGCATTGCACAACATGGGTGCACAAACCTACATGCAGACAGTACACTCATACACATACAAAAATATATAAAATTAAAAAAAATTATTAATGGCTATGTAGTAAACTGATTTTTATGATTCTTAACTTGAAAATCCTGGGGCCAGAAGTTTGAGTAGGGTGTGGGGTGAGTGGGATGGGGAGGCCCTAGAGGAGAGAGGTTGGGGCCCTGTGTTCATCCAATCCTGGACCTTTCTCTCCCACATTTATGGTCCATAGATAAGTTACCCTGAGTGGTCAAATCAGCATAACTCAGTCTCAGCTTCCTGGTGGCAGGATTATTGTTTTAACCTCATTCTTCGTGTGGTAGAAGAGAGTCAAAAGGCCTGTAATTCCAGTACTTGGGAAGCTGAGGCAGGAAGACCACAAGTTAGAGACAGTTTGGGCTGTGCAGTAAGGCTCAAAAAAATTTTTTTTCCAAGGTCTACTTGAGTTGCGCAGTAAATTGCAAGCCTGGGCAACTTAGTGCGACTCTATCTCAAATTAAAAATATATAAAAAGGGGTTCCACGCATGGTGGTGCACACCTTTAACCCCAGCACTCGGGAGGCAGAGGTAGGTGGATCTCTGTGAGTTCAAGGCCAGCTTGGTCTATAGAGTGAGTTCCAGGGAGACTCTCCAGGGCTGGAGAGATGGCTTGGTGGCTCTTACAGGGAGACCTGAGTCTGATTCTCAGCACTCACTTCAGCACCCACATTCAAGGGCTCTAGCTCCAGGGGTCCAGTGACTATGGCACCTATCGTCATGTTCACATATGTACGCACGGAGCCACACATATACACATTGTAAAAAATTCTATTTTACACATTTTTAAAGTGATGGGGATATAGCTCAGTGTTATAAGGTTTGCCTAGCATGTATGAGGCCCTGAGTTCAAATCTCTAGTGACAAACACACATACAAACAAAAGGTAAAAGCTTCTTCTAAGTTCTCAGGACAGTCTCATGGATTTTCCAAACTTTTGTTGTTATTATTTGAAGCAGGGTATGATGGTTAATCCTGGGTGTCAACTTGACTGTGACTAAGGAACAAATAAGAGAAAAGGGTCTTTTGATTGGACCACCTCAACCCGGATGGCCCACCCCAAATGTGGGTGNTGATGGGCAGCCAATCAATGAAACAGACACACCTGCACAGTTGGAAATGGAGGATGAAGACACAATTGACGTGTTCCAGCAGCAGACAGGAGGCGTCTGCTGAAAAGGCAACCTGCTACTTCACTCCAGAATTTTGTTATAGACCAAGAACGCATTCTCGATTAGAAAGCCGGCGTTTGTTTCCACCACATCCTGACCACTACAGTACAGTTTTCTCTATTTCATTTCCCCTTCCCATTCCTTTATTGTACCTAAAGTAACTTACTACTACAGTATAGTTTTCTCTCTTAAATTCCCGATCCCCATTCCTTTACTGTACATAAAGTAACTGGTGTATGTGCACAAGCATACTGCGTTTTTTTCTTTTTAACCTAGATGACCAGTGTTATATTTTGGTGGACATCAAATGGAGATGGTTCAGGAAAGTATTTGTTCTGTGAAAACCTCCCCTTCTCCATTAGTGGCATGCTCAGTCAGCTCTTATCTTTATGTTTCAGTAAGTTATATTGCTCTCATTGTTATAACAAAACCCAACAGCACAAAAATCCTTGCATACCTTGTTCGATTGGAGAATTTTAACATTTTTCATTTATCATTGTAAAACCAAGGACAATTTTATAACTTTTTTGTACATAGCTGTTAAATGTAGGGCAATCTGTCTTTAAGGTAGGGCTAAATTATTCTAAAGAAAATGAATCCTAGATAGTTTTCCCTTCAAGTCAAGCATCTTGTTTAAATAAACTTCTTGTTTAAATGGGAAAAAAAGAAATTAAAACTTCCCACCTTAATATAAAAATAATTACACAAGGACATTGCTTTCAATATACTAAGATCACATTTTTTTTATTTATAAGAACTAATGTGGTGCTGTTAAAGATAAAAATGGATTTACCATGTGGGGCCTGCAGTTTGTAGAAAATAATATAAAATATTTACGTATTTTGTTTCCTAAAATGTATTTATAAGAGGTAGTGTTACTCCAACTAAATTTCAATCTAGATAAAAGTTATGTGCATAATATCTCTACAAATAATATTAACATTCAAAATTAAAATGGAAAAGATAAATAAATTACAAAAATTAAAATATATGTGGCCAATACTATCAAAACATTTAAATTATACACTTAAAAAAATCATAAACTTAACTTATAAACTTAAAAACATCAATGACAGGCAACTTTTTAGCTATTTTGTTGGCAAAATATTTTGATCCAAATCATTCCATGGTTAAGCTTCAACTGATGCTACCTTTTATTTTAATGTGCAATTACCAATATCAAACCTAATAGTTACTTTTCAAAGACTACATTTTCTTTAAGTTAGCATACAAAGTAATGGATTTCACTTTTTGTGTGCATTCCTTATGTATACCCCAGTTCCTCCCCCATGTCCCTGATCCCCACTATTGGCTCTTTTCTTCCTGATACCAGCCCTCTTCAGAGCTCATGTTACATCTATTTTATTATCTCAACTTTTTTCTCTCCACATCATCAAGATATTTTCTTATCTTCCCATGTTCTCCTTTTTATCTTCATCACACACATGCACACACATATGTACATATTACATACAAAACAAAATGTGGCATTTATCTAAGTCCTTATGATTACCTAATGATTTCCAGGTCCATCTATTTCCCTGAAAATGTTGTGACTGCAGTTTTTTTTTTTTTACATCTGAATAAAATTCCATTGTGCATATGTAGCACATTCCGTACATCTGGCAAGTTTCTTTTTTCTGTGCATGATGAAATATATGGGTCTAATTTTATTCTTCTCTAAATGTATGTACCAAGGTTTCCAAACTTTGCTTGTTAAAAGACTCTTACTCTTTCCAATATATCTCATTGATATCTTTGTTAAGAGTTAGGTGCCTCTAGCAGTATAACTTCATTTCTGGGTCTTCGATCCCATTCTTCTACATCTACAATTTTTATTTGTTACTGTGATGATAACAAATACTTACAAATGTGTCTTAGTGATGGATTGCTTCTTTTATTAATATTTATCTCTTCTGATTAATTTTAGATTGAAGACTACTTTGTTAACTATCACAGTAGCCACACTTGCCTCTTTATAGCTGCATTTTCTTTGTCGGTTGGTTTCCATTCTTTGACTCTCAAACTATGAGTGGAGAAAGGATATTGTTTCTTCTTATTATTATTCAGGCAGCTAATGTCTATTATACCCAGGTATGCTTTTGGAGGACATTTTTAAATTTAGGAAGCTAATGTACATCACTTAAATGGTGACTTGGGACCATTTGAATTCAATGTTACTATTGGCAGAGATTTGCTATTTTTGTTGTTATTATTAGCAGAGATTTACGCTTACGTTGTTGTTATTATCCTAGTTGGGTGGGTTGTTACTAATATGTTTCTTTCTCTCCATTAGTGGTAATGGCTTGCTAAGTTACTGTAGTAAGCATCTCTTGTTTGGTCATCTATTCCTGTCTTATAATTTATACTTTCCTTGGCTCAAATGGATGAGACTCTTACCTCTTCCTATGTGAATAGTGTTCCTTCAAGAAGTTTTTGCAGTGCTCCTTTGCCTGTGATGAGCTGCCTTAGTTCTGCTTGACTTGAAATTTCACTGTGAGAAACTAAATCTTTGATTGTAATATAAATTAGAGACTTTAAAAAGCAAAGTAGTTTTCAATATATCTTTCTGAAGTAAGGGACACCAGGAAAGAGATCAGCCTAGCATATTGATTTGATGAAAGACAATGGTTTTTACAATCTATGATCAAGAGAAATTCCTCCTCTCTTTTTCCCATAGATTGGTTCTGCAAAGTTACAATTTTCATGTCTTCTAGCCTAAGCCCCTACCCAAATTCCCCATCCTATTGGTGCAGGGTGCAAAGCCTTTATCTAATGAATATCCTGGGATTAAAGATTACCCTCGTTTCTGATCCTGGGCTCAGTCACTTTACATTCTGTTTCCCATAGACTAATGGGCATTTCAAAATACAAACTGTATTTATTCCAATTTCCAAAGACCACAGAGTCTTTAGCAGTCTCAAAACTGTTCAAAAGTTCAGTCTCTTAAGATGAAAGGCAATCTATTTAACTGTAAGCTCCTGTAAAATCAAAAGCCAAATCACCTACTTCCCACATACAGTGGCACAGAATATACATTTCCATTTCAAGAAGGAGGAATAGTAATATAATAAAGANGGACTGTGTTACTTCACTCAGCATGATGTCCTCTAGCTCCGGCCATTTTCCTGCAAAGCTCATGATGTCATCTTTCTTTACTGCTGCATAGAACTTTTCCTATTCCTTTCCTTTTTCTAAATTACCATTAATACCACACATGAATAAAAGCTTTAGTCTTACTTTTCTTCCACTGGATGGTATTAAGGAAAAACTTTTATGATTGCAAAATGAAAACATTTAGACAAACTCCAATAAATGAGAAGGTATTAAATACCAATCAAATTGTATACTGATTAATAGAACTTTGTACAGATAGCTATATACTTTAACTTGTTTTAAAAATAAGTATGCCCATAAAAAAATAAGTATGCCCAATACCTTACCTCTAAGTTTTCCAAGCATAATATCAATCTCATCCTTTTGAAGAAATGATATTCAAAATTTTAAATGGGGCAGTGTGCTTCAGTTACAGAACATTTTCCCATTATGCATAAAGCACTCAGTTTTATATCTAGCACTACCCAAAGTTTACTTAATTGCATAAGCTATAATTCCTAGTTTGAAAGAAATAAATCATACATTTCATACACACCACTTATTACTCACCCAAAAGAAATATTCCTTGAAGAGTATAATTCAATAGGTAGAAATTATTTTGAGTATATTACCCAGATCGCCCAGAACCAAGCATTTCTACAGGAAATTTCTTCCCATCAGGCTGGCTTCCTCCATGTGATGAGGGTCTTGCCTCCCAGGTCACCAGCCTAGCAGCCCTAGGTATGGCAGTGGTGCCTGGGGCTACAAGGAGGGAAGCAGGAGGGAGCAGAAAATGAACCCCAGAAGGACAAAGGAACCCAAACACATCTGAAGAAAGATCTGAGAGTTGAGTCAGCAAGCAAAACACATTTATTGCAGAGGTTTTAAGCACTTATATAGTTTTTGTTGGGGTCTTTCACCAGGAGGTAGGTGGAAAAGAGGAGAAGCCTCAGGTGCATTGTGCAGCTGTTAAGTTTTATAGCAGGAAATCTGTAGCCACCTTGATAAGCTTGTGGTTTGTGCCATTTGCCTCCAGAGTACAGGGCGGGCATGCTTTAGGAGGGACAAGCTTTAGGAATGCTACTCTTCAAGCTAAAATCATCTGGGGATTGGGATGTAAGTGCCTGATGTTCAGTATGGCGAGTGGTAGGGGCTCCCATATCCTGTGGGCCTTCTAGGTTTTTGGAATAAAACCAACCTTCTGGTATTAGGGTGGAATATTCGGTACAGGTCTATGAGGTCCATTTGGTGTATCATATCGTTCAGTTCAGATGTCTCTCTGTTTATTCTTTGTCCTGTTGACCTGTCCAAAGGGCTCAGTGGGTTATTGAAGTCCCCTACTATGAGTGTACTGGGGTTAGTGTGTGACTCGTGGTCCTGGAGAATTGTCTTTATAAAGTTTGGTGCACCAGAGTTTGGGGCATATACATTCATAATTGTGAAATCTTCTTGGTGAATTGTCCCTTTGATAAAAACGTAATGGCCTTCTTTGTCTCTTCTGATTTCTTTGAGGTCTATTTTGCTGATATTAAAATAGCAACACCTTCTTTTTTTGGTACCATTTGCTTGGAATATTATTTTCCATCCTTTCATCTTAAGGTGGTGTCTATCCTTGAAGGTAAGATGTGTTTCTTGTAGACAACATATGGATGGGTCTGTTTCCTAATCCAATCTCCCAGTCTATGTCTTTTGATTGGGGAATTTAGTCCATTAATATTTAAGGTTATGACTGATAGGTTGGTGTTGCTTCCTTTTGACTTATTATCCATTTGCGGTTTTGGTTTATGTTCTTACTTCTGCAGTTATGCTTTTATTGATTTCTCTTTCTAGGTGCCTGGGGATAGTTGCTCCTTTCTTCTCTCCTTTGAATTGCTTCAAGTATTCTCTGAAGGGTTGGTTTTCTGGACATGTATTCTTTCATCCCTTTTATAACTTGGAAGGTTTTTCTCTCTCCTTCAACTATAATCAAAATTTTTGCTGGGTATAGTATCCTGGGTTGGCATCTATTGTCCTTTAACACTGGGAAGGCTTTACTCCACATTCTTCTTTCTTTCAAAGTTTGCACTGAGAAGTCAGTTGTAATTCTGATAGGTTTCCCCTTATAGGTCACTTGTTGTTTTTCTCTTGTGGCTTTAAGGATTTTGTCTTTGGTTTGGGCATCTAGCATTTTTACTATGATATGGCATGGAGAGTTTCTTTTCTGATCTTCTCTGTTTGGAGTTCTCTGTGCTTCTTGTATTTGTATTGGTTTGTCTTTTTTTAGTTTGGGGAAATTTTCATCTATTATTCTGTTGAAGATCTGATCAATACCATTCTCTTGGGATTCTTCTCCTTCCGCTATCCATATGATGTGGACGTTTGATCTTTTCATAGTGTCCCACAGTTCGTGGTTGTTCCACTTTTGTGTATTTTTAAATTTTTCATAATCTTTACTTGAAGTTCTTAGTTGTTCTGTGTTATCTTCCAGGTCTGATATTCTTTGTTCTGCTTCCACCATTCTGCTTCTGAGGCTTTTTCCATTCCTTTCTTCTTGATTGGATGAGTGTTTAATTTCCTTTTTTATTTCCTCTTCTGATTTCTTTAGTATTTCTACTTCTTTTTGGATCTTCTCAATCTCTTCCTGTAGCTCTTCGCTTTGCTGGTTGCTTTCCTTATCTTTTTCAGCATGGGATCTTTTCAGTGTTTCCACTTCGTTCCAGAGTTTGTCATTCTCTCTCTTTACGTCTTTCTTGAGTTCTTCATTCTCTTTTCTTAATTCTTTGACTTGCTCTTTATAATCTTGTACTTCTTTAAGTATGTTCAAAATTGTGCTTTTGATATCTGTCTCCTGCACCATCCCCAGGGGGATCCCACTGTAGGAATCTTCCACAGGGTTGGTAGAGCTTGGTGCAGGATTATCCTGCACCTTTCCTATGTTGTCTCTTCTTCGTGTTCCTGGCATATGGGCTTCTCCTTGCCTGTATTCCACTGTGAGTCCCAAATACCTCTTCACTGTGTTGAAGGCTTGCTTCGCTTGCCTCTTTCAGATGCCTTCGTAATCCCAGTTGGCGGGGGGGGGGGGCATGTGATCTCCTGTGCTTCAGGTGGTTTTGGGAGATCTCCGATGTCACGGCTCACACAAACCCACCTTTATACCAGCTGGGAGGACAACTCTGCCCCCACAGCCACAAAAGCCAATCAAGCCAAAGAGAACTAGATTAACTAGATTAAATCAAACAACAATCCACTTTGCTGAAGCACCCAGCTACTACCTACCTGTGGTTCAGGTGGTCTTGGGAGATCTCCAGTCATTTGTTTTTCGGGAACTGTCTTACTTCACTTACCTAACAGCTTCTACTTCCATCCATTTACCTGCAAATTCCATAATGTCATCTTTCTTTATCACTGCATTGAACTCCATTGTGTAACTGCACCACATTTTCATTATCCACTCATCAGCTGAGGGACACGTGGATTGATTCCAGCTTTTTGCTATTGTGAATAAAGTATAATAAATATGGTTGTGCATGTATCTCTGCAATAGGATAAGTCTTCTGGGTATATACCCAGAAGTGGTATGACTAGTTCAGGTGGTAGATTCATTTTGAGTCTTTTAAGAGTTCTCCATACTGCTTTTCATATGGCTTACAGGAGTTTGCATTCCCACCAGCAGTGAATGAGTGATCCTCTTTCCCCACAACCTCTCCAGCATTTGGTGTCATTTGTTTTCTTGATGATAGCCAGTCTTACTTGAGTAAGATGAAATAATAAAATATTTTAAATTTGTGTTTCCTTAATTATTAACAATAATGAACAGTTTTTAAAATGTTTCTCAGCCTCTTGACTTCTTCATTTGTCAAGTCTCTGTTCAGCCTCTTTACTCCATTGTTTGATTGGGTCATTTGTTTTCTCGCTCCATTGTTTGTTGAATAATTTTTATACTCTGGATGATAAACCTCTGTCACATGTGTCACTCACTGGTGAAGATTTTTTCCAAGTCTGGGAGTTTTCCTTTCACTTCTTTTTTTCTTTCTTTTGCTGTGAGAAGCATTTCAATTTAATGAGGTCCCACTGGTTGATAGTTGATCTTATTTCATGCACAGCTACTGTTTGATTTAGAAAGTCCTTTTCTATGCCCTATATCTTGTAGATTATTAGGAATATTTTCTTTTATCATTTTTAGAGTTTCAGGTTTCAAATTGAGGTCTTTGCTCAATTTGGAGTTGATTTTTTGTACAGGGTGAAAGTTAGGGGTTTGGTTTTATTCTTTTACAAGTGGTCATTCAATTTTGCTCACACCATTTGCTAAAGATGATGATGTCTTTCCTCCATTGGGTCTTCTTGGCCCCCTGTCTCCACTCCTTTTCAAAATATAGTGATTGAAACACTTGCTAGACTAATAAGACAAGAAAGAGAAATTGAAGGAATACTAATTAGAAAAGAGGTGGTCAAACTCTCCTTTTTTGCAGATGACATAGTTTGCCTAAGGGATGCCAAAAATTCCACCAAAAAACTCCTAGAAATGGTAAACAGTTTCAGTAAAGTGGCAGGTTACAAAATTAATCTAGAAAAATCAGTAGCCTTTCCAATAACAAGTAATTGGAGAAGGAATACAGGGAGACCTTCCCATTCACAATAACCTCAAAAAAATAAAATATCTCAGAACAAACCTCGCCAAAGACACTAAAGAGCTCTACAATGAAAATTTTATGCCCTTGAAGAAGGAGATTGAACAAGACACCAAAAGACTGAAAGACATTCCATGCTCATGTATTGGAACAATTAATATAGTAAAAATGACCATCCTACTCAAAGTAATATGCAGATCCATTGCAGTCTTACATAAAATCTCTTTGACTTTAGTCACAGACTTAGAAAAAAATCCTAAAATTCATATGGAATAACAAAAGACCCTGGATAGCCAAAGCAACCCTGAGCAAAAAGAGCAGTTCAGGGTGGATTACTATACCAGACTTCAAACTATATTACAGGGCTATAGTTATAAAAACAGCCTGGTACTGCCACAAAAACAGACCCGTACATCAATGGAACAAAATTGAAGATCTGAACTTGAGTACATGCAATTTCAGCCACCTCATATTCTCCTCCACTTTTAAAAATATATTACTTATTATTTTATTTTATGTGTATATGTAGATTTCCTGCATGTATGTAAATGCACCCCTTTTTTCCTGCAATGGCTGTAGAGGTCAGAAATGGGTGTTGCAACTAGATTTATGGATGGTTCATAGCCACAATGTGGGTGCTGTAAATTTAACCTGGTTCCTTTGCAAGAGTAGCTAGTGCTCTTAACCCTTTAGCCATCTCTCCAGCCCCTTCTCCCTGCTTTTAAGGAAAAACAAGAAGGAATGGCATGGTAAACTTGTGGTAGAACACTTGACTAGAATGCTCAAGGCCATGGTCTCAATGCCCAAGACTGAAAAAAAATAACATATCAAATAACAATCAGGAAAACAATGCAGGAAAAAACTAACAATTCACCACCAAACAAAAGTAAGAGATGGGAGAAGCAATTTAACTGACCTAAATATCTTATTGTGGTGATGAAGCAAAACCAGGTATAAACACTGTCTTCTCCTGTGATCCAATCTCCTAGCTTAGCCATATTTTTTATTCACTTTGGTTGGAAAAACTATTTTTGTGGTAATTTAATGCTGTCAGTTTCATGAATTATGATTTCCAGTCTAATGCTTTGCTTAACCTACTGCTGCGATGTTTCTCTTCTCACTGTCACACTTAAAATAGTTACATCTACTCTGCCCATTCTTCTTCATGAAAGCCAAAGAATACCAGGCTTCACTTTCCCTTCAAGATTCAGCACTTCAGATCAAGTGTGATCCCAGTTTAGAAATTCTCTCTTCAAACAGTCCTTTTGCTTTGGGCATGCAAGAAGTGTCATTTATGAGGCAGAAAAAAAGATCAAGATAAACTGTTCATAGATGACGAAAATTCTCACCTCAGAAAACCCGATTGCTTCTAAAGTAACCTAGAGTGTAAACTTAAGAAAATAGCCAAGAGGAGAGGTAATTACAGGCCCCAGATTTTATGTTTTATCATAAAAGATGCCTTTGCACAAGTACTTGTTTGTGTATTAAGGATCGAGTTTCCCCAGATCTCAAAACCTGAGCTGAAGAAGTAGGGCACTTGGGATGTAAGTGTTGTGTTCCCAGGTACTTTGTCCTGTCTGTACAGGAAGCATACAATTCTCTTACCTGTCCCAGCCTGTCCTTCATAATTTCCCTAGTGAGCCTGTGCAACAGATACATTTCTTGGAGATTGCAGTGGGGAGACCCAGACATGGAACTGAGTTAAATTTACTGGGCTTAAGGGTAGACGTGTTCAGTAGCAGGGACACAGAGAGATGGGAGTCAGAGAAAAAGCAGTCAGGAGGTGGATGTGAATATTGATGATACTTCTAATAAGCGCCCTGCAGTCTCTGGTCTGTTCCTGTGTTGTTCTGAAGATGGGAGGACTTTTGGATTACTTGCATTTGGCAACGAGAGAGATCCAAGGAAGGAACTGAAACAGACAAATGAAAATGGGATCTTGGTGAAAAAGTGTGGCTGACCTCACAGACATACCTGGCTCATATTCCTACTAGATGATCTGGTCCCTTGATCTCAAATTCATTCAGGTTCTCACGGAATGGTTGGTTACAAAGAGTTGAGTGCTGCTACATATGTATTCTATAGTGTCCTGTACAGATTGTGAATCAGGGAAGGAGTTCATATTTCATTTTGCCCCTTACATTCAGACAGATATTATTTTTGAATAGGAACAACTAAAGCACATGGAATTATAAAGGAGGAGATCTTCATGGGGGAAAGTAGAAAAAAAAACAGAAGCAAAACATCTTTCCAGTCATTTTCCTTGATGAGTTTAGATTCCTGTGCAACTATTTAGGGGTGTAGATGTGGGTTAACTAGTATTAAGACCCAACATAGTTTACTATTCTGAGAGAATTTGCCCATTAAGTGAGGGCCCTTCTGGGAGAATCAGTTTTACCTGGTCTTCACTTGCAGGTAGATCCTAACTTTAATCTTGCTATTCCAATGATGTAGGACTCAGGATTCTTTGGACTAAGTATTTGAAAATCTTCTGTGCTAAGTTTTGGATTAGCCAGCCAAGTCAGTTCACAGCATAAAATTCTATATCCATCAGAATCGTAAGCAAGTTAATGTACTTGAATGACACAACCTGTGGCAGAGTTACCCAGGGAAACAAAGGTATAGCTTGAAATGGTACTCCTTACTTCTGAAATGTCTGTGGGGTGTTCAACCACCTAGCCTTCCAGAATCTGTAGGCCAGACCCTGTCAGTCCATAGGAAGAGGAAGAGTGAGGTAACTGAGCTAATTTTTACTGTTTCAATGTGAGTAAAGTTCAAGTACCAATGGCTATGTAGATTGGGAACTGAAGTCATGGATCCTATGAGGGTGACAAGTGAAATGGAGTGAATTCTAGTCCCCAAGGATGACTTAACTAAAGGTCATATTATCATGTCTGATCTGTTGATGTTGAGACTGTTACATCTTCCAGTTATTTGTGAACCATTAGGACCAGGATGGAAAGGACAGGCAGAATAATGGGCCCGATTATTTGTATGTCTCTGTAGGATTGACGACAGAAGCTCTAGACAATAATGGCCATGGCAGGCATGTCCTTTGACAGCATCATGTATGAGGTACATGATGTACATAATGTACTGAGGTACATTAGCCTATAGCTATAAAAAACCTAATGTTGTCAATTATAAAATGAAATCACATACCATTATGTAATACTTTTTTGTTGTTGTTGATTTTTATTGAATTTTTATGTATTTCATACATACTTTTTCAATCGGTCTTAATTGCCATTTTAACTTCTACCTTGGCAATCACCCAGAGTGACCCACCTAGAGTTCACATCTTCTGTCATTTTTGCTAGGGTCCATTGTACCAAATTACTCTCCTCATTCACTACTCAGTGCCAGATCACCCCCTGAGCTCTAATTAGCCAATCTGGATTCTCTTTCCTAAAGAGGACCAGGTCTTCCTCACCCAAATGCCATCTGCTGCCAATATTTCTTCAGCCAGGTTTGGGCTTGGCTACCCATTTCTGCAGTTCTATACTGGATTTTTGGCCAGCTGAGCCTGCATGAATCTTATGCATGCTGATACCAATGCTGTAGATTCATATGAACAGGGTCACAGGAGCTTGTAGGATCCATTTCCATTTGGTCTTGCATACCTCCCTGGCTCTTACAATCCTTATTATGCCCCCTCTTCTGCAATGTTTCCTGATCCCTTAATGGGTGAATCTGAATATAGACTGCCTGACAATTGGAACCACACTCTGTAGACTCCTATTCTTCATCTTTGGCTATTCAAACCCTTTGGAGTTCCTGGTCTCCTGTTGCATGGGGCAGCTTCCTTAAAGAGAATTAAGAGGTAGTGAATGAGCTCTTCAGTCCTTGTTCAATGATGCTTGGGACTTATGTGCAGAGGTTGCATTATAGATGCATTGCTTAGACACATGTCTGTGTGTGTACAGTTGTGGGATTCTATACTCTAGTCATCTGCTGCAAAAGAAGCTTCTTTTCTGAGTTGTATCTGGTATATTTGTCTTGGAGTGATTAGATTATTTCTGGTATGCAGCTTGTTAATCCCAAAAGGGAATTTGCATGTTTGGAAAATAAGAAGTTTTCAGTGCTTCACAATGTTACATTGCTTAAAATTCTAGAATAAAATCAATTTTAGCCAAATATTAATAATGTAAATAATTCTAAATGTACAGGAATAAAAATTATTATAGCTAACAGGTTCTTCTAAAGAAAAATTAAAAGAAGTATACTATTCACTTTGAAGGCTTTCTATATATAAAAGTACATAAAACAAATGAGTAATTGAAATAGACAAAGATTAATTCCTGTGGACCAAAATGAAAATATTTCTAAAAATGATATTTGAAAAAGTGAATCGAGCGCACAGAGCTTAGATTGGGCATTTCCCAGGACCACCTGAAGCAAAGGTAAGAGCTGGGCACTTCAGCCAGGCCGATTGTTGGATAATTCTGTCACTGGGTTGTTGGATAATCATTTCACTGTTCTGTTGGATAATTCAATCATTGTCTTGCAAGGGTGGAGTCTCCCTACTAGCTGGTATAAGAGGAGGGCCTCTTGTCACTGTGAGACTTGAGTGCACAGAGTTAGATGAGTGATTTCACAGGATCACTTGAAGCACAGAGTACCAGGGCGTGTGCTAAACAAAGCATAACACACCCACCACTCCCGCCAACTGGAATTGCTGAGGGAGCATCCAAGTGGATTCTTTGGAGAATCTTCAGAACAGAAAAGGAAGAGTGAGTTAGACTTCCAATAGAAAGCCTAAAACTTAGACAGATCAGCACTCCGTAAACAAGGAGAAAAACAAACAAACAAACAAACAAACAATGAAGGCATCTGAAGGATGCAAGCAAAGCAAGCCTTCAACGCAGTGAAGACCCATTTGGGAATTGCACTGGAATACAGGGAAAGAGAAAACTATATGCCAGGGACACGATGAAGGGATAACATAGGAAAGGTGCAGGATAATTACACACCAAGCTCCTGTGGGAGATTCCTAGAGTGAGATTCCCCTGGGGATGGCCCAGGACACAGATCATAAGGAAGAATTGCAGACATATTCAAAGAAATCACTGAATATAAGAACAAGTCAGAGAATGAAGGAGAGAGATTGAAAAACGCAAGAAGGACCTAGAGAGACAGAATGACAAAAGACAGAAAGAACTAGAGGGAGAAAATAACAAACTCCAGAAGGAACTGGAAACTGAAAAGATTCCATGTTGAAATAAAAAAAGGAAAAAAAAACGAGTGAAGAAAAGAGCTACAGGAAGAGATTGAGAAGATCCAAAATGACATGGAAATACTAAATAAATCACATGATGAAATGAAAAAGGAAATCAAGCACTCATCCAATCAAGAGGAAAGGAATGGAAAAAGCCTCAGAAGTAGAATGGAGGAAGCAGAACAAAGAATATCAGTCCTGGAAGACAACACAGAACAACTAAAATCCTCAAGTAAAGATTATGAAGAATTTAAAAATACGCAAATTGGAACAACTAGGAAATGTGGGACACTATGAAAAGACCAAACCCTTGCATCATAGGGAGAGAGGAAGGAGAAGAATCCCAAGAGAATGGAATTGATCATATCTTCAACAGAGAAATAGATGAAAATTTCCCCAAACTAAAAAAAGACAAACCAATACAAATGCAAAGAAGCACATAGAACTCCAAACAGACAAGATCAGAAAAGAAACTCTCCACACCACACCAAAGTTAAAATGCTAGACGCCCAAAACAAAGACAAAATTCTGAAAGCCACAAGAGAAAAACAACAAGTTACCTACAAGGGGAAACCAATAAGAATTACAACTGACTTCTCAGTGCAAACTATGAAAACAAGAAGAATGTGGAGCAAAGCCTTCCCAGTGTTAAAGGACAATAGATGCCAACCCAGGTTACTATACACAACAAAAATGTCTATTACAGTTGAAGGACAGAGAACAATCTTCCATGACATAAACAAGATGATAGAATGCATGTCCAGAAAACCAACCCTTCAGGGAATACTTGAAGCAATTTAAAAGACAGAAAAAAGGAGCAATTATCTCCAAGCACGTAGAAAGAGAAATTAATAAAAGCATAACTGCAGAAGTAGAAACCTAGACCCAAAATGCAAATGCATAATAAGGTGAAAGGAAGCAACACACATCTTTCAGTTATAACCTTAAGTATTAATTAACTAAACTCCCCAATCAAAAGACATAGACTGGGAGACTGGATTTGGAAACAGAACCCATCTATATGCTGTCTACAAGAAACACATCTTACCCTCAAGGATAGGCACCAACTTAAAGTGAAAGGATGAAAAAAAATACTCCAGGCAAATGGTACCAGAAAGAAATCAGGTTTTGCTATTTGAATATCAGACAAAATAGACTTCAAAGTAAAAGAAATCAGAGGAGACAAAGAAGGCCATTACACCTTTATCAAAGGAACAATTGACCATGAAGATTTCACAATCATGAATATATATGCACCAAACTCTGGTGCATCAAACTTTATAAAAACAATTCTCCTGCACCTCAAGGTGCAGATCAACCCCTGCACATTCATAGTAGGGGACTTCAATACCCCACTGTGCCCTTTAGACAGGTCAACCAGAAAAGAATAAACAGAGAGACATCTGAACTGAATGATATGATACACCAAACGCACCTCACAAATATCTACCAAATACTCTACACTAATACCAGGGAATACACTTTCTACTCAGCACCCCACAGAATATTCTCCAAAGTCACCCACATAAAAGGACACAGAAGAAACCTCCACAAATACAAAAAGATTGAAATAATTTCATGCATTCTATCAGACCACAGTTCAATAAAGCTCAGTATCAAAAACAGGATAAGTCCTACTATCTCAAAGAACACATGGAGACTAAACAACACACTCCTGAACAATGAATGGGTGAAAGAAGAAATAAAGGAAGAAATAAGAGCATTCCTAGAACTGAATGACAATGATAATATAAC